>CM039650.1:3653535-4224535 GCA_022405125.1 Anthidium xuezhongi | reverse complement strand
TATTAAAATGCTTTAATTATAATTTGAATCACACGTTTTATTATTTAAAAGCATAGTCTAATTTACACTTTTAAGAATTTTATTTTTACGCTAGTGTTTATAAGCTATACATCAGTTTATAACAATTTATTTGCTCATACATTACAGTTTCCTCGTTTCAATGGTGTTCATAATTTAACTTCGTTAACTTATGTAATAAAATAACTAACTAAACTTAACTATGATTTAAACAATATGATGATTAAAAATCTTTCCATTGAAAATAAACATATGTAGTTTTCATATAAAAGAAATAATAAATACATAATTATGTGTAATTTTTAAACTAAATTTTTAATGTACACAAAAATCACCATAAGAATTTAATCACCACATTAAAAACAAAAAAACATTTTACAGACCTTGAAAAATAAAATATTAGGAACTGAAATTTTATTAAATCATAACAATTTATTAGCTGCATGATAAATTTGAATGAATCCTATAAATAAACTAAAGTATGTTATGTGAGTAATGTGAAATGTATTAGTAATTAAATTAATAACTTATCCTTAGACTGAAGCTATTACCCAGCAATTAATCAACAAATCAGTTTTGGTTTAAGTATTATTTAAATATATAGAATACAAATCGTTTTAAAAATAAAAATAAAAATAAAAATAAAACACTAAACTGAAAAAACGTGTTTTTATAAAAAAGTTGTGTAAATTTTGTACAATCTTTATTATTATTTTTCAATCTAGTGTAAGACAGTGAATGAAATATCATTATTAATGAAATTTGTACGTATATATATATTAACAACATATTTTCACAGGGCTATAAATGTTTCATTTCAATAGAAATGAGTCGCAGAATTTATATCAAAACCTTATGTATACAAGAATATAACATTATTCCATGAATAGTCCTCCTAAGTAAAGTGTTTTTGTAGAATCACTTATAATATTATTTATGAGATGCATTTCATAAAATGCACATACTTTAAGTATACTTTTAAAGTCAAAACTAACTCATACATTTTTCACTCTTGTACATATTTAAAATATTAAATAGTAATTTTAAACTATACCATACAACACATTTCAAATTGGATAATTAAAAATACGTCATAGTAAATTTTCTAAATCACAGCATCTGGCATAACATATATAACCCTGTAATATATACTATGTATATTGAAAAGATAAGGCATGTAGTTTCATAGAAATATGGTAGCTTTGTAATAACTTCATTGTTAATATTTAGGGAGCAACAAAACTTGTATGCTATATATAGTATCTTCTATGAGATAATGCTTTTTCACTTTGATTTTTTTTAGTTCATACTTTCTCACAATTGATTAGTTCATTCTTATTAACAATGTTGAACCAACAAATTTCAATGTCAAATCTTAGTTTCTAAGTAGTAATCTAACTTCAATAGAGTACAAAAATCTTGTACTGATCAATATTTGTTCAATATCGAATTTGGCAGTCCTATTCGAATGGACATCTGCAGTTTGGACATGACTTCTGTAAAATATTCAGATAAAATTTGATGGAATAAAAATCTTATTATATTAGATAATGAAATTTGAACAAAACTGACTACATTGCAGTCTCTTTTCATCAGTTTTGTTTCCATCACTTACATTACCCGATCTGTGCTTCCATTCTTCAATACACTTTTTATGAAAAACATGGCTACAAGTCTTCAATATAACCTTCCTTCCAGTTGTCAATGAACTTAAGCATATCGTACAGTCATCGAATTCCCTTGACACACTGGATCCTCGTCTTGTGTCATGATAATCACTGTGGAGAACAAAGAAGTTGTGTTTCTTATTCGATTACAAGATTCAATCATTTTCGTACTTATAACACCTACTCTGAATAAGAACTGTAGTTATTCTCATAATAATCATTTGTTGGCCTATATCTGGATCCAGAATGGGGTGTCTGTTGTTCATTGTTTCCAAACATATAATATAAGAGAGTGGCTAAGGTGACTCCAATTAATACGCACGCTATACCCGGATATGCCATTTTTAATTATAATCACTTGATATAATTATAAAAAAACTACACAAAAAGCTGACGAACGAAATTCGAGTGTTCCATTCGAACAGTCTACTCCATTAATGTGGCTTGGTGTTTCAGATAACACCATGAAAAGTACCCGGGGAAAGTCGCAAAATCCCCGAACTATAATAAACACCAAAAAACGAAAAACATCAGTCCTTGCTGACGATAATAATCCCCTTCTTCCACTGCTGAATACATAAAACAAAACACAGTAAATGGATTCGCGTATATACATAACAAAACAAGTTAGCCAACACAAAGTACCTGGTTCATTTTGAAAAATAGGAAATTCGATAAATTCCAAATTTTGTAATATGTTACAATGATTACAAACTTCTAACAAAAATATTTTACATTAATATGGCTAAATATTTTCTAGTTTCTGTTAACATTTTATAAAATACGTAATTAAGAAATAAGTTACCAAGCCGATCTGTCCCTAAAAGTTTTGGAGCAGACAACATGTTGTGTTACTTAATTAAAAACAGTTGTATTTAAGATCTATTCAGCTGTTATTTGTCTTATATAACTAACAATCTGATTTACATACGCAAGGTGGTAGATAGTATATTTTTTGTAAACGTTAATTATAAATAATATAATAACTATTGTAAAGCTGAATGTATGAATCATGTAGTTTATTGAATAAATGCAGCTTTTTAGTACCATGAACGTTTCTAATTAGTTAACAATCGCGATAAAGCAAGAAAATAATAAATAAAGTCGCTGAAATGTAGTCTTCGAGTCTCGTAATCAAGCGCAGGTTTATATCGATTTATATACTTAAATGATGTTCTAGGATCACCAAATTTGAACTAAAGGAAGGGGAAACTTTATATTATCATAAAAGTATCAATTTGTCACCGTACAAGCTCTATTTTTTATTATTTTTACAATTTTTAAAATAATTATATTTTTTACCTCTAGCGCCATCTCTTCGAAAAGTGCTGAAACTGCTCAAAAATTGACAGGAATCTGCCGTACCTACAATGATTATTTTTTAAGAAAATAATTTTTTGCTGTTTTCGCGTGTTTGAAGCATCTAATCGCTTCTATTTTACACTAATTATCGATTCCAATTGTCCGATTAATCCTAGAAGCCCGAAATATTGAAATATTAAAGATTAAATTGCACATTGAGAGAGTGAGAGGTGAAATTGGCGGACTAGTGTTCACTCTCTCGCACATTGGTGTTGTGCGCAGGCGCGAGTTTGGCGTAGAGAGAGTGAGAGACTAGATGCTCGGACCTCTCACTCCCACACTGTGCGAGAGAGTGAACACTAGTCCGCCAATCTCACCTCTCACTCTCCCAATGTGCGATTTAATCTTTAATATTTCAATATTTCGGGCTTCTAGGATTAATCGGACAATTGGAATCGATAATTAGTGTAAAATAGAAGCGATTAGATGCTTCAAACACGCGAAAACAGCAAAAAATTATTTTCTTAAAAAATAATCATTGTAGGTACGGCAGATTCCTGTCAATTTTTGAGTAGTTTCAGCACTTTGTTCGGAGATGGCGCCAGGGGTAAAAAAAATATAATTTTTTAAAAAATTGTAAAAATAATAAAAAATAGAGCTTGTACGGTGACAAATTGATACTTTTATGATAATATAAAGTTTCCCCTTCCTTTAGTTCAAATTTGGTGATCCTAGAACATCATTTAAGTATATAAATCGATATAAACCTGCGCTTGATTACGAGACTCGAAGACTACATTTCAGAGCCTTTATTTATTATTTTCTTGCTTTATCGCGATTGTTAACTAATTAGAAACGTTCATGGTACTAAAAAGCTGCATTTATTCAATAAACTACATGATTCATACATTCAGCTTTACAATAGTTATTATATTATTTATAACTAACGTTTACAATTGTAATTTTGCGAGATTGCTGTGGAGGGAGTGGGACTTTTACTTATTCCTTCTGTTGGGATATCCAGCCATTCAGTCATTCCCTTTATTCTAAGGTACGATTACTCTCATAACATTCTACCATTGGTTTTTTACTTTTATGTCCAATATTACTTGTGCTTAACGCTTCTTGTTCTACCGAGGCGCTTGTCCCAGGGCGACTAGGCTCGACGCTACACTGACGGTACTAAGCGCGCGTCCGAGACGCGCTCTGATTGGTCAGTGTTTTTGCTTAATAATTCAAAAACGAAGCCCCATCCGATATTTTTGCAAAGGAAATTGTTGTTCAGAATAGTCTCAGCTACCCTCCATTTCCGGCTCCTACAGGAGTTCTGGGACACCCTGGGTGTCCCAGAACTCCTGTAGGAGCCGGAAATGGGGGGTAGCTGAGACTATTCTGAACAACAATTTCCTTTGCAAAAATATCGGATGTGGCTTCGTTTTTGAATTATTTAACAAAAACACTGACCAATCTGAGCGCGTCCCGGGCGCGCGCTCAGTACCGTCAGTGTAACGTCGAGCCTAGTCGCCCCGGGACAAGCGCCTCGGTAGAACAGGAAGCGTTAAACACAAGTAATATTGAACATAAAAGTAAAAAACAAATGGTAGAATGTTATGAGAGTAATCGTACCCTAGAATAAAGAGAATGACTGAATGGCTGGATATCCCAACAGAAGGAATAAGTAAAAATTGCAGAATATTTTTCGGTATTATAAATACAGTCCTGGGGTCATCTAATTTGAATAGTAGAAAGATAAAACATTGTATTATTATAAAATAATGAATTTAATA
Source organism: Anthidium xuezhongi (assembly GCA_022405125.1). Taxonomy (NCBI): domain Eukaryota; kingdom Metazoa; phylum Arthropoda; class Insecta; order Hymenoptera; family Megachilidae; genus Anthidium; species Anthidium xuezhongi. Next base: position 4,219,761 of record CM039650.1, on the reverse strand, counting down.
TCGTTCAAGCTTTATTTTTCAATTTTTTTAAAGAGCAACTGAGGACGGTACATTGTCGAGGAAACTTTATCCAATAGAAGAGATAGGTACGAATTTTGAAATAAAAATTTTGTAATTATAGTGTAGAGGTATTCATCAGTTAGAACACCTAAATGATTAGGGTTTTTAATGCTAATTTTAAGAAAATTTGTGTATTACAGGAGACTGCATCGAAATTGCAGTGAAATTAATATCGAAATGGCACAAACCCTCGAACACGTCAAGCATTAACAGAATAAGAAATGGAAGGATATAACTTGTAATTACCATTAGGAATTATAATTGACCATAATTAATTGAAATTTGTTGAGATTAAAATACTGAAACAAATGTTAAATATACCATTTTTATAGCACTGTTATATTAAGAGAAATATATACTCCCCGTTGTATTTTCTTCATTTTGCAAGAACTAAATGATAAAAAATACTTAAATTGTTTATATTTAATGATTTTTTTCATTAAAATCGTTGTATTTTGCATAAATAATTAAAAATTAAAAAATATTTTTAAATTTTTACCTCTAGCGCCATCTCTTCGAAAAGTGCTGAAACTGCTCAAAAATTGACAGGAATCTGCCGTACCTACAATGATTATTTTTTAAGAAAATAATTTTTTGCTGTTTTCGCGTGTTTGAAGCATCTAATCGCTTCTATTTTACACTAATTATCGATTCCAATTGTCCGATTAATCCTAGAAGCCCGAAATATTGAAATATTAAAGATTAAATCGCAGATTGAGAGAGTGAGAGGTGAGATTGGCGGACTAGTGTTCACTCTCTCGCACATTGGTGTTGTGCGCAGGCGCGAGTTTGGCGTAGAGAGAGTGAGAGACTAGATGCTCGGACCTCTCACTCCGTAGTTTAGAATATCTACGTATTTAAATGTAGAAATAGCTAATAAACAAATACACGAAGTGTATCAAATTTCCAAACATCCAAATTCCTGAATGTTTAAGTTTTCAAATACTCAAATACCTAAATAGCCAGCTATCCAAATAATCAAGTGTCTACATACCCAAATACCTAAGTACCTAAATATCCAAAGATCCAGATACTCAAGTAAAGAATTGAAAATCCCAAATACCCAAGTACCTAAATAGACAAATTCTCAAATGCTGAAATAGTCAAATACTGAAAAATTCATGACCTATCGTGATACTTTTCATCGAATGTGCCCATGGATCTAATTGAAACGATTAATTGTTCGACGTGTGCACTTACCGGCAGGAAGCGTTCTCCGGCTGGATCGTCCCGGTCATGCCCGTGCTAACATCCCCCATGGATCCCGCGGTGTCAAGGTCGTGGATCACGCTCGATCCACAGAGTTGAACGCACTCGATCCTTCTTCGTTGCCGTCCGCTTCTGCACTCGTTACCTGCCGAGTCGACGGCCAGCCGTGCACTGGACCGGGTGTATTTACCTGTGTTCACCTTGCCAGCGTAAATCCGCTGCTCGCGGCAGATGAGATGACCTGTTCCTTCCGGGTTCTTCGCGATCGACGCGTTTCTTCCTCTCCTTCACTGTCCTTTTGCTTCACTGACGACGATTTTCTTCCTTTCTATTTGCTTTGGTTGCTCGTTGCATTAGAAATAATTTTTGTATTTAAGTTTGCCAAATGTTTATAAAATAATTTTTCTTTTCAATGTCAATCAACAAAGCTGTTATAGAAATGAAATGTAGAAATGTTTTTAGGAAAGGACAAGTCTTTCTTAAGAAGTTACAGGTAATAAAATTGTATAAATACATGTATTGAACGTTAAATCATTGTAAGAAATTGGCAAAAGAGCAGGTGCAAACGAAACTTCTATGTAACTGGACATACGCTGTTCTTTTCGTCCACGTTCTGCATGTGTCTAATAAGTATTACAAACATTTATCGTTAATTTTATGCAAACGTGGTCAAACCGGATTTAAATTTTTGTATATTGCAAGAATAATCTGAATAAACAAGGATACAGTATTTTCCAATTTCTCATAATTAATATTCCATTATCCTTCCGTTTTCGATCGTTACACCGATTGCGATATCCAAACAAAATGTCGCTATTACTTTATTAATTGCCGTCGAGGAAGCGATTCGGTTCAGTAATCGGAACCACGAGCATGGGAAAAGTGTATTTTCTCTTGGCTCGAGGAAACGTAAGAAAATATTCGTGTTAATCGTTATCAGAGACGCGTTTTAGTTCCGGTACATTGATTACGATATTAAAGCACCGATTGTCCGGAAACGAGGGACAGTGCCCCCGAGGGGTTTCTCTCGATAATCGAAAATCTTTTAATTAATCGAGACGTTTGTAAACGAGGCATTAGTATTTCGGGCCACCTACTTCTTTTCCTTTTTCTTGTTCCGCCGCTTTCTGGGATATTGTAATTTGTCAGAAGTGCACTCAACGACGCGCATCGAATGAATTAACATTTCGGATCCTATATTCCATACGTCGTCGGGTTATACGCGGCATAACAATGCGAATTTTGCGTGGAAACCGGGTTAAAGAAAGGGGTATGCAAGTCGAATACCGAGGAGAGCACTTTTCCATAGGAACACATGTTCCTGTTTCGCGTATTTAAGGAGTTGGCTGAATTAAATATCCTTATCATCGAGTAATTACGAAGTGAAATAATAGATTAAAAAATATATGAAAGTAAGCTGAGATACTTCCTAACATCCCCTGAAAAGATTCTACTGTTTTATCTCATAATTAGTCATAAATAAGGATCGTTAATTTGCCAATTAGTTTTAGCATTGCATGGTAGGCTATTCTTTAACACTAGAACTACCAAAATGTCAAAATGACATTTACAGATAAAATAAACCGTGGATGTTGCTAATATTAGACTAATAGTGCACAGTAGCAGTTTGAATAGTTACACTTGAAAATTGATTGATAGAATCCTTAATAATTGAAATTTAAGGAGGTCTTACCACACACGTCTGTTTTCACTGTGGCGATCTTTGCAGGTGTAGAAATGAAAGAACTGAAAAGAACTTTCTGATAATGAAATCCTACCATTACTATGGCTGATAATATAGATTTTTGAAATACCAATAATAGATAAGTTAACAACAATAAATAAATTACCAACAACAGAATTTCCGAAACAACGCGATTTTCTGTTTCTTAGCTCTGATGCGCACCCCTAGATAACGCCACCTGTACCATTGTCGGGGCGCGTCTCATATAAATTAAAAAAAATAGAAAACGAAGCTCAAGCGAAATTTGTAATTTATTAAATTACTTTTTTCACATTCAGCTACTTTCTTAAATGTTCTAGAAACTAGATGGTTCATGTATTTTGATTAATAATGTAAGAAACAGTCATAGAATGAAACCCAGATAGAATATACAATAACGTCTTTTATAATACTAATCCCTTTTTAAATATATTTATAATTTACAGTTTCCTACCCCCTCGAAATCTTAAATACTTGCACTTATATATTTCATCTGTGATATCACAGCTACGACATATCAGGGTCGTAAATTTAAACAATAAAAATCGATACTGATTAACAACCTTCAGAAACAAATATTTCATTGTTTCAGATTTACAATGACAGACTATTAAACATTTTTGTATACAATTTCACAAAATACTTTTTATACCATTATAGCATGATATAATCTTGTTAAAAACAATCATGTTTATGTGTATCGTTTTACGAATAAAAAATAATTTAATGACAAAGAAAAAGTTCGAGTGACTGTGCACTACTGCCCTCTCGTTCGACGCAACCGAATTTGCGACTGTCAGTAACTTCGTTCCTACGTATAATGGAGCCCGATTATCTCTGTGATATTGTATAAAAACAACGAATTGTCAAAACCGTTTGAACGAAAAACCGATTTACGAATCTCGGCATGCTCCTTCCGTTTCTGTGACTGAAACGAAAAGCAAGTGCATAACGCTAAATTTATAATAATTATGGACCAGAAACTCGAATGTTGTGATACGTTTTGTTGACAAGGGAAATCACCGTCCTTAATTCGTATTTATTGTTTTTAGATTCGTTGATTTTAACTAATACCGATGATTATCATTACGTTTTACAATTCTGCTATAATTAGTTGTAGAAATCAAGATCTGTACACGAGTAACAGCAAAACGTGTAATCATTTCAACATTCTGTAAAATATGTAACAACTTAACCTGATTGGAAGATCCTTGTGTAATAATCATTAACTTCGTTATCATCCATATTTCTTTTAAATTTATATGCTACTATGTTTATTTCATTGAAATGCAGGTAAATAAGATTATTTTCTACGCTGTAAGGTTTCTATATCTTTTATGTAATACAAGAATATTATAATTTTAGTGACTGTCAAGATTTGAAATTGTATTTTTACTTTTGCTAATCACATCTTTCTATTATGAATGACATGGAACAATCAGAGAATTCGTATAATGAGAAATGTGGTTCTTATTATGCTTTGTTGGTCGCATTTAAAACTATGAACGAACGTTGTCAACAATTAGAAGCAAGATTAGCCACAGTTGAAGAGGAGAATATGTGTTTGAGACTGGAATGTGGGAAGGGTGAATCTGCAGCTATTACAAAGGCTAATGATACAAGCGAAAAAACTATTGTACAAACTTTAAAGGTTTGTATAATAAGAATTTCAATGCATGGGATAATATTATTTTACATTTTAATATATTATATTTTAATATAGTTTGGTTGACAGGAAAAGGTAGAAGAACTTACAAAACAGAAGTCACAGCTCACCCACCAGATACTTATGGTAGCAGCAGAAAATCGTCAATTATGGAACAGATTAACTAAATTAACAAGGACTAATAAATCTTTAGGGAATCAATTAACAAAAATCTCTGATACATTAAAGCAACATTCTCCTGCACAACCATCAGAGATTGTATCATATAATTTTCGTGATGTTTCTAGCACCGCTAAACAGGAGGATAATCAACAGAGCCCGTTAAGTACAAGTAATGGTTTGTATTTCAATATAATATGTTTAATAAATGAATATAGGTGTTTATATATGTACACATATTTGTTTAGGTGAAAGAGAACAAAGCTTAGAAGAAATATCTCTTCGACTTATAAATAGCATCATGTTGGAAAAGTCTGACCTTGAACAACAATACGCAGAGGTAGGCAAAAACTAACATAATAGGCTAAACTTTATAAATTTCAGATGTTCATATTTGTCATTATTTGTATAGATGGTTGAATTACAGAATAGTACCGAATTAAATTTACAACATATTGGGTTCACTTATCCAGAAGATTCTGATACAGATTTAAAATTACTAAAACAGCACGACATCCGGTTGACCCAGATGAAAAACACTTTATTATCACAGAAGACAAAACTGAAACAAGTATTGCAGAATTTGAAGAAAAAGAAAGAAGGTATAAATATAATGATCTAACATATAATATTATTTTAAGAAACTTATTGTCACATCTTATTTTTATAGGTTTAATGTGTAATAATTGTCGCACCAATGCAAATAAAAAAATGTGTCAAGCGGGTACACAATTCGATTTCAATGAAAGTATTAAGGAACATGGTGCGACTCAAACTAGCCTTCAAACTCCGAGCCTGTCTTTAGAAAAAAGTTCCAATTCCACAGATAATGTAGATCAAGACAATAAAATTTGTCCATTGTGCGGTTCATTTTACGGGAAAGCCACATCGTTCGAGGAATTTCACGAACACGTTTTAAGTCATTTTAATAAAGACGTATCTGTAGAAGGTTTTGAAATTATTCACTAATAGTTGTTTGATGCGGGGATTATGGTAATTGATAGAACCTTAACGATTTTCTATACTGTATCATTTTAAAAGTAGAAAGTAAATGTAAATACTTCGTACATTTTCCAAGTACTGTACTCTTAACAGAATTAGAAATGTTTTTGATTATTAAATTTTACAAACTGTTGACCCGGAGAAGATTTAATAGAATCGATTAACTATTATGTATAAAAATGCAATACAATGATTTATTATAAAAAATAACGGTGAACGTAAAAATCATGAATAGTATTTATTTTTATGTCCACGGAGTATAAGGATACAAAGGTGATTCGTAACGTGACAGCGAACGTGTTAAATAATTGTAAAAATATCACCATTTACAAATAAAAGGAGAAAGGTTAATATTAGTTTTTTTTAATATTCTTCAGTTTATTTCGTTTCCTTAAATTAACTTAACATGAAATAACAAACATACAATGAAAACTTTTTAATTATTCTTTGTCTTCTCCTTATCTTCAGATTTTTCATCTATTGCTTCTGGTACTTCTTTTGATACTGGTTGTAATAAATTCTGACTAAACCAATCAGGCCTCTTTTTAGGTAATTCAACGATTCTTTGGTTCTATATAAAAATTATACATTAATAAAGTATGCATGTATTTATAGCATGTATATGTTATACATTAAGTTATATCTAAATTGAGTACCTTCCAAAATCCTTCCTTTGACGTATCTTTTTCTCCTTCATACAGCACTACAACTTCTTGTTCTACTGGTTCTAATCCTAAATGGTTTTGTATAGCATTTTGCATTTCTTGTGTCTCTTTTTTCACTATTTCGTAGCAGTAACCTGTAAAAGATTAAGACTTAAATATATACTAAGGGGATAATAAAATATAGTTACTCCTTTGAAAACATTGCATGGCATACCACAAAGCACACCAACATCATGATGATGACCGCATTTTTTACAAGTTAAAATAACTTTAGGAACATGAGGCTTCCAGTTATACTTGGGAACACCAAACCTTCTTTGAAGTCTTTTCTCTATAGTCCGTCTTTTGGTTGGAACAGCCCATAAAAATGCATCGTTTAAAATATCCTTTAAAGATTGTCCAGGTAAACTAGGGGGTTGTACTTGATTTATAGCATGATTACAGTCAATTGCATATATGCTACCTGTGTAATATGAAAGAGATACGTTTTTATATTGCTTGGCATTTAAAAGTTTAAGCGTTTATAAACAATTTTAATTCGTAGTAAACTTAAGAGGTTAACAATAACCTAACAAGTAATTTTTTGCTAATAACGTGTTATTATACAATCATGCATGAACACAATATGATATATCATTTATTATTACCTGGTGGAAAGCCGCGACCAAAGATAATATCAATTGCTTGATCAAATGTTTTAAATGCTTGGGATAACCTATTCCATAAACTGTTCGCCATATTTGAAAAGTACCGTGGATTATTGTAACTAACATAGAGTGAAATTGAAACAAAATATATTGTAATTAAAGGATAATTTACATTATATAAAAATCACATAAAATTGGATAATATTATTTATTTGAAGATTTAACGCGGTGTAAGATATACAGTTCAAATCAGTCATTCAATCTAACATGAATATAAAAAGTTAATTAAAGCAATAAATCTGCTGTCAAGTTTTAAAATAACTAAGATTATGAATGAAAAAGATTGAATCATTCTCTTACAACAAATAAATTTGTTATCTAAGATATATCTATACTATATTGTTTGAAAGTAGTCATTATAAATACTGCATAGCATCACAAAATAATTTTATTTCATTGTCAAAGTAATATTTCAAGTTCAGAGTGAAAACAAGTTGTCGCTAAAGTTTTATTTTACGTTAATTGATTGACGATCTTTTAAAAATCCGTTAATACCTTGTATTTGATTAATACCGCGTATGGCGGTTATATTTACGAACGTATAACGGAAAGGGAAACATTGGTGGGGAGCAGTGTTGATGTATCGGTGGGGATTAAAGGAACTCGAAAGTCAAAGTCGTGTGACTCGGCTCACTACAGTTTTCGCTATGGCGTGTATAGGGTCGAGTAGGCTCTGTGCTCGTGCAGAGAAATTGTGCCAGTTTGGACATTTCGCCCAATTACGGAGGAAAGTTTCAACAACATGTGTCAAGTCTCGACCCAGAATCGAACATCCGACCAGTGCTTTGGTTCAACACTGTCAGGTATGTTAATTTTCCTTTCTTATATTGGTATATTGCAAATAAATGTTATATATGAATGAAAATAGTTTTGGCGCTAAGATTATAAATTATGTCCACATCGGTGCATCAGTGTTTTATTATACGTATATAAATTCTTCTGGCTTCATTCATTTTTAGTTACATATCACGAGTAGCTCGTGTATTATCACTGACATAACCTATTTTTGGCTCAAGTGTGTAACAATCTTTGCGGTATTATATTTAACAGATTGTATAGCTTATTTTTTACGAGTGATTACATAAAAGAATATAAAATAATGGTAAAAATGCATAAAATATGTGGAATGAACACTTTTGGTCGATTGTGTAGATTTCGTACATTATATAATGTCTAAGAAAAAGTGTCGGTAAATCGTGGTTCTTCATTGAGAAATTTAAATCTGAAAAACATGAAAAATAGAACAGTGTTTTATGAATATACGTCTGGTATCATTTATACCGTTGTAATTTAAATAAAAAACATATAATTAGTCGTGTTAAGTAAATACTATTGCTAATCAAATTCATAAAACCACGTTTTTACCCGGTGGAGCTGTCAGCTGTTTCTAGCAGACGACCTAGCTGGCGTCTGCTATCGACATAGATCATGTTATAAACTATAAAATGGTATTTTGTTGAAAATAGTAATAATTCTTGATAAAATCACTTCTAAAATCATGTTTTGATTTATAATTCGATAATTTCGCCATAAAATTGTACAGTTCTTTTCTAAATATTATTTAAACTGTGTATTGACTACATTAGCGACAGCTACCTGTCGTGCGCATGCTCGATAATCGAATTTGAATTTGCTCCGAGCATCACGCGTCTAATAATCATCAAAAACTATTTATTTTAACAAATTGTTAATTGAAACGACTCAAAATAAATAACCGAAGTAATAATAATTCATCATTGAACATGAAATAGACATTAAAATGTTAATTCCACACCGATAATTTCTAATTTCATTATTATTTTATAAACGCTTTGACGATCTCTAACGAAAGTTTTCCATAAATCGTTTCACGAACGGCGAAATGAATTGCACGACTTTCTCTGCTCGAAAGCGACACAGAGGCCAGATTTTGAAATCCCTTCGAATAGCTGGCAGATCGAAGACCCAAGTTCGGCATCGGGCTGATGGTTTAATCGTCTATACTTGTTGCGCAAGTATTAGGTAAACGTACCGTCGACTGGACGTTGTACTCGTGGGAGATTCTTTTCCATCGTTTCGTACCGTCGTCGTTCAATATTTATCGAAACGAGCGGGAACCGGTCGTGACGAAGTCGATACGAATTTCACGTCCCGCTCCTCGTAAGTAGGCTAACTGGCCCGTGAGATATCCTTCTTCGAGCCTGGTTAACCCATGGAATCCGCGCTCTTGACTTTCTCGGCTTGTACAGCTGTACTCTGCGCGTATATAAACCTCTGCTTTTACTTGTTACTTCTTCAATAAACTGAAAATTTCTACGTCTTCAAAAGAAACGAAATATTCCTTATGATCTCATTAAACTCAGCACCCTCTTTGTTGCCAGAAAAAATTCTTCAACAAATTGATACTTTTATTTGTTTCTTATTCAAAGACTGTGTGTCTTCTTTCGTTTAAGCAGTTGTACATACAATACAATTTTAAGGAATAATCGTAAAGAAGATAGTATCACGCCTTTGTTCGTTCAATGGTGTTAAATTTGTCGTTGAGGCGATGCATGCAAATGTAAGGTCATTAACACTGGTTCAATTTGCGGATCCTGTTTTACAATCGCCACTTTCCATATCTTGCGTACAATAAGGGAGATTTCCTTCATTGACGCACGGCGGTCTTCGCTTTTGACATTCCGCTCTCGTGAACATTTGCACGTGTGTACGCACGCACAGGAATGCATGAATAGTTTTACAATGCGATTGTTGGTAAATTACTGCGCACTGCATTCGACAAGGTAGTCCATAAATTAGCATACAAAATCCGCGCCAGTCTTTTTTAATTGGTCGGCCCAATTTCAAATTAAGGATCATTAGAACCCGATCGACTCTATTCTTCACCTCAACTACTGACACCATTTGTTTAACAACTTGAAAGGTTATTGTATTAATAAAAATGAGACTTTCTTTTCTTAACTTTTTCGTTGCCACATTTGACCATCCGTTTTTGGTGTTTCGTTGTGTGCCACCTTGAATACCTTCTTCATGCGAACTCGAGGTCTTCGCAATGATATTTACGAATCTTCGTTTGACCATGATATTTTAGCACGATGACCTTTAGTTGCTCGTATAGACGCGAGGTTCTTTTATAGGATCGTTAACCTCCGTGAACTGTCGTTTGATTTCCTGGAGAGTCATTCCACGTCAGATCAGGGATTTTGTTCTAAATGAAATATGTTATAGTACGTTCGAAATTAGGTGGGGGTTAAGTCATCATTTTGGTGGTTTTGAGTTTATTTAGTGCTCATCAATTTTTATCTTGAAAATTACTAATCGAATCGAGCTTAATTTTTTTTATTTTAATCTGGAAGGATTACCCTATAAAAGTAATAATTTTTTTTCTTCTAAAACAGGAATTCCTGTAGAAATCAAATTTCATGAATATACATAAGCATGAGCTCGCTATAATAAAACCAAGGATTTACTAGCGATAAAAAAGGCAAATTAAAATAGTGTTTCAAAATAATAAAGATACAGTTTTGGTTTCTTAATGGGATTTCTTCGCTCCGAGCGTTGCCTTTAGCGTGTATGTAATAACTCAAACTAATTAATAGGATTTTTAGATTAATACATTATATACATTATTATTAATACAGAAAGGTACCTTAGAAAAAGAAAATTAAAATATTTCCCTTAAAAAATACCTGCACTCTTTTCATACCCCCTCAGAGGGGGAAGGGTTAATTAATATTTCAAGTATAATAGAAGTTAATAATTTTAGATATACCTCTATCTTCTTAATTCAACCAGTCATGATTCTTTATTTGATTCTTTATTCAATAGGACAAAGATATTTTAGACTAACTCAGATTTAGTGAATGGATAAAATTTTTTTATAATATAGCTAACACGATGTCAAAAGACTTTCAAGGCAATGACAATCAATTTTCAGTGCGTGTTTTTTCATTCAAGTTTGTAAAATCATTCATCCAATAGATTCGAAGAAAGGATCGATTCGATCGGGCTAGCCAAGCCATTCTGTATAATCGAAATACCGTTTTCTTTATCGAAGTTCGATACTAACTGCGATACAATTAACCAATCTCTTGCCACTCGATTGCCAAGATAAAATTTTTCCGATGTGGGAGAACCGGTCCTGCGTATCCAATTTTCTTGGTCGCTTTTCAAACCAATACTTAGGCTGCATTAAAAGTTTCAACATGTTCGTTTGTGCACGATGAATTTAGTGAAACTCGAGGATATTACGTAGCGTAAGCGGAGATTTTTTTTCATGCAAACGCATACCACGAGACTTCGGGTAACCGTAAACTGTAACACCTGTATCATTGCTCAATAAAGATTAATTATCACCAACGCAACGTTCAGTTAGAATGGAATTGAACACCTTTATCGATGGGCAATAATAATATCTTTATTATTAAATTCATTTTTGATTTGCAATTCTTACACTTAACATCGATAATTGTAAAAGAATCATTATTTTTGCAAACGAAAACTTAACATTCGAACTTAATTGAATTTTTATTTTAACAAATAATTGCCATACTATCACATTAGTGTCTTATAATATTTAAAAAGAAATTTGAAAAATTATTATAAGAGGTATACAAAATTTCAAATCGTCTGCAAATATTATTTAAATTATTTTGAAATTGACCAAATTGAGACCTTAGGATTTGACAAAAACAATTGATCTTTCATATTCCTCGCAGTGCAGGAGTATAAATCGGAATTATTAATAAAAATATTTTTTTGATAATTATGTGTGTTTCGAGATCGAGCACCAGTGAACCAAAACATTATGCTAGCCCCTATCTTCGAAAAAGATCGCGTTTCATCGTTACAACGCGGTTGCGCAGGAAAAATTTCGAATTTCATTACAATGTTCTGGTTTATGAGCGTGGATGGATAGACGAAGCGAAAGGCAATAGGTTTAGAGAAATATGATTCTGGGCAGACTAGTCCTGAAAAATTCTCCTCGTTTGCGTGTTACGGATTGCGGGAATTGAGTAATCGATCGGAGAAGCTTTCTTGAATTCTGTCCTAGACAAATTGACAAATGATATAGAATTATAAATCTGATTCCAATTGGGCCCCCTTAAGATCAGATAAGAAAAGGATATTTGTTGAAAGAAACTTCTTTATCGGTTAATAAGTTTTTCGCACGGCCGTTTATGTAATTCGATGATGATCGTAGAACGTTCACGCCGGCGCAAATAACGGTGTAAAGTATAAAATGTAAGTCATCGAATTGGGTCCAGATCCGAGTGTTTTACGCCGTTTTAACACACCTTTCGCTCGTCGGTTTTTGCTCGAACACAGAAGGGGGATAAACAGTACAGGGATCAATGTCCATCGCATTCAACACTGGGTATCGTCGGCAACAACTTAGACTTAGGTAACAGAGAGACGATTTTGTGTGATAGTGGGTCGTTCGTCAAAGTGCACGTTATCTGTGCTCCTTTCTGCTAAGGTGGCCGTAACTTTTTCTACGAGACATTGTACAGGTGAAACGGTAATTCGGTTGACAGTTAGTAATACTTAGAATAATTGGTGTCATTGTCTAAATAATAATTGCGAATGAAATGAGATTATTCTGAAACAGCCAATGATATTGGATATTAATACTTTCAGACCTGGTGTGACGTTATACGCCTAGTAGAGTGTGCTAAAATATTCGATAATAAATAATTTAGGATAATTTATTCAATTTTGTTAAATTCGTGACTTAAAAATGAATGAATCGTAATATAAAAATTTTTCTTCAGATTTGCCTAAATTTTCCTGTAGAGGGAAATTAACATTGCCACAAATTTAATTAAGAATTATAGATTTAATTAAAAATTGTGAGGATGTGAATCTAATTTGTCGATCTAATACTTACTCTAATTTAAAATTTATATTTGTTGAGTTTTATAAATAATTTACTAGAAATAAGTATTCAGAGATTATAAATTCAGGCGTCGATCTAATAACATATTCTCGAATAATGAATAACTTCGTTTTATTTGCAATTTTTATTCGAAGGTTATTCGAATTAAATGTTGTTCGTAAATTTTCTTTATATACCTTGACAATGAAAACAGAATTAAATAGCTTTGATTAGATTAAATTGTACAATTTAATTGATGAACAAATTAGTTTTTACTTGGCATTCATTAGATGTTTATCAAAAATATACATTTAGCATTTAATTTATCGTTTGTTCCAATCACCGTTCGTATTGACATACTTCGATTGCAATCTTATTTTTTGTTTCTGAAAGCAAGAATTCATGCTGTGAACGTTGCACGTATAAAATAATCAGAATGAACTTTTTTTTTCTAATAATAATTAGATAGTTATTAGAGCAAAGAAATATTGCACGGATACGATTATATGTTAAACAAACATTTATTGTATTCTTTTGCATATAAATGCGAAACCTATTTCTTAGAGAGAAATAAATATTGAAAGACGAATTAAAGCTGAATAAGAAATAAAAAATTTAAATACTACCTTATTAATTTTGATTAATTAAAGTATCATATACGGCTCTAAATATAGTCCTTTATCAATTTATCAGTTTTTAAATATTTTTGTACATCTTTTATTGATATCCAACAATAAAAATAGTAAATTATTGCTAACTTAAAAAATTATTTTTTCATTACTACTGTTGTAATATTACTCAAACTTATATATATATTATATAAATATGCAATATACTTTTTATTCTAAGTTCTTTTTGTGGTAATTAACATTTGCTGCGATGTAATTACTTAATTATAAAGTGTACACTTTTTAGTTTCAAGAAATTAAATCATACTTTCTTTTGTTTTAATAAATCAGAATAACAGAAAAATCATTGCTAAATGATTATTTCATCTCACTTCCTAGAAATTTCACTATTTTTAAAATTATGGCAAAATTTCTATTTCGTGTAACATTACATAACTTTTCTTCAAACAAACTCCTGGAATGTAAAGGATCTTTATTTATGATTGTTTCTTTAACATGATTTGCAAGGGTTTTAAAACGTTTTTCTTAAAATTGAAAAACAATCATTCTGTCATACATGTAATAACGTATTACGTCGTAAACGCTCAGTCTATCATGTTACACCTCGTGGACTGGGATACACTTACAATTTAGCCAACGAAAAATTAGCTTTATCGGCGATCAACAATGTAGACAATTTTAACACGATACAAGGATGGATTTAATTTAAGAATAAGCGAAGGTCTCGTTAATGAAGCATCGATTAGCCGCGTAGCAGTAATAGGTGGTTGCCGTGCGAGAACACGGTAGAAACGTTGAACAGACAACACGATTTCCTGCGGATCGTCATTATCGCGGTGTAATTTGCAGTAACGTAAGCTTTCAGGTCGGCCTTCCGGCTAAGAAACATAATTGTAGAGAACGGCCGCGATGTGCAGAGGAACGTAACACACCTGTTCCAATCCATCCATGGGAAACCGGTATTAGTGCTGTTCCAATCAAATTGAAAAATCTGTTCGAGTCACTGTTAGATCGATAAAACAGTCAAACTAATTTTTATGGTTCAATCAACAAGATTGAAACGTATTCAACAAATTTTTTAATCTTTCACGTTATCGATAGAAAAATAAAATATTGAAGATTGATCTAAGAATTTTTAATAATTATCCATGGATCCGTTCTCAACGTATCAATTTTTATTTTTCAATTTCAACTACAAGGATCGATGATCTTTGTATCAGAAAACTTGTTTGCAGAGAAGAAGTCTGCGATTAATTCGTTACCAATACCAAGAAACAGCGTGAAAAAGAGATCGACGCGTGATAGAATCGATCTTCCCCATTCAGGAAGCGTTTATGAATCATTCACGCCCGAGAGTGCGTCAATTGAAACGTTTCTTGCATGAATGAGTAAGAGCCGCTGAATTCGTTGACGGTGTCGCGAGCGATGGAGCTGACAGATCTTCGCTGCTAACACCTGCATATCAATTGCCCGGTGCATTGTCGTGATTGCAAAATACTGTTATGGAATATGCGTATCTTTCGACGATCGATCGATCAGTACGGTTTTTACATAACACAGATGATGCATGGATGCATTTTTATCGCTTATGGTTATTTTCTCGTTGTGCATTCAAAGAATCGATTAGCTTGGCTAAGTGGCAATTTTTGCTCCAATGGTTTCAAATAATTTATAATACTTTATTTACCAGCAGTCTATTAGCAAGCTTTTCAGTACTATTAACTGAGAAGCAAGTGTAACCCTTTGCACTCGAAGCATTATTGAAAGTTTTGAAAATTTGAAAACCCTATTTTAGAAGAAGAGTTACGAATACTTATCTATTTCTTTAATTACTACGTTTCAATATAAATAACTCCTAAATTTCACATTTTGAAATATTACACGTGTCGTCCCGGAGGCGCCACTAAAGTGCAAAGGGTTAAACCACTGTTATTATTAGCTAATACACAAATTGAAAAAATTATTAAATTTTCAAAGCACTCTTTGTGATCACCTCGAGGGGTTGTGATTCACAGATTGGGGACCTAATGGGCGACGCTGTTTTCAAAATCGTTTCTTGAAAACAAAGAATATTTCACAGATTTTCCAAAAATATACTTGTCTCCTAGTCATTTTAATAATTCTAAAAGATTGCATATTTTCGGAAAGGATTTGAAATAATTTTTTAACCTAATCATATATTCAGCTTTCTTATTTATTAGCAGGTCTTTTCTCGTCTATCATCATTTTTTGTATCATAATTTCTCTCGGATTTGGATACTTTCTTTCCGGTCTATTCTGTATCGTATACCTGGTTCATTTTTTTACCGATGACGAACGTTTGGCTCGTTCTGTTTTCCCCAGACAGTTTTGTTCGCAACGACCATTGGTCGTTCACTTGATTTACTGACTGGAATTTTCGGTGCTCGTTTTGGTTCCTAATGTTCGTCGGACGTAACGGGACGATAATAACGATCGTGTCTAGATTACAAAAGATATCGTCAATAAAATAGGTTTTTATAATATTAGGGATTAAATTCGATTCCATACGCGTGCTCCGGCTACAGCATCCTCGTACCGTATATATACGTTCTTGGAAAGTAACTGCTCACGTACAAGGAATATCATAAAAATATACTTTTGAGCCTCTAGATGTCTAAAAATATTATTCAGAATTTTCATAACTTCTACAAATATGATATTTCGAAACTTTTAAATTCCTACAAATATTTCCAATCGAAACAATAGAGCATTCGCTTAATAATGTTTCATAATACTTAATTGATTTCATAATAATTTAAGATGATTGCTTTCGAAATTCTTGTAGTGTTTCAAGATTTCTGAGCTCAAATACCTTGTTAGAATTTTTTTTTTAATTTTCTTCAAAAGGAAATAATTTCTTTTGGGCAATAATGGAAATTTGTAACGCCAGCCACTTGATGGTCAATTATTGCGGAGAAGATAGTAGTCGGAGCATTAACAGTCATAACCTGTTTTACAATAACGTAGCCATTTTCGCTGTGTCAGTCCGCGCGTTGAAAGGTTAACATCCTTTGCTATCCTTCTTTGTTCCTTTTACGGTGTACAAGGATGACTAGATTCTTCGTATCCACCGGATCCTGTTCGCCTTTCCGAAAAAGAAACCGAAGACAGATCCTAAGCTCTCGTTCCCCGGTCGCGAAAGAAAGAACGTTCGTACGTCCTCGATATATCCACGCCGGACTTTCCGCGAAGTCTTCCGCATTTTTTGAAATGCAAATCCCCGGGACGATAAAGTTATCCTGCGGGCGTCGAAGGAGACGTCGCACCTCGCATATACGATTCGTACACAAAAGCTCATTTGTAGTCGAACAACGGATGGTCTTCCAAGGTCCAAGGAGTTCTCTGTCACGTCCTGTCTTGTGAATTCATACGTTATGTCCAGAAATATATATTCAGAGTAGGGGGGGAGCTGGGAGAGGAGGTCATTGTTGGTCAACTGGAAGGGTTTCCCCTGTTACGTTCTTCTGGTCTCCCCCGATCTAATGGGTTCTTCATTCTTTGATGTGGAATAACGTGTCGCAGCCTTGGTGCATCCTATAATTGAAATGAGATAAAATTAATACAGTCAGGGATTATTAAATGTAACGTTATTACATTTTATTGATATTTCAATTTTCTTTACTTATTTACTAACACCTTGACTGCCATGTCATCCACATATGGGTGACACTTGAATTTCCATTAGAAATCCTTCTCATCGAATATTAGAAATTATAGGTGATAGAAATAACAAAATATTGTGGAAATAGAATATAAAATTTATTAATATTCTGTCCCATTTGTGGACAGAAAAGTAAAGTTCAATGTGTTAATTATTTGATTTCCAAGATTGTGCGTGTGCCATTCTTGAACCCGACTGTTGTTCGTTTTCTCGTCACAAAATGAACAGCTGCACCGATTCGCAAGGACCTTTTGATATTCCGACGGTATCCTTTCGGCTGGCAGCCGCGCTGAATACCTGGAAGTGTATTGAAATCAAGATATTGGCTTGCCATCTGTAGTCAGCCTGTTCGCGGACGTGAATTGCCGCGAGGGAAATTTTGTCTCTAAAGTTTGTCCTTATGTTAACGAAAGATTTCAGATAACGCGTTAAAGGCGAACGCTTAGAATCGGTTTTATGAAACAGACGTGACTAACTTCGAGTTAGAATTTCTCTGCACAACTTGCGTGAACTTAGGTTAATTGTTTATCGTTGGGAAAGCTAGCCTTTCAATATTTTAATACTTCAATTTTTATTTATTGAGATTTATTAATATCTTTCACAGCAATGTACTGGATATATTAAAAATTCATTTCTGTTTAGTATTTTGATTTATTAATGTAATAATTTCAGTAATAGGCACTTTCACGTATCCTAAATGTATATTAATTTATAATTAATATTATTAAATAGTAGTAAAAACAAATTTCAAGTAAATGCAGTGTTCAAAGTAATAGTATATAATATAGATAAATGAGAGAGCATCAAACTCACCTTTTTGTTTTAAATTACCTTTTAATTGCTATACCAGAGCCTTGAAGTATCCCATCGGTTCGAGCCTTATGATTTAATAATTTCTTATGTTAATAATTTTTTTCCGGAATTATACAAAAAAAAGTCTCAGAATATCCTACCAGAGGGTTAATAGGGTTAATTTAATACTAGATCGATCAAATCAAAGGATGATTGATATCAAAGTCTAGACAAAATGGTTGTAGATCAATATCGTTGAATTATTGAAGCACCGGTCACATGGCAAGATTAATCGGTCTCTTGTGACCGAAATTGGGTCACGGTTCGTGTTCAAATCGAAAAGAAACGGATCCGGACGTTGTTTTCGATAGAGTGCAACGACTGCACGCAACAGGTAGCGTTTTATCCGCCGACACAACGGAGCGAGCAGTTTCTCTGGCACGGGAACGGCATGCAGGTGCCCT
Source organism: Anthidium xuezhongi (assembly GCA_022405125.1). Classification (NCBI taxonomy): domain Eukaryota; kingdom Metazoa; phylum Arthropoda; class Insecta; order Hymenoptera; family Megachilidae; genus Anthidium; species Anthidium xuezhongi. Next base: position 4,201,146 of record CM039650.1, on the reverse strand, counting down.
CGATACCCAAATGCGAATCACGGTAAAAGTTGAACGCGATTACGTGCTCCACGTACTCGCGGACCCACTGCAATTGTTTGAACCCTCGGTGAACGAAGCATCTCTAAATTTTGCGCTACATTTAATATGGTTGATCTTCAGACTTAACATTGTAATAATCTTGATTTTGAAAGATACTTATCGAGCTTACCTATCAATTTCTAGACTACTGTAACGATTTTCCTTGAAAGTTTGTAGAAAATAGTCGTTTTCGAAAGATTGAGTTATCTTCTTCATAGGGTATCATTTTCTTGATAAAGATCGATTGAAAGTTGCGAGGGGTCGATCAACGTGTCGATAGCTGATTTCGCTTATCGCTTTCACTCAATATTTGGTGCCGCAATTGTTTTCAATCGGTGTTACGGGACTATATTTGAATGTTAAAAGAATTAAACATCAAACGCTATAAAATTTAAGTGTCACATTAAATATTATTCAAAGTTTCGAGTCTTACAAGCTCTCAAATAAATCTTTAAGCTTTTGTAAATAAATCTCATGAATTTTAATTACGTTTATGTATTAAATTGGACAGTTTAAATAATCTGCAATTGGTGGTAGTTATGGTGGTAACGGAAGGGTTAAGAATGGTCAAATAGAAATGATTCTGATGGAACGGATATTTTCTATTCGCCGCTTTCGATTTCTTCGTGAAAGGGGACTTCTGATTGGCCAAGGTCGTCGAAAAATATACGCTCTTTTCGACACGTACGCCACTTTCCCATAATTTCATGTGCGAGCGCGTCAGATTCCAGATGTATGCAAAAGTAGCGCGGAAGTAGTAGAGCCCGATGAAGATCAGACGTTCGTCAGCTGGCTGAAACTACTTGGATCTTTTGTTCGCGGCGCGACACACGGTGGGCGGTCAATTGGAAACCTTTCGTCCTCGTTTTTGGATAATTTTGAAATTATTTACGACGATGACGTGTTTTCGCGAGAAAAATAGGCACCTGTAAATAGGTGCCGTCTTAAATTATACCAATTTTTTTCATTCTTTCGCATAGTTATCTTAACATAAATCCTGGTTTAAATATATTAAAAATATATTAAAGGAAGTTTTAGTTAATATTAGCAGTATATTATTCACACAGGATATTAAATGGAAAGTTTAAATCATATTTTGAATTGTCACGGCATTCGAGGTGTTAATAGAACATTCATTTATAATCTTTTTGCTCGTCACTCTAATTATTCATTGACCATCAAATGTCAGGCCTCTAATCTGTTGCTGGTCAAAGACCTCCTTGCCTCAGCCGAATATTCGGGTCAAGGATGTCGGCCCTTTCGGTGAATGGAACACCTGTGACCCCCTTTTGTTTTATATTCGTGTCTCAGTCCTTCTCTCTCTTACTCCAACGTCAGTTTGGACGTGTTGAAAGTCGCGTACGAATTGCTACTGATCGTCGAACAATCATTAACCCTTTCAATGCTAACATAATTGCTTTTAAACTTGAAAAATAATTTATTCAAATGGTTTCGTTAATTTCCTGGGTCCTACAGGAGGTTGTTACTCCTCTTCAAATACACCGACGATTCGCGTGCAAATTGTAACCTTGAATTCCCGTTCCGGCGAAGAGAAACGGGTAGTCTGAAGATTTCGCGGATGAACAACCGCTTTAATTCCTCGGCATGCTTCAACGAACAAAGAAAGCTTTGCTAGTGTCTTAGATTTTAACGAGCTTTTGGTGGTTAATTGATTTGAAACTCGGTGAAATCGATTGCACCAAGTTGGAAAATAATTAGGGTGAAACTCTGTTTCGGTGATTAGCATATTCCTCGAATGTTGTTTGCCAGTTGTTTAGTTAATTAAAATTTCGATTGAAAATTCGAATACCAGTATGAAATAGTAGTATTATTAATAATACTAGTGATATTAGTATTCAATGCTAGAACATTCAAATATTCGAATACTAGTAATTCTACTACGTAGAATAATTAATATAATTTTGGTAATTTTAAAACCATAGCAGGAGTAGTTATGGTTAGCTACTAAAGCAAAATTCTGTCATTCCAAAACTATGTATTTGAATGTTTGAATTGTCCAAATTAATGAAATCTGCAAATAGTTCAGATTAATTAATTAGAGGCTCAACTATGTTACGGTCATGTAAAAATCCATATCTGTAATTGTACATAGAATAAGTAATCAACTATTAAACGTAACATTCCATATCCTTCAGGATCAAGATGATCAAAATCCTACAAATTATGGAAAGAGTTATTTGAATTCGATGAATGTCATTCCCGTCATAGTAACTGTTGGGTAAATGCTCGCAAAACGGCGTCGTGAGAGTGACCTTGATTCCCTTGGCCGGATTTATTCCGCTTCGTGGCTAGAGTACATCGTTGAAACGTTCATCGACGGTCATCAGCATCCACGAACGACGGCGATTCCAAAATGTGGGTCGGCCAGAACCCTCGGAGAAAGTGTATTTTCCCACTCCTTGTCTCTTGACATTCGATATCGTTCCCCGTGAACGCGTAGCCACGTTTGATCGGTGCAACCTGTGCTGGAAGTTCAAGTGAACATCGAGGAACGCGGTTACAGGTACACGAGGAACGATCCTGTACAGGTTGTTTCAAGAATACGGCATCGATCGTGACGAAACGAACGACTGGCGAATTCCTGAGGCTCGTTTTACACGTTTTCTCTCTTACATCCACTCTTCGCGTCTTGTATTTCTTATAGGATCGTCGTTACAGTGGATATTAACCCTTTCGATGCGGCAATGCTCGATCGAAATGTTCTTACACTCCATTTAGATTTATTTGATCGATTCATTAAATTTATTCCATTTTGTTCTTATTTCATTGTTTTCTTGTTATCTTTGTTAGCCTTTCGCGAATTTGGATGACTATTGAAAAGAATAATATAAAATTTAATTATATTTGAAAGGGGGTGAATCCCTTGTCATTTTATTTCTACCTTCTATGTTACTAATTAAGTATAACAAATTTTATAGTAATATGTTTATATTATAATAGATACACTAGATATACTAGATTCTTATTAATACAATAAAGATTACATGGTATTTGTAAATAATGTAACGATAGAGTTCAATTAGTTTTTCTTAAGGAATAATGAACTTTAATTCCTCTTCACTACGATTCAAATTATTTATAGGTAACAGTATGTTTCAGTTGTTTTAAAAATAACCCTGATTCCGGATTCCACTGTTAGGTAGTAATAATTTTGTTATTCTACACGGCAACTTTATCCTCAAAACATGCCATCTAGTACTAAAATAGGATAAGATCTGTTTAATGTTTGTTCCAAAATTGTCCGCATGGTAACATATCGTTACGTTTTTTACTTATTCAGAAATTTCCATTATTTTGTTCTAGATATTTAACATCAAATTGTTTGCAGTTTTTAAAAACATTTTAATACTCTTCTCTCCATAAATCAAAAAAGTGCCCCACACATTGCAATTAAATGAACATGATTTTTTGTGGAAGTTCCTGTCGAGAGTTCGATAAACTTTAATAATAATTAGCTGCTCAGAAAAAAGTCAATAAAAAAGACCTATGAATCGTAATCATAACGTCGACTAACGGTGATTCATGTCTTCACAAATAGTCAAACTTGTTTCTTTTTTTTTCGCAATCAGGATTTATAAACTCGTATTTGCATTTCGGCATTTCTTAAAAAGCATCGATCGTTGTTGAAAAACTTTCACCGTATTTATTTATTTATTTATTTACCCGCGCGATCGAATGCAATCTTCGGTGCGAAAAGAATGATAGCGATTTGTAGATGATAATCTATTTCAAAAGATTAAGTAACTGGAAATCGAAGGGGGTTAAAGTGGAATTTTACGCTTTTGCTCGGCAAGGTTTGTCCGTACTCTTCAACGACATTCTTCAGCAAAGGAGTGAAAGTTTTTCTGCTAGGCAAACAGGCGCGACTGCTTGTATTCCAAAGATTTGGCAACGACACGGTTCAAGTGTCGAACTCTGCTTGTTCTTCGCGGCTCGTTGAAGAATCAACTTCCTTTCCTTCTACTCTGCTTTTTCGACTTCTCGTTCAACTTGCTCAGGGGTAAATAAAACCCTAGAAAATCCTAGAAATTGCTAATTTTATTTCCAGCAGAATCAATATGTTAAGTTCCTTGTGATTGGTTAATTAAGGTCGTTTCCACTAAAAATAGCAATTTATGATATAGTGTTCAAAGCATTAAATTTAATTGCAAAATTTAATATTTAGGGTTTTCAAATTAATTTTATAATTAGATTAGAAGACATCAAAAGTTAGTTTGATATTTTTCTAACACTCTAATCTGAATGATTTTGTTATCAAATATTTTGTTCTATTTAAACGAAAAACGGAGGATGTTGAGTTACAATGTTATAAAGAGTGTAATTGAAGAGACACTTACTTCAGTCACTTGACACAGTCAGATTTGAAATGTTATTTTGTACGTGACATCAACTGCAAACATTTAATATCCTCATTTACTTACATAATCGTTACTTCTCTCGTCGAACTGTCCACATCCTCTCGATCAGTATGTGTACGAACCGGTAGTTCTAACGATGGCGTGAAAGTATCGTAAAAAATTGAAGTTTGTTGTATAATATCGTTAAGAAACATCTCCTCTTTATTCATAATTCGACCTTGTCGAATCAGTTTCAATTGGTCTTAGGGAAGATTAATTTATTGGCCACCGTTGCTGCTGAAGACTGCAGTAGCTAAATTCAGAAATTTAGGATTTTTTACATCTTAATTATTTAACTTTTTATAACTGATTGAAGTTGACTTTTTCAAAAATTAAACGTTGTATTAATTTAAGCAACCTTTCAACGTCTGAGTTTGAAGAGATAGTATTTTCGCCATTTTGCGGTATTTTCCATTCAAAAAATTAGAACCTAAGGGCAAAAGTTAGACACAAGATCTCTAAAACGATCAAAACGTTTTACTCGGTAAATGTCTAGGTAAAAAAAATCTCAAAGGTCGATCTTTCGGAGCCGCCTGACAGGTGTGTTCCCTTAAATGGCGCGAAATTCACAGCACCCATTGAGTAACAGTACTTTTCAACCCGTCATTCGGAGATGGCAAGGTGATTTTTTTCTTTTTAATCGGCGAACAGTTTAATGGCCTTCTATTTTTAGCGGCTTCACTTTTGCACCGCATTATTCCGCACGCATGAGGCAATCCGTGTAGGATTAATCGCGATTTCTCGTATATCGAAAGATCGCTGTTTTGTCAGGCGTGTTCCGTTCCATTCGTTGTGTCGCAACGATCATCTTTCGCGCGTGATTAGGCGAAGAAAAAAAGAAGATTGCATGCGTGTGCACGACGAATACATACGTGATCACAATTTACAAAAGGGAATCGAGGCGATAATTAGTTTGTTCAAGTTGTATGTAATTTTACTTGAGCAGCGAATGTTTGTAAAGTTGGAAGGCTTTGTGGACTTTATTTCTCGATATAGATCACTTGAGTTCATTCTTGTTTCGCTTCTTTTTTTTTTAAAGATAAGATTCTGGAGCGTAATTTCTTATAAATGATATGTATACTAATTTTAAAGCAATTAATATTGTTATGAAGTAGATAATTAGTGTTATCAATTTTTAAATTTTTAATACGATTCAAATTAGGGTACATAGAAAAATTAGGATAATTACGAGACGTTTTAATAACTTAAACAGCTTTTTGTTTTTTTTAAAGTCGACAAAGTTTTGTTCCCAAAAATAAAAAAAAATTGTAATGGAATTAATTAAGTTATGATTAGATATTCTAGCTTTTTGATTTTATATTTAATAAACTGTTCGTATTATTTCCATCGCTTAATATATTTTAAGAAACCCAAGATTGACTTACTTCTTGTATTGATATTCGTGCAGCAGACGGGCTGTATCCTTTTTCATAATTATACTTTATAATGAAATTCTTTTTGGTTATTATATAATGTTCGTTGTTATGTAACCTGTGCTTGATGGTTCACAAAAAATATCTGTTTCTATTTTTTTAATTTTTTAACGATGATATCCGTTTTTTGGAGGAAAAGCACAGTCAACTGATACCAATTGTCAGTTTAAGAATTCTTTCGTATCAATCCTTCTTTAGAGTGATTTTCCATAAGAAACACCGTATATTAATCGAAACATTTATTATAAAAAATAATTTTCGCGCTATTATTATTCCTTTCTGCAATTAATTATGTCAAATAATTCGCTGAACGTAACTTATCAAATTTCAAGAATATAAAATGATTTCCATTTCAGAAAATGTTCAATAAATGAGATTTTCTGAATCCTCAAAACGAAATTTCAAACAGAATTTAGAATCCTAATTTTAATACTTTGACATTTTCTATAAAGTAAAATCGCAAAGTGCCGTTGGAATTATTTCTTCTTTCGCAATCGAATCGGTTGGCAACGAATCCACGTTTCACCCGAAATCGGTCATCGATATGACATCAAATTAGACTTTGATCGTTTCTCCCTGTGACAAGCTTTCTTGGCAAAGTTCGCAGCATTGTCGAGCAACTGACTTCGTCTTGACACAATCCAGCTCGCGGCGTCGAACTGTCCGGCCGTGTAACCTCACTTTCTCCTTTTACAGAAACGCCGAACTGGCTCTATTCGATTTAGGACGATCCAACTTTGCTCCACCCAGTCCTTGGTCAGCTCACGTTCTGTTTTTTCCCATTCAATCATCACTTACGTGAAGGCAAAATTAGTGTGATGTAACTGGCCGCTCTAGACGAAAAAGTAATTACAGCGCGCTAAGGGTAGGTGTCCACTCGAGAGCAAAACTCGTATAAGATGTGCAAATTTCGTTCTCAGTAGAATGCTAGAAATTGTTGGTAGCACTTTTTGGAAAATGGATATTCTGTTGAGAAAATTTCTCGGCGCTTGTAAATAATATTTATCATACTTTTAGGAGATATGTAAAATAAATTTGAGGTCATAAGTTATTTATTAGTAATATTTTAAACTCTCTTGAAAGATTTAAGGAGTTGTCGAGGACAGATACTAAATGATTTTTGTCGAATATTTGAGGGCGATAGTGATTTAACATTTTTAAAAAGTGTTTATAGAATTATAAGATTAGCAAATTATAAAACAAGTTTTTTTCTTATTTCATTCCTTATTGATAATTTTGAAACGATTTGTCGTAAATAAGCTACTTTGAATTGAATTTTAGAAAGGAACTGCTGGAAATCTATAATTTCATACCCTCTATGGATCAACCATAATTAGCTGAAGTGAATAGCTTCGTAATTATGCCGTAATTATGCGTATATGTCTTACGCCTATTTAATTTTCTTTAAATACTCGAAACAAGGACAATTTTTTTTTTTTCGAAGGTGAACAAGACTGTTTTTTCTTGTATACAACTTTGTTTTCAAGGAAGCTGCATATGATTTATATGAATTTATCATGAGAGTTGTCATATCATTTTTTATAACCTCCTTTCTACCTTTATTACCTTAGTGTTGAATTAGTTACTTTTTATCGCTTATTATATCACTTATATATTACAAAATAGCTTCCTACCACCTGTTTTGTATAATTTAGGTACGTATAGGTATTTCAAATTGAAAATAAAGTAGAATAATAAATGAATATAAAATCTTGATAAGAATTATCATACATTTCGATAAAAGCACCTTAATAAATCTTGTATTTTAAAATTAAGAAAACCGAAGTTATTGGTTTAGATTAGATTTGTCGTTTCGGTGTTAAGGTATTTCACAATCTTGTGGGTGTAATTTGCAAGGAAAATTTTTTAAGGAAAACGTTCGTGTATATATACGTATCAGACACGGATGATTGCGCTTTCGTTCAAGTTTACATTTTCTTTCATGTTCGATTTGTGTAAGACTAACGGGTTTGCAAACGTTTCAATTAGTTCCATGCACTTACATGTTAATCCTTTACATTCGGAGCAAAATAATTCATTTTTTGATAAGGGATAAAGTGGCAAAGGGTATAAAAGTAAATTAATTCAAATACATTTTAGGTTTCAATAATGGTAGAATAAAGCTTTTAAAAACCAAAGACTCTAGAGTGAAAATATAAAATATTTTCAAGTTCTGTAAATCTATTTATTAATTTGCTATAAATATAATTTGTTGATAAATAATATATATCACCATAGAGGCATCAATCGAATGTAAAGGGTTAATATTTATAGCCTAAGTACATATCTGGAAGTAATATAATCTTGGGGCCAGATAAAAATTGTTAACATAATATTAAACTACCATAATAAAAATAGAAGTAAAATTATAATTGTAATTATTCAAAACACAGTCGTTTCGTTTCCTACTTAAAACTTTCCGTTTACTACCTTACGAAATTAATATTGATATTAATGCTACTAGGAACTTTCTTACGGTTATGCAATTATATTGTGGCCTGGTCACCAGTGAACCCCCTTTGACAGTCTGCTTGTTAAGCAATTACATATTATTTTAATAAATTAACATTGCTTCCTGAAACGATAAATTAAAATCCTTGTAGTAAATAAATATTCCAAGATTCTGAATAAAAATTAAAAAGGCCTTCAGATCTGTAATTTTAAGAATAATTTAAAATTGAAATTTAATTTTAAATTTGCCTCGATTGTATTTTCTAAATTTAACACTATTTCTTCAAAGAAGAAAGAATTTTTGGGTTTGGGAATTTTAATTGAAGCAGAGTTGTACGTGTTTGGGTCATGACTGATCTGTTCAACATTGTACGAGGGTTAATTGAAGTTTCTAGTAACTTGTAGGCAATTTTCTTCTTGTTTCGTACATTTATATAGTTCCTTTCGAACAGTATACATAGGTGCGACTTGAGTGTATTGCGACAAAAGCACTTCCACCAGGTATGCGATCTTGCGTCACCCAAGGAACGCATTTCTTTAGATCATCGTCGTAAGGAGGTTCTTGCACGTTTAGGAAACGAATTATTTAAAATTATTCATTAAATAAATAAATATTTATGTGTAAAACAGAAAGTGATTCTTTGGATTTATTGTAGTCATTGATTATAAAATATAGATAGCACAGATTTGGGAATTTTGATGACTCATTTTTAAAAATATATTAAAGGCTAATTTTGATATTTAAAAAACGTTAAACATATCCGTTTAATAATATATTTTAACTTTATTAGACATCTTTGTATAGAATCATTCTATAAATCTGATAATTATAATCGATCAAATGTTATCCTGACTCAATCTTTTCAGACATTCTACATGGATGTATTAAATATTGATATTATTTAATTGAGGTCTTAATAATTAAAATGTGTTTTACGAATCCTCACACCGTGAAATTTTGTTCGCCTCTTAGGTTTCATTATTGTCTATTTTAGAGGCATTCCTTTCATAAAGGAAGTTAATTGTAATTAACGTCTCGTCCCTTCCTCGAAACAGCAATGAATATTAACGAATGTTAATCAGGTCCATCCGGTATAAAATTAACATGATTAAGATTCGATATTATTCTTAAATTACAGCAGCATCATTAATGGCTTCGTTATTGAACGACAAGAAATAGAACGTAAAAGTATAAAAAAAGAACAGAGTATAATAAATAATTAATTGTAAAATATAAAGGATATTCAATGACTAACTATAAGAGATAAATATTTGGACCAAAATGTGCTATGCAATATAATTAAATTTAAAAAATACAACAATGCTTTTATTTTGAGTGAAAATTAGGGAACCTAGCGCCTTCCAAACAAAAATTCTAGTTGTGCAAACGAAATTATGACAAAGGTTACGAATATTAAATTCATTCGCGCCATGTCTGTCCAAGGCGAGAATCCTCAAAATCCTGAACACACCTGTGGCTGATCCTTGACTTTTACACGTCGAATAAATTACCTGTGAATGAACCGATGAGACAAGAAATTCAACGAATCGCCCTTCTACTTTTTGCGGAACTCTGATTGTAACGAGCGTGTTTATAGGGCAAGGCAAGGAATAATCGTTTAATGAAAGATGCGAGAATAAGCGAAGTAAAATCATAAACGAAGGATCGTATTCCGAGAGACGAAGATTGTATATCATAAATGTTCTTCGCGTTTGTAACTAAATACCAGTTGTTGCAAGGCTGAGTGAACATGGCCGATTCAATGACGGATTTTAAATGTTTGATAAAAAAGTTCTGCATCCGACGTTACCGTTTTTGTCGCCCAAGTTCGCGACCTTTCTTATGATATACGTGAAATCAATTGGCATAATTATTGGCATTTTGTGATTCGATTATTATTCAAATATTTCTTCCGTTTTGTTGGCAAACTGCTCGTTTAAACACTTGAAAAAAGGAAATTTCTTTGATGGAGAAAAAATACCAGTTTCGCGAAGGAGTTGTCTCTGAATCATGCATCTCGTCGAGAGCGTAACTCGAACACGTAACAGGTTGAATATGTTTAATTACCGGCCGGTTTTTTTTTAAACTAAACCTACTTACCAACAATCAACGCGCAGCTGTTAAAAATTTCATTACAAGGCTATTTCTAATAACACGAATGGTGCATTTTTATGGAACTTGAGGTGTCAATTCTAGTTTCTTGTGTTAATCTAAATTAAATCGCCATCAAAGACATTTAAAAATTGCGTAATTTTTCCAACAACGTATTTGTTTAATCTTAATTTCTCTGCAGTGATTAAGTTGCAAAGTCTCGTTTGAAATTCATCGATTGTAACGTGGACACGATTGAAATAGAGTTAATTTACATGGAGGTTTTCTATTCGGGAATGAGGAGAATTTTATTGAAAGAATTTAAGAAAGTTCCGGCCTCTACGGAAAGAAATTCAGTATCGTCGAATTAAGAATTATATATTCTTTGACGGTTTCATAATCTCTCTGTGGTGACCAACTTTTCTTTGGACACTGTCCCTCAAAACGTAGATGAATATCAAATCCCATAACTATTTAAAAATCATTCGTAACTCCTCCTGGTAATTTAATAATAAATATTAGGTCTAAATAATACAAATATTAAATAATCAATTTTGATAAATTTCTTCATTTCACTAAGAAGGTAATTTTAACCCCTTCGACCAGAATAATTTCATGCAAACAACTTACCGCCTATTTCAAAAAGTTTATAAAATAAAACAGATGAAATTCCATCGAATTGATATATAATGCCAATAAAAGATTAAGGATACACTAATAACAATAATTATGGGTATTTAAGGATAATTTATGGTAAATGAAACAAGGTTCGCATTCTTCCGCACTCGTCTCCGAAACTTGCTTCATTTTCATGAATATTTGATGATCATAGCGGTATCATTCGGTATCAAGTTTCATAAACGGGGGATACGTAAGAATCGATTGTGATAGCTGGAGGACGTTTCGGCTGCACATATACTTTCACATTCTTCGGGTTCATTCAGGTCCTACCCGTTCGACTTTCAGGCGAGTTATCGAACGGTCTCAGGTGCCGAAATTTCTACCGGTCATATAATTTCGTACGAGATTACCCAACGCGTTTTCCTTGCTCGTAAAAAAAGAAAGAATACAGAATTTCGAACGACCACGAGGAATACTAATTTCGTGGTGAAAGCACGCCGATTAGACGATCTATCGATCGCTCGAATGATAATAATTAGACGGCTGAAGAATGTTGTGCATAATTTATGACAGGGGAATTAAATTAGAATTGCCATGTATCAATGTCAAGAATTTCTTGTGAATACTAATTACATTAATTAGCAAAATAAAATTGTGCTTTTAATATACTAGAATGTGGTCAAAAGTCAATCTAAAAATTAAAATTAATATTCAGTAATGTGACGATTAAAAAATATAGCAAGATATTATATAGCTTTGCGTCTTATGTTTGCTACTTTGTATGTAATTGGAGTTTCGCTGATAATTAGACTGGTATTCAACACGAACGTGAAAAGGAACGAAAAAGAAGGAAATTGTAACGGGAATATGGTAAATAGGTTCGTGGTCGTAACTTTGTTTTACGATGTTCTTATTATTTTCTTGAACGCTGGCCTTGAGTAACTAAGTAACATGGGATAGGTAAAAGTGGGGTAGTGAACTTGCCTGCTGCCATGAAACTAGTTGTCCAAGAATGTAATAAGCAGATATCGTGCCGTGGAAATCATATGACACGCATGGACAAACATCGAACACGGTCATTGCTCAATGTCCCATGTCCTCCTATAAACATACTGACCGTTTCATGTTAGGTTAATACGGCTGCATTACATTTCTATCGAGGGACGGAAGTCGACGCGCGTACGTTTATTCATATTCGTCCGCGAAAACGCGTAAAAACCCGCGCTTCTTGCATTCGCTTCAGGTTAATTTTTATGGATGACCGCATTCTCACACCGGAAAAAGAACGATGCGATACGTGTAATTATAGTCGAGGAACGATCTCGATCTTTCTATGCTGGAGCAAAGTAATGAAGTTTATGTGAATTTGTAGGAAATTAAAGGAGTTAATTGATATTGGCAGTAATATGACAATTTACATTGTTATTTATCTTAGCAACATTTTGACAAGTTTAATTACAAAAAATATTAAATTAAGTTATTCGAAATATACAAAAGTTTTAGTCATCCTAAATCTTATTGAAATTATATTAGTTATTATAAATGTTAATTGTAGGTATTAGATTTAAGAAAAAATTTATAAATATTAATGAATTCAAGTCGTAAAAAAATTTAAATAAAAAGAACTGAAGAAGACTAGAACAGTAGTCGAAATGTTATTTAAAACAGGACTGGATAAATGGAACTAATTGATCATTAATTAATACCCATGTACCGATTAAGTTTTTGTTTTAATCCGATGCATTAAGCAATTCCATGATTAATCGATTTTGCATCTGATTATCGGAGAAAAACACTTTCAAACGTACTTGATCTATATTATTGCTAGTTATACACGAACAACGTGAATGTCATTACGTTCAAAGATTCTTACAATTAAAATCACTGTATTCGACTAACGACCTACATTTTTTTATAAATCACACAATAATTATTTAGCTCTGTCTGACACACTCGTTGACAAAATTATATACCAAATATATTTTTATCCACCATGACCCCAATTAATCCATCGACGAAGATGCGAACTTGTGAAACAACGTTAAGCCATTCACTGCCTTCCGACAGGCCTAATCTGACTGATCTCGGTTATTCTAGAAACGGTGAATAACGAATGCGTGTCTGCATAAAATGCCGCGATGAATGCCAAGAAATCGCAGGGGATCGGAATCGAGCCTCAATGACGAAAGTAAGCATCGTCAACGTATACACCATAGGCAAGAAGAATGTCGTTCTGGCGCATGGCTAACTGGCAAAGATGTGCCGCCGGTTACCCATTACGTGCCCACGAAACGTAAACAGTCATACGAATGACGGATTTTGTAAATGACAATCGCCACTTCGTGAAACGTCCCATTACGTATTCCGCGGGCTCCGCCGTCGAGAAATCACCTCGGTTATTCTGGGGGTTTGGGTCGTTTCTGCTTCGTTCGATAATTAACGATGCTGAGGCTGAAGCGTTAATGAGCTATTGGTATGGAGTTGGGTGCCGCATTCTTGATTTCCAATTCCTGTGATTCATTCTTAAAATTTTAATTTGTTACCTTGTCTTTTTTGTGGGCACATGGACTCAAAAATTCTAGGCCTATGCATGGTACCAAATTCATTATCCTGTTGTAGTATCACAAAATCGCTCTAGATTTTAATTTTCTTCTATCTGAGTGTCCTAATTGTGAAATAAGTGTACTATCACACAGGCTAATCTTTACATTCTTATATAGAGTAACTTAGATCCTCCATATTTGATTATTCTTTTCTTATCTTTGTATTTTGAACGATTTCCAATGTTTACGATTAGTTTAGTTCTATTTCAATTTTTATGTAAATCCACAGACCTTTATTTGAGGATTAGTAATATTTTTGACTTATGAGATTTGCCTAATGTTGTTTTGACGGAGGAATATTTGCTCTTTGTCAGAGCCTGGGTTAATCTGGGACCCAGTATTAGAAAAAATGCAATATTTTTACCAAAATTATATATTCAAATTCTTGAAAACAAGCTTTTATCCATACAGCTTTTAATAATGCTGTCTTAGCAGCCTGCCATACAAAACTTAAATTACATCTACAATATTTTATTGTATATACACAATCAGCCGAAAATACATTATGAGAAAGAATAATATATAAAGAACAAGAAATATTATGTGTAGAAATGGTATTTGATCTTCAATCGGTTAGAGAAAACAATGCACGTTCGATATGCCTTATTTCCTCCAAGTAGTATGGTCGGTGGTATCTCAGGCGAGGCGCAACAAGTAGAAAACGACGATATACAATCAGACTAAATCAGTAGTTAGCGACGCGTTACTATTAGACGATATGCTTGTCAGATTACACACTCACATACCTCTGAAATGTTATGATTCATTGATCATACTGCTTCAGATACTTTATTAATTCACAATATATCAAAAATACTTTATTGACAAGATTATATACCATCCTTTTACCATCAATTATACAATTATTAGAGAATAAATAATCTTTATTCGAGACATGTTTTATTTTTTATTTAAATTTCCAAGATTTAAGCTTTAATTGAGAATTTTGCTTAATCTTTTTATTGGTGATTTCCATGAATCGAAAGAAATTTAATTTGCAATATAACTTTAATTAATATTATTTTCAAATATATTGAAGGATATTCAACCAATTTAATATTTTTACATTATTGTAATTAATCTTGAAAATTGATTTATTAATGTACAGAGAAGATCTATCGTTTTAATTAGATCAAACAATTGGAATGAATATTTATTTTAAGACGGAGACAATTCAGTAGACAAATTTCTCTCAAAATTAAAGTAAAGATCATACTTTCTAGCAGATTTAGTTCCCTCTTTCTATTAATAATGAATCCTTTTTATTCCTTGCAGAGTAGAACGAGCACGAGAGATTGCAGCACCAATGTCGCGAGGATGATGAGCTCGATGCAGACGCAGTTGCCCGGCTCGTTGCACGATTATCAAGTCGACCCGTACCGACTTCTCGAAGAGGATCTTAAAGATATCTACGACGATATACGGGAGGTTAGTTCATTTCTTTCTGAACTTTTATGATATAACTTTAAGCGTTTTTGTCGTTACGTTTCGCGTGTGTACACTTTCCCCGGACAGTTGTGTTTCACCTTTCGCACAATCGTTTTGCAACCTGGAAAAACGCGGCTGTCAAATTCCTTTGACGGAAATGTTATACACTTTTTGTGTATCTTTTAACTGGAACTGTCGTGAGAAATTGCAATTGCGAGAAAAACTGGCAGAATAACGATGGGAAGTTGTGTCGCTACCGTGTAACGAATGTAACTCCGGCAATTCGCATCGAGAAAAACTAAAATGACAGTCCAGGATTTAGTATCTAATATATCCTGTTTCCTGAAAGAATAACTTTTAATATTTAATAAGTTCAGTAAATAAATTGAAACTAGAAATTCAAAATATTAGAAAAAGGTGGCATAAATATAAATTTAATTATTTGTAAATTAAATGTTAATTGGGAATTCCAAGGTATTCCACATTCTCGAAATAACAAAATATATTCTTAGCCACAATTTAACAAATTTTGCTAAACTATTGAAATTGATAAGATTTTGAGATAAGATTCACCATAAATAGTTTTCACTCAGTGTTAGTTGTAATTTTAAATATGTTTGTAATTGCTCCTTCTAATTACCCTTACACCAATATGTAACGATACAGAAGGAAGTGTCATACTTTTTAATCAAGTGATTTTAAACTAGTACGTGAGAAATATGTGTAGATCTTAAGGGGGTTAATCATAAAAAGAAAAATTACATCCTTGAAGAACTTGTCGCATGATAAGATCGCAAAGGCGACAATTTCTCCGAAAGTTACAAGAATAGCAGACACGTTTCGCGTTTCTTCGAGACCAGTTAAAGTTGATTTCCTGTTGCCATTTTCGGTGCAACGCGCACCGATCGGACTCGAATCACCAAGTACTTCCGTCAAAGCGTTTCAACAGGAAACGATAGCCAAGATCCGGAAGAAAACCGGTGGTTGGTAAACCGTGGAATTCGTAGGCGAATACTTTTGCAATCTCGTTCATCATCGATGTCAATGGTGTATTTGGTACAAGGTATCGTATATCCTCCCTGTTTTACGCGTCGCACCTCGTTGTCTAGGCCGTGCGATCTCGTCTAGTCGCGTAATTATAAATATTTATGGCGAGGAATGCCGTTTTCACGACGAAACGACCCGGCTCGAGGCGTATCGCGCGCTAGCGAAAGCAGCCCGCACGGCTTCACGGTCTGCATATATGGCCGAGAGTAGAACTTTTACTCACGGCCGTGGTTAGACACAATTGTGTTTGCGTATGCGCGTGCAAACGCGTTTAGAAAGCACTTTTTCTAGTCGCGCCTTGGAACGCGATAACGCGGATCCGACGCGCGATTACGCGCCAGGCGTGTGCCCGATTAGCCGGGGGTATTCCCCTTTCGAGCGGATTTTTAGTCTTGCAAATGAACCCTTTCAAGATCAGACGTAAACTCGGGAAGATGATTGATAAATCAATTCTAACTTTTATGCTGTTGATAAGTAACAAATTTGTTAATTTAAACCTACCCTAATGGGGTGTTACGATATTTTATTTAGATCATATTGAAAGGGCTTTCGTCTCTAAACTTGATATAAGTTACTAGAGAATAAGTAATCTTTATCCAGGACATTTTTAACAATGTTACAATCATCAGTCAGATCTCAACGATCTCAAGAAATTTTCACTTATTTGTGAAGGTAATTATGCTTAATGGGCAAAGTCATTCGACCAATAGGTTCCCTAATTGGGGGGCTTAGAACCAGTGTAAGTCAAATGTATGTTAACGAAGCTAATTAGTCAAAGAATTTTTCAGATAATTTTGTCAATATGAACACTATTATCTGTTAATGAAATATTAATATATTGTCTATTAAAATGAGTCAAATAAACACTATCATTTTACAACTTAATAGTAATTAAATATTAGGAGTAACTTTTGCTATTAATTCTATAAAAAATGCATAACGGTTAAATCCAAGAAGATTCATACCATTTCGCATGGGTGATACCTGAATTTTTATAAAAATCCATTTTTGGAAAGTAATTTTTGGAGCGTCGGTGAGTAATTTCTGAGCCCCCCAATTATGTCGACGAACGCACTCGAGCTTCCGTTAACAGTTAGAAGGACGTTCGTTCAAGCGTTTCCGGGTGCATTGGTATCGGTATGTCGGCTTCCGATCACGTGGTCGAAACAGACGTCCAGAAAGTGTCTGTGACGTAAGCTTGCGAAACGAGCTGGTAACGAGCGTTCCTTTCGACTTTGGCCAAATTCCAGGACGAACTTTCAGCCTGTGTTACGGCTGGAATTCAAAGCGTGCCGTTGTCCTCTTCTTCTTCTTCTTCTATCGGTCTTGCAACGAACGAATCGTTTTGATCGTCACGTAGCCGAATCAACTTATGGGCATCGATTGTCTATATAAATTGATCTGGATCAATTGCTGGACGATAAACTATGTAACGCCTGCATTGAATCGGAATAATACGCCTGCACGATTCGATATGCGATGGGTGACGTGGTATTTGGTTTGGGTGCTGCGATGGGGTGACCACCTTCTCAAATAACTGTATTACTCTTCGTCATTATTGGCCATAATATGGCTCTGGAAACGAGAATGATTCATTAAATTATTTTTTCTCTATTCTAAATATAACTTGTCGATCTTGTTTAAAAATAGATCTTAATGTCGATGGATTTCCTTCGAACGTTAAGACTTAGATCATAGATTTTAATTAGGAATCAGTGTAACGCGTGACATTGATATTGACAAGTAATAGGTTGCTTGGTCTTCAATTAAGTAATTTTCTTGATGAGCATAACTACAGTTTCCTTGTACGTAATGATTACAGAGTTTCCTTGGTAATGAACATGTATCAACATGAATATACAAATTAATTAATTTTACATATTACTTAATCTCTTCAAGTCCCATTTAACTCTTTTAACAGACTATTTTCTTTTTTTGACAATTTACACCTATTCATATATTTAGAATAAAATTTTTTATTCTAAAATGGAGGATATCTTAAATGGGGTTTGGGGAACATATTGAAGGAGGGACACAGATATTTTGGAAATAAAATGACAAGAATGCAAGCTGATTTCTCGTTTGGGTGCAACGCCCAAAGTCCTCATTGGAATTCTCACGCCCTCACCTTCATCTACAACACTTGAGGAATACTTGGGAGAGAGAAATCAGAATTTAGGAACGGTTTTAGATCAATACTTAGCCACACGCCTTTTGAATGTCAATGATCTAACTTTCTGAACTGTTGCATTCTCGAGTTACCGAACCTTGCTGTCTAAAAATATAAAATAGCTTTCAATTTTCTAAAAACCCAACTATATATTCCATTGTCCTTTAAGGGAATAATAGATAAGGTCTTAATAATAGTTATTAATCGTGCAAATTCTTTAGCTATGTCTGTATTAATATATATTGTATAATATAACGTTGTGGCAAAATTAGGAGCGAGTCCTAAAAGATTAATTATCCTGAAGCTACCATAATGGCGCACAGTAGGTAAAGGGTTAACAGAAAACAGTCATAACCATAGTTCTCTCCAATTCTGTTTCACCTGGTGGAAGTCAAGGTTACGTTTGCTATTGTTCCAGGTACTCATCAGGAACACGACGCAGAAGGAGCTGCAAACTATAGCGACCTACTACTTCGACGGCAAGGGAAAGGCTGTACGACCAATGGTAGCGATTCTCATGGCACGGGCTATCAATTACCACAAGGAAAGAAAGTGAGTTGCGAGACTTTCAAGTTCGCCGTCGATAAATTTTTACGTTTCCCGCCAATTATTAAATTGTCGTCGATCAAACTTGCCCATTAACTATTCGATAACCATTCTGCAATTCCATGATCAAATCCAAAGAGGTTCATACCATTTTACATGGGTGATACTTGAATTTTTATAAAAATCCATATTTGGAATAAATATAAAAATAAAAATATTATCCAATCAAATTTTTTATTTTTTAACTAACAAAAATTGAACCGAGAAGGATTAAAGTGTCAATAATTGAGTCATTTTTCCCCCTAAAATATGATTGTTTGCAATTATCGTTGATTTATCGAAAAGCAATGCGCGGGAAAAGTGAGTCGGTACCGTTTAGAAAGCAACAAAAGAATGCGAGCGTGCGATCTCTTTCTAATTCATAAATCGGTTCGAAAGCAATTACGACGGGTTAGGTGACGAATGAATATGAATGAGATGTCTCGTGAATGAGAACTGGTGTAGCGTACACTATCGCTCATGCCCGGGGAATCGTAAATACCGACGAGCATAACTCGACAAAGATAATCCTTCAGACGACAAAGATTATTGACTACTGTGCTAGCTCATTGAATACCTATCTGTCGAATCGGTTTCTAAATCTCTGCTCGATCATCGTGTAAACACTCAAAAATGTAAATGAATCATGTTTACATCAATTTCTTCCTCGTAATGCCAGTATACATAATGTACTTCCTTTTTTTTATTCTTGTTCTATCGATGTTAATCAATAACCGGTGGATGTAGTTTATCGTTCGAGAAATACAAAATTTGCATGATAAGCGGTCACGTAATTGTTCGGTTTTAGCGATCTCTTGGCGTCGCAGCGACAGGTGGCGATGATCTCCGAGATGATCCACAACGCTTCGTTGATCCACGATGACGTGATCGATCAGCCAGACTTCCGGCGTGGCAAGCCTTCGGTCAACGTTGTCTGGAGTCAAAAGAAGGTAGGTGGCAAAGTTCAGCCTTGTCATTAAGCAGGATCTAAGGTTCAATGAATTTTGAATTTCAACTGAGTCATTAAAAGAGTGCCGGATGACTAAGTTGTTCTCGAAAACCCGTGAACCTTGAGAGATTTGGGCAAAAAAATATCTTCCGAATCTCGAAGTCTTTTTCTTTTTATAAACGTATAATTTAATTTGCCTCGAGCTCGGTTTTGAGGTGGTCGTTGGTGATTAGTAAATTTTATACAATTGAATAATTGAGAAAGAATTGAATGAATATATTTTATAATTAAAATTTGAATGTACCTTGCCACACGTTAACGTGTTACAATTGGCAAGATTCTGAAATTTCTTTCAAATTCTTTCCGTTTGAATTATCAATTTCGAATCACAAGACGCGTGATGAATGTTAGTATCTTCTCCCATCGATTGTCCGTCAGTTTGATCGATGAAAACCGAAACTCTCTCTGAAATACCAGAGAGAGGAAGGAGGCTAATGTGATTCATGACTCCATCGTACTGACCGTGCACGCTTTCTTGGCCTGGAACCGGAAGCGAACCTCGACCATTTTGTCCGTATGCCTAGCGATACTTGGGCACGAAGAATCGCTGAAAATCAATGACGCGATTAACGACGCGTCGAAGACGTCACCGTGAAATTACCTCCATAGATTTCTCACTTAGATCACTCGTTACTAAAAATGACAAACCTTTTTGGCAATAGTTTAGAATCAAATAAAAACTTTCCTAACTGAACTAATTATTTAGTTACCTTATGTATTTTGCAAAGATCTCAAATCTTAATTTTTTCATATTCATTTTGCATAACTTATACTTCTTGAATATTCAAGAAAACACCTGTAACATTATCTTCTAGGTCACTTTGTAATTTTAATATTATGCAAATCTAATTATAATATATTTCAGTTGAACCTTTGATAATTGCATTGCATCGAGTGTTTGTTTAGTTGGTTTGATTATTTTTACAAGTTCTTTCTTACTATTCTAAATTATTCTTTTGCAATTTTGACCCTCTCGACCTGATATGTCAATTATTTTTTTTAATCAAGATATGGCTTGTAATATTGCAACGAATCAGATATTCCTTTGAAAAGGGGTTGCCGTTCATTGAAACGTTAGATTATGATGATTTTATTACGAAAGCCACGCACATTTGTAAAAAATTTTTAAACACACAAATCCCATCGAGCCCATAATATTGCATACGATTATGCAAATATGCATGTGAACGGAGAGGGAATACTAATCCCTGGCAAGAGTTGGTCGGAAACCATTATTTACCTCAGCCGCCGTGAATTTCAGCTACGACCGATGCAGTTTCGGCATTCGGTGTCGCAACCGTTTGATTGGCTGTTTACTTTCGTGTAATGGAATTTTGATTGTGGTAATAATCCTTAACTCACTATTCAGGTCATTATGGTCTTGGATACTTTAAACGCGATTAGTTAGAAACTCGTGGTTGGTACATATAATTTGAAATTTATTAGTCTGACCCTTGATTTGTACGTCAAACCAAATTTATTAAACAAAAATATGCATTTGTTAAAAGAAACACAACAGATCTTTTTTGAAGCCAAAGAATGATATTTTTATATAATTTACAATTATTCGTTTTGGAAATTAATTAAGTAATTTGAGATAGAATAGTGTTAAAAAATTGTCTCTTTATCATAAGTAATAGAGAAGGATGATTTACCTGATCTATGTAAATCTCATACTGGAGACTTCAAGTCAATTAAACGTCTGTTTCATCACATTATTGAAAAAAAAAAGTTGATTGAGGCGTACACAATACCCCTCAACATCTGAATTTCACGGTTTCAAGGGTACAATAAAAATTAAAAACATTTATGGAAGCAACTGTTACATCGTGATAACATCTTTTTTCTTGGAAGTGATGTCACTTAAAAGATACGAAGGTCACCTTCACCTTTTTTCACCGTAATGGCACATTTTCTCGATGAAGAAGGCGTATTACTTTCTGAAATAATGAATGCAAAAAAAAAACCTACGAAGGTAATGCCGTTTAAGACCATCGTTCAAGGAAGAAATGAACCGATCTTCTTGAACTTTAATATCAAACTACGTCTCGTGACCTAAATCGTGCCATAAGTTGAAGACGCTTTCTATAATTGAAGAATTTATAGTCTGTTACAAAGTTTGATATCAATAGAAATTTTAATTGCGTTTGTTGAATACAAACACTACCTTGTGTATTTATATTCTGTCGTATGAAAGGTAGGGTAGTTAATTAACACTGGGTTTATGGGATCT
This sequence comes from Anthidium xuezhongi, assembly GCA_022405125.1. Taxonomy (NCBI): domain Eukaryota; kingdom Metazoa; phylum Arthropoda; class Insecta; order Hymenoptera; family Megachilidae; genus Anthidium; species Anthidium xuezhongi. The sequence goes on along the minus strand of CM039650.1, from coordinate 4,178,996 downwards.
GTCAAACTATAAGATTACAAATCTTGTGTAATATTAAAAATTAGAAGTTTTCTATAAATGTGATAGGTGTATAATACCTGAATTTAATTAATATTCTCTATTAATAATAATTACTTTATGAAGAAAAATCAAAATTTTTAAATTATATCACAGCCACGCAACGATACGGTCATCTACGAAAGAGGTACTTTTAAATATTTTATGTCAATTTCTTCTTATTTTTGTAGTAATATTCGAAACGATAGTTGCAAAATCAAATATCACATCGTTAGTATATAATACTCGGTGAACATTATTTTACCAGAAATGATTAGTCAGGAAAAACCTGACATCAAATTGTGTGCCATTTTAATTAACGAATCGCTAAATAATCAAGGATCGGTCGAATTAAACGTGTTCTCGTTTTAAATGCATAATTCACTCGATAAATCGAAAAAAAAAGAACTTGTAACGGCCTTGAGCAATGAATTAGCATGTCACGAAGAAATGGAAAGCCATCAAATGGCCACGAAAGTCCCGTGCCGTGGTCGATTGGAACGAGCGCCGGGTTAACAAATTGTGTAACACTGCCGTATTAACGGAACACTAATTGAACGAACTGTTGCGTATGTATGTATAATAGTTATCGCTGAATTACATGCGAATAACGAGGTCGTGGACGAGAGGCGGGATGTAACTTTGAATTTCTAATTGTTCAGCGCCACGATTATCCTTCAAAAGCGCGATCATTTTTATTTTAATCCTGATCTAGCAGGTCTCAGCAACTATTGTATATTAATAAGATCTGTTAAACATATCTTTACATACTTTACACAATTTGCCATGTTTAAGTATAAATTTCACATTTAATAATCCCTCAAGAAACTATAAATCGAGTATAAAGGGTTACCATTATTATTCCTAATTGAATAAGTAAGATACGAAATAGGCTAAATGCAATTATATTTATATATATTTGTTTCACATAAAGAATACTGCACTATATTTTATTTTTATTTGTTTCATAAATTTAAATAATATTAATAATTCTGAATGCTTCAGTTGCCTTAATGATTCTGAAAGATGTTTTAGATTCAAAATGATAAAGTCTCGAATCAGCAACTTTTCCTCATAAATACCAATTTTGCCCTCGTTAATATTTTTCTCATTTTTAGTTTATTCTTTATAATACATTTGCGTAACAACCTTATACTTTCGGGGCTTATAATTTCGTTCCTTTCTATTCTCTCTAATTGAGCTATACCTAAATGGGGTTTCATATTCAGACCATTTGCTCCATACCGTTCTAATTGACTCATAGGTTCGGCACACGGGGAAAAGAAAAAACATTTGATCCGTATCATTAATCGAAAGTTATTTCCCAAAGGCAACGATCGATTTCGAATACGACAAAGCGTTTTTCGTACGGATTTGAGCGAAACTTTCGAAATTTCGTAAGCGCGGCTGGCCACGAAAACACGGCATTCTCGAATGGAAACCCATCGTCGCGCTTGACGCTTCGTGAAAACGACAGAAGAAGCCCAGTACCGGATGTGAAACTCGAAAAATTACGACCTGTCCGCGATCGCTCATCCCGGCCATTGTCGCGGCTAACAACGAGGGACGAGCTCCTTCGAACCATCTATCTATTCGTTCGACTTACCACCGAATACCTGGATATTTTTTTTTTTTTTCTTATTCTTTTTTGTTTCAGCCTCGAACCAGTGCTAAAAGTTTCACTCTTCCTCGCGAGGGAAACTGGTGTAGTGAAAGCGTACGGATTGTTTGCATTCGTGATTGCCGAGATGCTTCTGAAACGATGGAAAAACATTTTTACGCGAAAATAACCGAGAAATAATTTTATCTGCAGTTGCTGGAAATTAGGAGCACTTTGGATAGTTAGAAACCGAGGAGGGGTGGTCTTTGGACAGGGGATGGGTGTACAATTGAATGAACGTTACATGTTAAGGGGAGTAAATAAGTTATTAAATATTGCAAATATTAAAATTCAAATATACAGACAAAAAGTAATTTTTATTTACTAATTAATATTGTTTATTTATTGGCAAAATCTGTATATCTTACTTTTCAGCTTAATTAATGTTGTTACTTTAATCTCTCAGATTAAAACGTACAATATAGCAATAAATGATAATTAATTGATACATAATCTTTATTGGTAAGGAGTATTAATAGAATTATGAAACCTGAATGAGAAAAATTAAAAAAATTAAAAAATTAAAAATTAAAATATTCTGCAAGAATTAACTTATGATTTATTGAACTATCAATCATTTTATGTAACGTTTGAAACGTCTAACTTCATTTTAACTCATGACCCTGAAGAGCCTAATTTCATCACAGTAGATGAGCCTTTAGGAATCTCAAATTTCGACGACAATTCGTGGCATTCTATTTTTGAGTATCGCAATCGTAAAAATGCTATTTTTATCCGCTTTCCAATTATAATTTAAATAGTCAACGTTACGGTACGAATCGAAATGGCTAATTTTTCAGTGTTCGACGTTTCGTCGTATTACCTTGAAGTTTCGCAATCAGGAAAGAAAACGAAAACGAGAGTTCATTATTTATGCCGGAACCAAATGTTCTAGGAACATCGCCGTACAAAATATTCGACACGTGTCGTTAAACACGCGGCCCTAACACGAAATTGAGCGACGCGAGGCATTGAAAGTGTCGTCAAATATTAACACAACCATCACAATGTAGGTAATTAAAAGCCTACCTATTCAATTATTTATGATAGAAATGACCAAATAGCCAAAAATATTGCAAATACGAAATTTCGACGATAAATCTTTGGTGAATCGTCTATAACCCGAAAATATGAATAACTATCGTATACACTGAAGATATTTGAAATTATAAATAGTAGAAACAGAATATAAAGCTTGCCAAAAATAAAATTATTATCAGTTAAGGCGTTAAAAGGTAGTTATTTAAAAATCGTATAGATTTCAATATTATTATTATTATTTTTTTTTTGTTCGTACAATTACGGTTGAAAATGGTCATCAAAGGTCCGGCTCTGCTAAAAGCAACACGTCAAGAAGATGTGGTTTCAAAGGATTGCAACTTACGCGTAACGTGTTCATCAACAATTCTCTTTTGTTGGTTTATCACCAAGAAACCGCAGTTACATGGACCGAAACGAAATATACGGTAGCCGTGTTGTTTTTAACGATCTACCTGAACCTCTAATAATTCGATTTGTTATTCTGACCCCCATTTGCATTGCATAGACTTTCTAGCAATATTGCGTGCATCCAAAGATTTATTCAATACTTCCGACTGCAATTATAAAATGCAAAATTGGATACGTAAAGTTAAAAACATTAACCTTTGACTGGTAGTTTGGGTACATTAAATCTCCCACTTATTTCTAAAAATTCTATGGTTCACTTATTCTTTTTTGTTACGAAAGTATGAATAATTGAATATTTAGGTCAAATTACTCGCAGTATGTTCTAACTAATTTCACTTGTTGCAAAATTAATGATTCTGCATGGGAATACAACGTTTCAGTTTTGAAAGAGATGTTTTAGAATCATTTTTTAAACAATGTTTACTTTTTTAGATATACGTTGTTTAAAATTTGATAGGATTAACTTGGACCAATATAAAAAGGTGTGCCTTCCTATTTAATTTAATTCAAGATTCAAAACAAAACAAAAGCACGATTAGAATAAATATTCAAAATATTGTTTTTGATATTTTTGTTATTTAAAGAAAAAGGTAGCTCAATAGTTTTTCGCTATGTTCATTCATTTTACGCTTTCTGTATACACTTTTACCATAACTGTGGGCCAAATTGACGAACGAAAGAAAGTGAAACCTCACACGTTTAGTTAAATACTCGGAATAAAATCAAACATCTCGAAGATCATTATCACGATGCGCTAATTAACGTGTATCTTGCATCTCGATTTCGCTGGAACAGACTGCAATTGAAATAAACTTAAGAGCCACAAACTTTGGAGTAAACTAATACGAATAATTTATTCTATTCGCCACAGTCGTTGAATTTCTTTTATGCTAAATAGCAGACAATGTTGCGTGCAGCTACTTCCTGCCGTCGTAGCAGTTGTTTAATTTCTATTTGAAATTTTAATATTAAAATATTGTATTGTGACATGAGTTTGTAGCCAGAAAGAAATTTATTAAACTTAGTAAACCCAATAGTTACAAATTTAACACTTTCCACTCAATTGTCCCTTCTGAGGGAACTAATTTATTTTCCTTTTTCTAAATTTACTTAATATTTTAAATAGAAATTAATTATTCCTAACACCACATTATTTACAATGGTATGTATGAGTTGCTGGTACATAATCTAAAAAAGTTTCCAAGTGCAATGGGTTAATAACTTAGACCTCCATTCCTTTCAATTAAACAATCCATCATTTTAACTTAAAATTAAATAAACATCACAACAGAAAAAGTGATTAAATACAGCATTTTATTTTGAAAGAATAAAGAAAAGGCTATTGCAAAAAAACTTATTTTACAACCCAATTGTTTTTTGTACGACTATTTTCACAATTGTAATTACGATGGCCAAATGCATTCGTTCTGGGGGGTAAGAAATGATACGATGTCGAAAGAAAAATAATAAAAAGAAAGAAGAGCTGCAGGCGTAAACGCAGAAGTCATCTTTGGCTGTTGAACATTCACCAGCTTCTACCTTGCTGATTCTGTTTCGAAAGATGTTCGGTGAAAGGAAACGTACACTTTAATTCTTCGTAGCTGTTTTATCTTTCTTGCTTATGCGAATGTTGCAATTTATTTGTTGGTAATAAATCGATTCTGCCTCGTTCTTTCTAGCCCTTTCAATCCTTTAATTTCTAGTGTGATTACGTCTCATCATTATTTTAAATATTAGTCTTCCAGTATCTGAGAATATTGATAAAAATTAAGAGCTCTCAATTTTAATTAAAGCACCCGTCATTAAAAAATTAAGCAATTTTGCTATAACAAGTACACATAATTAACTAATCATTTCTTTTTATTTATTGCAGGTCACGATGACAGGAGATTACGTTTTGGCAGTCGCTTCTATCATGATATCCCAACTTCGGAACGACGATGTTACCCTTACCCTAAGTCAGGTAAAGTTCATAGAAACTTTGAAGTTTTATATTTAAAATTGTCTCAGGTGCCTATATAAAATAACAGTATTTAACACTTCGTTCATACAACGAAGTATTCAATAATAATTTAGAAATCCGTCAAATTTTACCCCATTAGTTGCCATGAGTGTCATTTGAGGGTGTCACGTTTTAACCCAGTACCTTTTTTTCTGTTCTAGAATTATATACAAATTAAAACAAAATTAAATGGGTTAAATTGAACCGTATTGTAAACCATGCCATTGTTTGTTCTCGATCTTCTGTACCAGTTTATCTCATATACGTACTCTAGGATCCTGATATAATCCTGATGATAAGTATTGACAAGTCCAGGTGCTTTCCAGGTCGTGACGGACCTGGTGCAGGGTGAATTTATGCAGCTCGGCTCGAAGGAGACGGAGAACGAGAGATTCGCTCACTATCTCACGAAAACGTATCGCAAGACGGCCAGTTTGATTTCCAATTCATTGAAAGCTGTAAGTCAACGACATCTTCGACGTTCTAGCCATAAAATTCTTTATGAAACACGATTTTTTTTTATCGCAGGTAGCGATGTTGGGGGGTGCTGACGAACAACTGGCGGAATTGGCCTTTCAATACGGCAGAAACATCGGATTGGCGTTTCAATTAGTGGACGACCTTTTGGACTTTGTGTCTTCCCTGTCGACGATGGGCAAACCTACTGCAGCAGATCTTAAACTCGGCCTCGCGACCGCTCCTGTCCTCTTTGCGTGTGAACGGGTAAGAGGTTGATCTACGAGATCTGTGCAAGGAATACTTGAACTCTTCAACGGCGACCTACATACCTAGTCAGGGTCTGAGATATAATCAAAAGAAACAATTTTTATAAGTTTATTGTTAATTGTAACAACTCTTACGATGCTGGGACACTTTGATGTATTCGTGACACTGAAATGTAACATTCCTTAGTTTATTTTCATTTACTGTACTGTTACTGCACTGTACGTTACAAAAGCCTCTACACATAATTTTCTCAGTCGCAATCCCACCGTATACGTGTGTATCAGTGAATAACGATATCCAAAAGCCCATTGTTAAATAAACACGATAAATATGATAAGACCAATGTCACGAAAACGAATATTAATCTGTGGAGTATAAAATTAACAATCATCCAGTTATAAACAAAGATGAGTGTGTCAGGTCTTGGTCGAAATAGTCGTACTTCAGTCTGCATTTACTATCTTATCAGCAGCTCTGTATTTCCGTCGTTCAATACATATCTTGGTTATATATTTATAAATACTTGAAATCATATCAGGAAGAAATTTCTGTTAACCCTATACCGTGCGATATCGCTTGACGCTGGTGGCGCACTCTGCAGTCTAAATCTGGCAAACTTAGCACTAATTATAGCTGACACACTTGTAAAATATTTCAATCTTCTTCGTTTAGTAACTAACTGAATAGTTAGGAAGTAATGCACCACGTTGTCTTTCATTTCTGACACAATCATTTATTCTGTTACAGTACCCAGAACTGAACGCGATGATCATGCGCCGGTTTCAAGAGCCAGGAGACGTGGAGAGAGCCTTCGAGCTGGTGCACAAGTCCCAGGGTCTCGACCAGACGAAGTTCTTAGCTCGAAAACACTGCATAGAAGCCACCAAGCTCGCACAGTCCTTGGCCGAGAGTCCGTACCAAAAAGGTCTACAGGTGGTCTGCGACCTGGTCCTGAATCGCATGAAGTAGCGTTGTTATAGGTCGCTAGATAGAACCGAGTAAAATACGAAAAGAAACGAGATACTGTTACGTAGTCGCGAAGAATTTACGTTGGCCCCGAGACGCGCCAATTAATCCAATTGCATCGAACAAACGTACCTCCAATTATGTAAACAGATTACACGAGTCGCGAAAGGGTAGAACAAGTAATGGAAGGTTGATCGCGTGTTCGATCAAGGGATACTCGTAGTTCTATTTCAAGCTTGTATGTTTGTAACATAGAGGTTTAACGATGTTAATACGAGACGCGGTTGTTGTTGATTCGATGAATACGAATAATTAGCGGGAAATTATTTTTATAAACGTCACACGTGTAACGAGGATGAGATAATACCACTATACATCATGTTGATGATTGTCTGTTAGGCAGTATCGAGGTACGAGCGACGTTACCATAACGTTCCTCGGTTTTCTGAACATATTAGAGGCGAGCAATCGCGAACCAAGTGCCTGTGGTTGTACATCTTGCAAAGGGAAAGACTCATCGGAATGTATAAAGACGGATGATAATGTTCACTTCGCTCTACAGTGCACATATTACCTGATTTTTATCGGTATTGTCGTTTAGCCAATCATAAGTGTAAATAAAATGACATGTAGGAGTAGCTATATCGTATTAGAATTGGTGACACCTTCTGATTGTTCTTTTAATCGTTACTTTTTATAGTATTTGTCATTTGATCGCAGTATTAAGATTGATTAGTTTTACGAATTCTATTTTGAAAAGGATCATGGTTAAATATTGTTGAGAACAGAATTAACGCGGGCGTAGCGCTTCGATGTGTCGACCTTCTTTTTCGAGTGAAATCAGGAACTATGTAATTTTAAATCTTTAAAATTACATACATATCCGATATATTAAACAATCACAAGGGTACCCAATACTAACCGACAGCATAATTTAAAATATCGAAACGTGCGAAGAATACCTGCCAAAGAAGGCTGTACGTATGGTCTTGATTCTTCCACTCTTTTGACAAATTTATTTTTGGCTTGTCGTATACAATGAGTGTCATCTATTATCACGGATTTGCATATTACAAATTATTGATGTTATTAGATCTTTTTTTTTATATCTCTCATAAAATTGTTCTTGTTAATTTAAAAAAAGGAAAGAAAATGAAAGATGGAACACCATCTTCCCTGATCTTTCATATTCTTGAAAAAGAAAAGCTGCTCAAAATATTGTTTACTACATAACTGAACATATAGGAATAAATGTATAATAACTTATATTTATAACATGAATTAATGTATATAATTGCTCTGTAAGGTAACACAAATCACCGCTGTAAGATTATTAATAATAAAACAAAAAAATTGCAAAAATGTAATTACGATCAAATTTAGATACTTGTTAGGGTAAAAATACTTCATTGGTGCAGAGGAATGAGGATAAATGGAGCTTTCGATCTTTTATATAAATGTATGTTTCAATGACATTTTTATTATTATAAAACTGAAACAACAGTGATCTATGCATATAATTGATTAACCCTCTGCACTCGGACCATTTGCTATATTCTCAAAAAAAAGAATTACAATTTTACGTTTACGAGTATAAAGGGTTAATTTGCATAGTTTCTGAAGCAACAAATTATTTTTATAAGTGGCAATAAAATTCGAGGATTTTTAACAATTGCGGCGTACACGATAGCATAATGGTGTTCGTAGAAGATTATAATGTTCTTTACATGTATAAATGTAATATAAACGTTGAATATTTTAACTTAGATCGATCAGCTTCATTACTATCGCGTCGTAAAATTGGTAAGTTTAATTTGTTGTACTGGGGAACACTAAATCCATATTATAACATTTTTTTTTTTTAATATAAATGTTACATTACAAAACAAAAAGTATCTTACTCTTTTTTACGATAATTACGCGAGATATTGAACTGGGAAACGTTTAACAACAATTTACTTCCGTTCAATATCTCGGCACAACATACGGATTTGAAATTTTTGTACGACCCATATTATTGATAATGTAAAGAGTGAAAAAAACACTAACAAAATACAATCAGGTTTAATTTTTACGAAAATGAATAAATAAATAAAAAATATTGTTGTGCCAATACACTTATTCTCTCTGCTACTGTACACATACGATCGATGTATTTTTTTCCTTCGATACAGAACTACAGGGTGTCCCAGAACTCCTGTAGGAGCCGGAAATGGGGGGTAGCTGAGACTATTCTGAACAACAATTTCCTTTGCAAAAATATCGGATGGGGCTTCGTTTTTGAATTATTAAGCAAAAACACTGACCAATCAGTACCGTCAGTGTAGCGTCGAGCCTAGTCGCCCTGGGACAAGCGCCTCGGTAGAACAAGAAGCGTTAAGCACAAGTAATATTGGACATAAAAGTAAAAAACAAATGGTAGAATGTTATGAGAGTAATCGTACCTTAGAATAAAGGGAATGACTGAATGGCTGGATATCCCAACAGAAGGAATAAGTAAAAATTGCAGAATATTTTTCGGTATTATAAATACAGTCCTGGGGTCATCTAATTTCAATAGTAGAAAGATAAAACATTGTATTATTATAAAATAATGAATTTAATATCGTTCAAGCTTTATTTTTCAATTGTTTTAAAGAGCAACTGAGGACGGTACATTGTCGAGGAAACTTTATCCAATAGAAGAGATAGGTACGAATTTTGAAATAAAAATTTTGTAATTATAGCGTAGAGGTATTCATCAGTTAGAACACCTAAATGATTAGGGTTTTTAATGCTAATTTTAAGAAAATTTGTGTATTACAGGAGACTGCATCGAAATTGCAGTCAAATTAATATCGAAATGGCACAAACCCTCGAACACGACAAGCATTAACAGAATAAGAAATGGAAGAATATAACTTGTAATTACCATTAGGAATTATAATTGACCATAATTAATTGAAATTTGTTGAGAATAAAATACTGAAACAAATGTTAAATATACCATTTTTATAGCACAGTTATATTAAGAGAAATATATACTCCCCGTTGTATTTTCTTCATTTTGCAAGAACTAAATGATAAAAAATACTTAAATTGTTTATATTTAATGATTTTTTTCATTAAAATCGTTGTATTTTGCATAAATAATTAAAAATTAAAAATATTTTTAAATTTTTACCTCTAGCGCCATCTCTTCGAAAAGTGCTGAAACTGCTCAAAAATTGACAGGAATCTGCCGTACCTACAATGATTATTTTTTAAGAAAATAATTTTTTGCTGTTTTCGCGTGTTTGAAGCATCTAATCGCTTCTATTTTACACTAATTATCGATTCCAATTGTCCGATTAATCCTAGAAGCCCAAAATATTGAAATATTAAAGATTAAATCGCACATTGAGAGAGTGAGAGGTGAGATTGGCGGACTAGTGTTCACTCTCTCGCACATTGCTGTTGTGCGCAGGCGCGAGTTTGGCGTAGAGGGAGTGAGAGACTAGATCCTCGGTGCTCTCACTCGCACATTGAGAGAGTGAGAGGTGAGATTGGCGGACTAGTGTTCTCTCTCTCGCACATTGAGAGAGTGAGAGGTGAGATTGGCGGACTAGTGTTCACTCTCTCGCACATTGTGGGAGTGAGAGGTCCGATAGGCGGACTAGTGTTCACTCTCTCGCACATTGGTGTTGTGCGCAGGCGCGAGTTTAGCGTAGAGGGAGTGAGAGACTAGATCCTCGGTGCTCTCACTCGCACATTGAGAGAGTGAGAGGTGAGATTGGCGGACTAGTGTTCTCTCTCTCGCACATTGGTGTTGTGCGCAGGCGCGAGTTTGGCGTAGAGGAAGTGAGAGACTAGATCCTCGGTGCTCTCTCTCGCACATTGAGGGAGTGAAAGGTCCGATTGACGGACGAGTGTTCTCTCCCTCTTACGCATTAGCATACTGCGTTGGCTTGGTGTGAGTGAGAGGGGTGACGCTCTCGCGGAGTCCTTTAATTGATGCGTTGCAGTAATTAATAGTATGAGTTATTCGAGGTTCAGACTATTGTAGATCGGTTTTTCGTGTTCGAAAATGTAAAATTTGATACCAAATTAGCCAGTGCTTCTACGTTTTCTATTATTCATTAATGGTCGGGTAGTTACGTTCATCCCTTTTGTGTGAGGTTATGACTAAGCCCCTGTAATTTTATGTACAAGCTGCCTTAGTTTAATGATACATGACTAGAGAAATACAATTTTGCAAACTCGAGATCATTGGTTTCTGAGTCTAGTTTCATGTTACCAAGAAACAATGGGAAGGATTTATCTACTGAGAGTAAACATAATCCATCAAATTCAAACCTGATTGAAAATGATCAATTTTGTTATATCGTATGTAAGTATAAAGTATTATAATTTTATTCAAGTAGTTAATAATAACGTATTTTGCTGTGTTGCAGATTAGAAGATGTATTTGTTATACATTTCTACGCCACATAAGCTGCACATTAACATCATCAAATCAACAGGAAACTTTCTGGCAGTTTCTCAGATATCAGTGTTCGGTAATTTTTGGAATTGGACACTACTGCTAAACTATTGCTATAATAGTTTATTATAGAAGAATACTTCCTGTCACATCATGTTCTCCTAATACAAATCTGCAAACTTGAGATCCTTGGTTTCTGAGTCTAATTTCATTTTACCAATAAACAATGGAAAGGATTTATCTACGGAGAGTAAACTGTTCTTCAATAGTTATACTGAATATATAAGTACATATGTAATTGTAGAATGTCTTTATTTCATAAGAATATTGTACTGCGCTTAAGCTATATGTTAAATAATTATAAAAATATGTTGTATGTAAAAATACTGATATGTAAGTTTTACAATTTGTAATTATAAGTGCGTTAAAGTTAAGAATCTAATATTTAAGTAAGTTTTACAGTTAGTAGGTATAAGTGCGTTAGAACTGTGAATGTAATATTTAAGTAAGTTTTACAGTTAGTAGTTATAAGTGCATTAGAATTGTGTATGTAATATTTAAGTAAATTTTACAATTTGTAATTATAAGTGCATGGAAGTTATGAATGTAATATTTAAGTAAGTTTTACAGTTAGTAGTTATAAGTGCATTAGAATTGTGTATGTAATATTTAAGTAAATTTTACAATTTGTAATTATAAGTGCATGGAAGTTATGAATGTAATATTTAAGTAAGTTTTACAGTTAGTAGTTATAAGTGCATTAGAATTGTGTATGTAATATTTAAGTAAATTTTACAATTTGTAATTATAAGTGCATGGAAGTTATGAATGTAATATTTAAGTGAGTTTTACAGTTAGTAGTTAGAAGTGCATTAGAATTGTGTATGTAATAGTTAAGTAAATTTTACAATTTGTAATTATAAGTGCATGGAAGTTATGAATGTAATATTTAAGTAAGTTTTACAGTTAGTAGTTATAAGTGCATTAGAATTGTGTATGTAATATTTAAGTAAATTTTACAATTTGTAATTATAAGTGCATGGAAGTTATGAATGTAATATTTAAGTGAGTTTTACAGTTAGTAGTTAGAAGTGCGTTAGAATTGTGAATGTAATATTTAAGTAAATTTTATAATTTGTAATTATAAGTGCATTGAAGTTATGAATGTAATATTTAAGTAAGTTTTACAGTTAGTAGTTATAAGTGCGTTAGAATTAACAATGTAACATTTATGTAACATGTATAATTGAAAGAATTTTCAATAAACATAGAGTTAAACTAAAGCAATTGTTTATTCATTTATAAACCTAACTCCCTTATCCAGCCTTTACAAAATTTCACTTAAAAAGCAAGAAATAATGTAGAAAAACATTGCACAGAAGCTTCGAAATACAAAAGTAGAAAAAGAAACGAAAAATATCGGTTTGATACAAAGAAGAACAAAATTCGGTACAAACGGTTTCCCGGAAATTCCTGGAATTCGACGTCAATAAAATTCTGGGAAGTGGCACGAAGAATACCTCTTGGCACATCATGTTCTCCTGATACAATTTCGGGATCCGAAATTCTGTGAATTTAAACTTTATAGTCTTCGATTTGCTATTGTTAATTTTCATTATTTTCTGAAATTATTTATGGGATAAGGATATCAAGAGAGGTTTATTTAAATAAATAAACGAGTTCTAGGTTATTTTTGAAAATCTGCATTTATTCAATAAACTAAATGATTTATTATACATTGAGCTTTAGAATAGTTATTAAATTATTTACAACTAACGTTTACAATTGTAATTTTGCGCAATATGTATACAACTTTAATTTATAATCGAATTTGTTATAGAATCGATACAACAGGTATCTAAGTTCCGATTATTAATTAAATCCTTGGTTTCTGAATCCAAGTTCCCGGAAATTCCTGGAATTCGACGTCACTAAAATTCTGGGAAGTGGCACGAAGAATACCTCTTGGCACATCATGTTCTCCTGATACAATTTCGGGATCCGAAATTCTGTGAATTTAAACTTTATAGTCTTCGATTTGCTATTGTTAATTTTCATTATTTTCTGAAATTATTTATGGGATAAGGATATCAAGAGAGGTTTATTTAAATAAATAAACGAGTTCTAGGTTATTTTTGAAAATCTGCATTTATTCAATAAACTAAATGATTTATTATACATTGAGCTTTAGAATAGTTATTAAATTATTTACAACTAACGTTTACAATTGTAATTTTGCGCAATATGTATACAACTTTAATTTATAATCGAATTTGTTATAGAATCGATACAACAGGTATCTAAGTTCCGATTATTAATTAAATCCTTGGTTTCTGAATCCAAGTTCCCGGAAATTCCTGGAATTCGACGTCACTAAAATTCTGGGAAGTGGCACGAAGAATACCTCTTGGCACATCATGTTCTCCTGATACAATTTCGGGATCCGAAATTCTGTGAATTTAAACTTTATAGTCTTCGATTTGCTATTGTTAATTTTCATTATTTTCTGAAATTATTTATGGGATAAGGATATCAAGAGAGGTTTATTTAAATAAATAAACGAGTTCTAGGTTATTTTTGAAAATCTGCATTTATTCAATAAACTAAATGATTTATTATACATTGAGCTTTAGAATAGTTATTAAATTATTTACAACTAACGTTTACAATTGTAATTTTGCGCAATATGTATACAACTTTAATTTATAATCGAATTTGTTATAGAATCGATACAACAGGTATCTAAGTTCCGATTATTAATTAAATCCTTGGTTTCTGAATCCAAGTTCCCGGAAATTCCTGGAATTCGACGTCACTAAAATTCTGGGAAGTGGCACGAAGAATACCTCTTGGCACATCATGTTCTCCTGATACAATTTCGGGATCCGAAATTCTGTGAATTTAAACTTTATAGTCTTCGATTTGCTATTGTTAATTTTCATTATTTTCTGAAATTATTTATGGGATAAGGATATCAAGAGAGGTTTATTTAAATAAATAAACGAGTTCTAGGTTATTTTTGAAAATCTGCATTTATTCAATAAACTAAATGATTTATTATACATTGAGCTTTAGAATAGTTATTAAATTATTTACAACTAACGTTTACAATTGTAATTTTGCGCAATATGTATACAACTTTAATTTATAATCGAATTTGTTATAGAATCGATACAACAGGTATCTAAGTTCCGATTATTAATTAAATCCTTGGTTTCTGAATCCAAGTTCCCGGAAATTCCTGGAATTCGACGTCACTAAAATTCTGGGAAGTGGCACGAAGAATACCTCTTGGCACATCATGTTCTCCTGATACAATTTCGGGATCCGAAATTCTGTGAATTTAAACTTTATAGTCTTCGATTTGCTATTGTTAATTTTCATTATTTTCTGAAATTATTTATGGGATAAGGATATCAAGAGAGGTTTATTTAAATAAATAAACGAGTTCTGGGTTATTTTTGAAAATCTGCATTTATTCAATAAACTAAATGATTTATTATACATTGAGCTTTAGAATAGTTATTAAATTATTTACAACTAACGTTTACAATTGTAATTTTGCGCACTATGTATACAACTTTAATTTATAATCGGATTTGTTATAGAATCGATACAACAGGTATCTAAGTTCCGATTATTAATTAAATCCTTGGTTTCTGAGTCCAAGTTCCCGGAAATTCCTGGAATTCGACGTCACTAAAATTCTGGGAAGTGGCACGAAGAATACCTCTTGGCACATCATGTTCTCCTGATACAATTTCGGGATCCGAAATTCTGTGAATTTAAACTTTATAGTCTTCGATTTGCTATTGTTAATTTTCATTATTTTCTGAAATTATTTATGGGATAAGGATATCAAGAGAGGTTTATTTAAATAAATAAACGAGTTCTGGGTTATTTTTGAAAATCTGCATTTATTCAATAAACTAAATGATTTATTATACATTGAGCTTTAGAATAGTTATTAAATTATTTACAACTAACGTTTACAATTGTAATTTTGCGCACTATGTATACAACTTTAATTTATAATCGGATTTGTTATAGAATCGATACAACAGGTATCTAAGTTCCGATTATTAATTAAATCCTTGGTTTCTGAGTCCAAGTTCCCGGAAATTCCTGGAATTCGACGTCACTAAAATTCTGGGAAGTGGCACGAAGAATACCTCCTGGCACATCATATTCTCCTGATACAATTTCTCAAAATCGGGAATTTGGTTCCGATTAAGGTGAATGTACAGGGTGTCCAACTTAAGTGATTACAGGAGTATATTTCGGAAGGAGTTGTAGTTATTAAAAATGTGTTCCTACAAAAGTTGCTTGACAAAATGGGGTGCATCATGCGGTAATAGTTATTTTCCTCTGGGTGGGGTAATAGACGAGATCTGAAGGTCAATGTAGTTTTTTTAAATGAGATGCTATAGTTTTCTCTTCAGAATCTAACAGCGGGCACCGAGACAAATTCAACGGTATGCTACATGTCGATATTCTGAGTTCGATTAATCGAAATCTGGAACTTGGTTTCGCAAAAGGGGTTCCCGGAAATTCCTGGAATTCGACGTCACTAAAATTCTGGGAAGTGGCACGAAGAATACCTCCTGGCACATCATATTCTCCTGATACAATTTCTCAAAATCGGGAATTTGGTTTCGATTAATATGAATGTACAGGGTGTCCAACTTAAGTGATTACAGGAGTATATTTCGGAAGGAGTTGTAGTTATTAAAAATGTGTTCCTACAAAAGTTGCTTGACAAAATGGGGTGCATCATGCGGTAATAGTTATTTTCCTCTGGGTGGGGTAATAGACGAGATCTGAAGGTCAATGTAGTTTTTTTAAATGAGATGCTATAGTTTTCTCTCCAGAATCTAACAGCGGGCACCGAGACAAATTCAACGGTATGCTACATGTCGATATTCTGAGTTCGATTAATCGAAATCTGGAACTTGGTTTCGCAAAAGGGGTTCCCGGAAATTCCTGGAATTCGACGTCACTAAAATTCTGGGAAGTGGCACGAAGAATACCTCCTGGCACATCATATTCTCCTGATACAATTTCTCAAAATCGGGAATTTGGTTTCGATTAATATGAATGTACAGGGTGTCCAACTTAAGTGATTACAGGAGTATATTTCGGAAGGAGTTGTAGTTATTAAAAATGTGTTCCTACAAAAGTTGCTTGACAAAATGGGGTGCATCATGCGGTAATAGTTATTTTCCTCTGGGTGGGGTAATAGACGAGATCTGAAGGTCAATGTAGTTTTTTTAAATGAGATGCTATAGTTTTCTCTCCAGAATCTAACAGCGGGCACCGAGACAAATTCAACGGTATGCTACATGTCGATATTCTGAGTTCGATTAATCGAAATCTGGAACTTGGTTTCGCAAAAGGGGTTCCCGGAAATTCCTGGAATTCGACGTCACTAAAATTCTGGGAAGTGGCACGAAGAATACCTCCTGGCACATCATATTCTCCTGATACAATTTCTCAAAATCGGGAATTTGGTTTCGATTAATATGAATGTACAGGGTGTCCAACTTAAGTGATTACAGGAGTATATTTCGGAAGGAGTTGTAGTTATTAAAAATGTGTTCCTACAAAAGTTGCTTGGCAAAATGGGGTGCATCATGCGGTAATAATTATTTTCCTCTGGGTGGGGTAATAGACGAGATCTGAAGGTCAATGTAGTTTTTTTAAATGAGATGCTATAGTTTTCTCTCCAGAATCTAACAGCGGGCACCGAGACAAATTCAACGGTGTGCTACATGTCGATATTCTGAGTTCGATTAATCGAAATCTGGAACTTGGTTTCGCAAAAGGGGTTCCCGGAAATTCCTGGAATTCGACGTCACTAAAATTCTGGGAAGTGGCACGAAGAATACCTCCTGGCACATCATATTCTCCTGATACAATTTCTCAAAATCGGGAATTTGGTTTCGATTAATATGAATGTACAGGGTGTCCAACTTAAGTGATTACAGGAGTATATTTCGGAAGGAGTTGTAGTTATTAAAAATGTGTTCCTACAAAAGTTGCTTGACAAAATGGGGTGCATCATGCGGTAATAGTTATTTTCCTCTGGGTGGGGTAATAGACGAGATCTGAAGGTCAATGTAGTTTTTTTAAATGAGATGCTATAGTTTTCTCTCCAGAATCTAACAGCGGGCACCGAGACAAATTCAACGGTATGCTACATGTCGATATTCTGAGTTCGATTAATCGATATCTGGAACTTGGTTTCGCAAAAGGGGTTCCCGGAAATTCCTGGAATTCGACGTCACTAAAATTCTGGGAAGTGGCACGAAGAATACCTCCTGGCACATCATATTCTCCTGATACAATTTCTCAAAATCGGGAATTTGGTTTCGATTAATATGAATGTACAGGGTGTCCAACTTAAGTGATTACAGGAGTATATTTCGGAAGGAGTTGTAGTTATTAAAAATGTGTTCCTACAAAAGTTGCTTGACAAAATGGGGTGCATCATGCGGTAATAGTTATTTTCCTCTGGGTGGGGTAATAGACGAGATCTGAAGGTCAATGTAGTTTTTTTAAATGAGATGCTATAGTTTTCTCTCCAGAATCTAACAGCGGGCACCGAGACAAATTCAACGGTATGCTACATGTCGATATTCTGAGTTCGATTAATCGAAATCTGGAACTTGGTTTCGCAAAAGGGGTTCCCGGAAATTCCTGGAATTCGACGTCACTAAAATTCTGGGAAGTGGCACGAAGAATACCTCCTGGCACATCATATTCTCCTGATACAATTTCTCAAAATCGGGAATTTGGTTTCGATTAATATGAATGTACAGGGTGTCCAACTTAAGTGATTACAGGAGTATATTTCGGAAGGAGTTGTAGTTATTAAAAATGTGTTCCTACAAAAGTTGCTTGACAAAATGGGGTGCATCATGCGGTAATAGTTATTTTCCTCTGGGTGGGGTAATAGACGAGATCTGAAGGTCAATGTAGTTTTTTTAAATGAGATGCTATAGTTTTCTCTCCAGAATCTAACAGCGGGCACCGAGACAAATTCAACGGTATGCTACATGTCGATATTCTGAGTTCGATTAATCGAAATCTGGAACTTGGTTTCGCAAAAGGGGTTCCCGGAAATTCCTGGAATTCGACGTCACTAAAATTCTGGGAAGTGGCACGAAGAATACCTCCTGGCACATCATATTCTCCTGATACAATTTCTCAAAATCGGGAATTTGGTTTCGATTAATATGAATGTACAGGGTGTCCAACTTAAGTGATTACAGGAGTATATTTCGGAAGGAGTTGTAGTTATTAAAAATGTGTTCCTACAAAAGTTGCTTGACAAAATGGGGTGCATCATGCGGTAATAGTTATTTTCCTCTGGGTGGGGTAATAGACGAGATCTGAAGGTCAATGTAGTTTTTTTAAATGAGATGCTATAGTTTTCTCTCCAGAATCTAACAGCGGGCACCGAGACAAATTCAACGGTATGCTACATGTCGATATTCTGAGTTCGATTAATCGAAATCTGGAACTTGGTTTCGCAAAAGGGGTTCCCGGAAATTCCTGGAATTCGACGTCACTAAAATTCTGGGAAGTGGCACGAAGAATACCTCCTGGCACATCATATTCTCCTGATACAATTTCTCAAAATCGGGAATTTGGTTTCGATTAAGGTGAATGTACAGGGTGTCCAACTTAAGTGATTACAGCAGGATATTTCGGAAGGAGTTGCAGTTATTAAAAATGTGTTCCTACAAAATTGCTTGGCAAAATGGGGTGCATCATGCGGTTTAATTCTATGTTTATTGAAAATTCTTTCAATTATACATGTTACATAAATGTTACATTGTTAATTCTAACGCACTTATAACTATTAACTGTAAAACTTACTTAAATATTAGATTCTTAACTTTAACACACTTAGAATTACAAATTGTAAAACTTACATATCAGTATTTCTACATACAACATATTTTTATAATTATTTAACATATAGCTTAAGCGCAGTACAATATTCTTATAAAATAAAGACATTCTACAATTACATATGTACTTATATATTCAGTATAACTATTGAAGAACAGTTTACTCTCCGTAGATAAATCCTTCCCATTGTTTACTGGTAACATGAAACTAGACTCAGAAACCAAGGATCTCGAGTTTGCAAAATTGTATTTATCTAGTTATGTATCATTAAACTAAGGCAGCTTGTACATAAAACTATAGGGACTTAGTCATAACCTCACACAAAAGGGATGAACGTAACTACCTGACCATTAATGAATAATAGAAAACGTAGAAGCACTGGCTAATTTGGTATCGAATTTTACATTTTCGAACATGAAAAACCGATCTACAATAGTCTGAACCTCGAATAACTCATACTATTAATTATTGTAACGCAACGATTAAAAGACTCCGCAAGAGCGTCACCCCTCTCACTCGCACCAAGCCAACGCAGTATGCTAATGCGTAGGAGAGAGTGAACACTAGTCCGCCATTCGGACCTCTCACTCCCTCAATGTGCGAGTGAGGGCACCGAACATCTAGTCTCTCACTCCCTCTACGCCAAACTGGCGCCTGCGCACAACACCAATGTGCGAGAGAGTGAACACTAGTCTGCCGATCTCACCTCTCACTCCCTCAATGTGCGAGTGAGAGCACCGACCATCTAGTCTCTCACTTCCTCTACGCCAAACTCGCGCCTGCGCACAACACCAATGTGCGAGAGAGTGAACACTAGTCCGCTATTCGGACCTCTCACTCCCACAATGTGCGAGAGAGTGAACACTAGTCCGCCAATCGGACCTTTCACTCTCTGAATGTGCGAGAGAGAGAACACTAGTCCGCCATTCGGACCTCCCACTCCCTCCGCAGGAATCTCGCAAAATTACAATTGTAAACGTTAGTTGTAAATAATATAATAACTATTGTAAAGCTGAATGTATGAATCATGTAGTTTATTGAATAAATGCAGCTTTTTAGTACCATGAACGTTTCTAATTAGTTAACAATCGCGATAAAGCAAGAAAATAATAAATAAAGGCTCTGAAATGTAGTCTTCGAGTCTCGTAATCAAGCACAGGTTTATATCGATTTATATACTTAAATGATGTTCTAGGATCACCAAATTTGAACTAAAGGAAGGGGAAACTTTATATTATCATAAAATTATCAATTTGTCACCGTACAAGCTCTATTTTTTATTATTTTTACAATTTTTTAAATAATTATATTTTTTATACCTCTAGCGCCATCTGCGAACAAAGTGCTGAAACTCATCAACAATTATCGACTGAGAATTCCGAAACATCGTTAAAAATGGCAGGCTTTTCAAATATTTATTATATTATAATATATATAATTAATTTATTATATATTTATTATACTTAATAAATTTGTCTTTAATTTTTCTAATTAAACTTCAATGCCATGTATAAATCTACAACTTTATCAATTGCCAAATCAATTGCAGTATTATTATTATTACTCTACAAAAAGAAATAAGCTATAATTTTTGAAAAGCAAACATTTTACGCATGTTTTTCACTTCTGGACACAATTGTACTGTAAAATAATCAGATAAAAATGCACTTATTCAAAGAATACAATGTTCAATGTTTATTAAACTTATTACAATTTGAAAATCTATGTTCTAAGTACAATAAATATAATTAAACTTCAAATTTCACATTATTCAATCTGTACTGTACCCAATTCGAATGGTTGTAGATGTCGTTCTACCACTGTTTGAATGTAACTACCTGAAAATAAGCGCGAAAACATACAACACATTCGTCTTGTCAAATTCCTTAACCTGTCACCGCTGCCGACAAATATTTAACAATATATAATAAACAATCAAAATCATGGCAAGTTTGTTAGATCTTTGTGAACAATACTTCGGTGCTCGTGACTTTTATGAGGTTTTAAAAATATCGAAAACAGCCAACGATAAACAAGGTAGGTAGACATAACCTGTACAAACGAATTGATTTTAATCGTCTTCTATTCTGATACAATACAGTAAGTATTAAAAATAATCATTTTATTTCAATACTAATTCATCGTTGTTTCGCATGTTTTGATAGTAAAGAAAGCATATCATCAACTGTCCCTGCTGGTACATCCGGACCGTGTCGAAGATGATGTTAAGAACGAAGCAACAGAAAAATTCAAAGTACTTGGGCGTATTCATTCGATTCTTAGCGACAGTGAAAAACGCAAGATTTATGATCAATCTGGGGAGTACGATGAAGAAAGTGAAGAGGTTATGATGCGTAATTGGGCAGATTATTGGAAGTCTCTTTTCAAGAAAATCACAGTTGAAGATATCAATAACTATGAAAAGAACTACAAAGGATCAGAGATAGAGATCAAAGACTTGAAGCGTGCTTACATGGACAGTATGTAACTTCAGTTTCTATACAATGTAGATTTAAAATAAGTATCTACTTTAATGTTCTTCTATAGGCAAAGGGGACATGGATTACATCTTAGAGACCGTTCCATTTACCAACTGTGATGACGAGCCAAGGATACACGATATCATTCAAGGTCTTATAGAGAAAGGTGAAGTACCAGAATACAAAGCCTTCACGCAAGAGAATGATAAGAAAAAGCAACGCAGGAAACGTAAGGTATGTTACAAACAAGGTTTGATAAAAACATTTGAGTATTTATTACATTTTATACTACTCATTATTGTTTGATGCCTTTAATTGCTTTATATTTACAATAATCTATAAGATATAAATTACAATTAAATAGTTTTGAGCAACTTTTAGAGAAATTTGAATAAATGGAAAAGGTGTGCACAGATCTTTTTATGTGCAAACTCCTGAGTATTTTAATTGGGAAAAAGACCAATTCTTGTAGTTTCTGTAAGTTTGTGATATCAAACGCGCTAAAGGACGGTGTGCGTACAGATGGTAATGCGCTCGTAAAATCGAACGCGATCCCCCACCTCCGATTCGCGTTTCTGCTATAGATCACCTCATAGATCTGATGAACAAGTGAGCAGCGCGCTATTTTCAAGCTTTTCTATTTTTACTTGTACAAAATACTGCTTCGCGATTGGATGTAGTAGGAGGTGAGCTAGTAGTGCAAGGAACAAGGAGGGGGAGCTCTGGTAAATAAGTAAGGAGGGAACGCATGAGAGGATTCAGTCTACAGAACAATTAGATCGATTCTAGCTGATCGCTAGATGCATCGCAATTTTTGGCTAAAATCCCTAACACGATGATTGCGTGCCTCTGAGTCGTCGAAACGCGCTGAATGATGATACGTATCTTCCATCACGACAGATTGTACAGTCGATCGTGTGGTTATTTCAATTTCATCGATATGGGTGCTATTGTCGAACTGATACTGTTCGTCGTCGTATGCGCGAGTGTCGGGGGTGTGCGAGGAGAGTGCCAGCATGTGCAGAACAAGGAAATGGTGGAGTACATCTGCGAGGGTGGACAGCTGTCCGATCTGAACGACATACCGGTGGCGACTGAAAAAATTCGGATCACAAACATGCCAGTTTCGAGGATAACCGCGGATACCTTCTCGAGATTCGGCTCGAACCTGTGGGTGCTCAGCTGTTCCTATTGCCAGATAAGAGACATCGAACCAGGCGCTTTTCAACGCCTAAGGGAACTCCAGCAGCTAAATTTGGAGAATAATTTCTTAAGAACTGTTAGAGCATCATGGTTCAGTGGCTTGGATTATCTGACGTATCTGAATTTGAATTATAACGAGATAGAGACTATAGAGGATGGGGTGTACGCGAATCTGCCCAGCCTGATCGATTTGAGGCTGTCTGGTAATCAGCTGGAATGCTTGAGCGTCGAAGGCTTGTCGAAACTGACGGAATTAAAGAACATTTACATCGGTGAAAATTCCCAGTTCAAGTGTCCCAACCGTCTCAGCGAGTATCTCGAGACACGTCAGGTAATTTTCGACAGAGACCCAGAATGGGAGAACATTCCCCAAGATTTGGTCCCTGTGGACGTGCAAGATGAAACCACGTCGTTGCCCGTGTACCGCGAAAGGCTGCATCCGACACCGCAGACACTACCACCCTCTCCCATGGAGTCTACAGAACCGTACATACCGCCAAAATTTCACACCACGGAAGAAGTAGTCTATCCTCCAATGTATACTCCTAGCTGGAGACAAACTCCCAGACCAGCGACCGAGATCTACGAGGACATGATACAGTCCAGCACATCTAGCCCGTACTACGAGGACACGTTAAGGCCCTACGTTCCTCCAAAGACCATCGCGCCAATCGACTTCCTTTACGAGACGACGCAGTACAACAATCAGGATGCGACAACCTTGAGATCTTGGCCGATTTCTAGCAGCGACAGATCCCCATTCTATCCAGCCCATGGGAACGAGGACGAGCGCTACGGGGAACAGTACTACTCGAGCGAAGCCACCGACACGTCCCCTTTGGCACCAAGCCTACCTGAAACATCGTCTTCCGTGGAATCGGATGTGGAGCACACCACCTCGTACGGCAGCGATTGGCAAGAGAGGAACACCGTGCCCACCGATAACGAGCCATCGGAGTATCGCTCTCCGTCAGACCCGACCCACGTCATCCAATCTCTGCCGCCCATAGCGCCGAGTACCGTGCAACCAGCCTCGCCCGATAACACGTTTCAAGCGTCCTATTACGAGCACCCTATCACCGTGCATAGCCCGCCATCGATGGGCAATAAGCTATCCCAAGAGGAACCGACTCCGGTGATGATCCCTGTCGAGACGACCACCGACAAACCGTTGCCCAACTGTCCGAGCGGTTCGGCACCCTCGAACCAGGCCTCGTTGGCAACCATCGTTGCCGCCCTTCTTCTCGCCGCGATCGGCCGCATCCTCGTGGAGGGATTTTAGCTAAAAGCGTTTAACCTCACCTTCGAACTAACGTTAATCCAACTACCGTTATGAACAATCTCTATCGACGAAACAGTGCGGACATCTACGTCCGGTATCAATCGTGGAGCTACGAGAAGAGTCTCGTGTGAAGTGCGGCCGCAGGATTTCGTCGTTTTCTCATCGCCCTTGACACGGAACCGATCGTCGAGGCCGCGGTCGTCGCCCATAAGCTCGCGAACCAAACGGAATTGGTTGGTTCTTCGGAAGCGCCGAGTGGCCTGCAGAAACCACAGTGTACGTACAAGAGAACCGTTTTCAGCCCGTTTTTGGCGTTCGCCTTGCAACGATCGCGTTGTTGCACGCGTGTCGGGCATCGCTAAGACGCGCGGTTGTGCAACACCGTTCCAAGGAGGAGCGCCAAATACGATTTCCGTGGCGGTGCAATGGTGAATATCAATTGAAAGTAACGAGCCGCGAGGGCCAGCGCAATGTATCCGGTGTGCTAATGAAATAATTACTAATGTCATCGTCCAATCATACTGTTACGCAACGACCTTGACTGACGCATACGATATCTGTGCGTACATATTGCGTCTCGTGTTTTGTCGGCTCGTGACAAAGCGATTGACAAATCCCCTTGTCTCCCTTGTCTTCGCGTTTCTGTACGCCGTCTCTCTCGTCCGTGCCGCAACAGGTGTATCCCGCTGGTGTGTTTGGCGCACCAATGCCAGCTCTAAATAGTCGACGGACGCGGCCGGCCTTGCCGGAAGTCTCGAGGAGCATCCATTGAAGGGGATTCATTGTGGATTCCGTCGACAGTAACACGCGTGCACGCATTCATCCTTAACGCGCTCCGCCAAATTGATAGCGGTTGGACAGTTGATGGAAACGATTTAACATGCTCGATGTCCATCACGAGAGCGTGGTCCGTTTCTACACGTCCCGCGAAACGGTATCACGGTATCATGTCCATAGCTTGCGTCGCATGTGATGCACGGAACATTGTGCAAGCCAACGGTATGCGTCACATGCGGTGCACGAGGCAGTCAATCCTTCCGCAATCTTTTAAATTTTGAAGATGAATCAAATTTATGCTGCATTATTTTATCAGGCTGCAATTTTAATTCGAAGTAATCTCAATGAATAAATTTCATTATTTATATTATTTTATTTGAAAAATAAATCTAGGGTTGTCTTACTAAAAGAATGTTCTTTATCAGTATCCTCTATTTAATATCTGCACAATATTCTTTATTGTATTTATATCGTTTCCATGTTACGTGGACGTTCTAGAAAATAGGGAAGAAGGTTTTTTCTCTCATCGCAATCCCAGTCCCGGTTGTTAGAGGACAAAGTTTATGTCACGTATAAATAGATGCTGTCAGAATGTTTCAGGATCATGCATCATGTCTAATATTGAACGTACCTATTTTTCCTGTCGAACAGTTCCGACTGGACGAATGTTAAAATTGAAATCGTTCATTCCACCCGTACGATTTTTTACGATTCTTTAATCTTCGCTATCTGAAGCAGTTAACAGTTTCATCATACGATATTTATATCTTGTTTATTATTTTTAAATGTTTCTCCGTTTTATTATCTATCATTCCAAAGAATTAACACGAGAAAGAATCCCTTATAACACGGACCGTGTTAAAAGATCGCTGTTGTTCTGGACGTTCTAATTTTCAATTTTTGAAATTCTAAAACCGTAACACTTGTTTCGTTCGTTCGTTAAAACGTCTCAATAAATTCTGCAACTTCGAATCTGGAGCAAGACACTCTGATCCTTGGCTGTAGCATTGAAGATAAAAAAAAAAATTGTTTGCAATTACCCCGTCTGACCCTAATGGGTTAACGAAGAGACGCGATAAACCATTTGGGCCCGTAGCTGTTGGGGTTAATTCCTGCGAAATTCCACAACGATGACCGGCCCCGAAGGGAATTCGTTACGCAACCCTGCTCGCTGCCCGATGACTATTTTCAATTATTTCATGATCCCAATGATTTCCGGAGTGTCAGGCTCGCGGCCAGATCCGTTGTTCGTTTGTAGACAGGGTAATTCAAGGTTGCGGAAGCGAGACCCTGCGTCGAGCGTCGGTCTTACGTGTGCGCGCGATGAACGGTGGATATTTTGGCACATCTTTGACTCGCAAATAGCCGACATAAAGGTATCGATCTATCGGCGATTCTAAATGCGTCGACCGTTCTATAGAATCGGGAGAAATTGTATCGAAATAACTCGCTCGTGACTAACGGAAGGGACTCTTTCGGTCTACGAGTCAACCGATTGGATTGATCGATTATTATTATTTATTCAACCCTTTGCTCCCGAGTGCCTCCGGGCCACCATACGCAATTAACTAGAATATTTTAAGATGTGAAATTTAAGTCTTGTTTATATTAGAATATGGCAAATTTAAAATTAAGAAATTCAGTTCAAAAATAAAAAGTTTGTTAAATTTACCTTAAGTATTTTATCTAAAAATTTGTATAAATATTTTAAAAAACCTGAAGTATAATCGAATTTCGATCAACCGATCTTACAAAACCTTGAACTAGATTTCGAATTATTTTTCCTGTTTATTTTTGAAATTCCGAAGCATTCCTTCTAATATTCTTCCATTCAAATGTACGAACGTTGCTTTCAAACATTTTATCACTAAACAATCGAAATACCATGTTATTTCAAGATCCCCCAGGTTAAAATTATAATCGCCTGGTTACTACAGGGTTCAGAATTAATTTCCTCGAAATCATTCAAAGTCACTCCTAATTGCAACAAGGTGTGAAATTGTAACATTTATTCAATATTTCACGCTCGTTTCCGGACTAATCATCCGTACCATCGTAAATTACGCTCGTTGAACAAGGTCTCTCGTTTCACAGACGTCATTTAGCGTGAAATACCTAGCGTGTTTACTCTGTTCGCTTGAAAATAACAATGAGGTAAACATTGCTAAAATAAATTTCGTCTAGGTCCTGTTACCGAAAACGAAACTCTGCCTCAAAGTCGAATTCCTGAAGAAATTCTACGGTTGACGTGTCGAAAGATGAAAGGAACAGTCGATCGTGGCTCTCATCGGCATTTGTCGTGCATAGTTTTGATAATCGTCAGAATTTCTCGAAGAGAGTTGTGCAATGGACTAACATTAGGATGTCTCTCGGATGTACTTGCCAGAAATTATAAATAACGGAGTTTCCTCAGCGGCGAATTATGGAGTAGGTCACTAGGAATATGGAACATCATCGACAAGTATGAACCATAAACATTACGCATCTGGTCCTTGATGGCCGGTCATTAAGGCGCACTTCAACGAGTCGCTTCCACAAAAGACGCTGTATTTATAAAAAATCCGTATTTTTTACATAAATGTAATTCTTGGTTAGACATATTCTTGTTTCTCGAAAACACAGAGCCAACTGTTATTTTACAGCACGAAAATTTGGTGCAGTTCTGGGTTAAATTGTATTGTAATTTATTGAATTTGCTTATATTTTTCAACATTAATGTTGAATATTCTGGAACGACGAAATGGGGTCAAACGTGACTCAGACCTTGAAAGTATAAACTTATATTTCGATTTATTTTGTCAGACTTGAAGAATATTTAAAGGAATGCTTTGAAATGTTACAAATGGAAACAAAATTGGTTAAAAATTAACTCTCTCCATGGTCTGTCATACGAGAGTTAAATTTAAATATTAGATTGCATTGTTAAATGTTAATTAATTTTAATATTTCGTATCAGGGGAATTTTAAGATGCTCCAGACTTATTAATTAGACAGTTTCTGAAATTGTTCTGTACACTTTTAACTAGACAGGAATTTGTTTCTGAAATCTCTTCTTTATAGTTTTAATAGACCTACTCTTTTCCAGTTTACAGTAGAAAATAGCACGCGTTACTGACGTATCCCGTAGGAACATTTTCGCGCACGTAGAAATAGAATCGTTTGAGAGGATCGTTTCATCTCGGAGTTATTGAAACAACGAACCGTATAGTCTTTATTACCTTTCACTGTTGATCGAAAAAACATATTTCTGGCGCGTTGCCTTTGTTTCTTTAAACAATACGTCAAACTGTCAGACGTCCGGCGTTATCAGACGTGAATCGTTAAAATTAACTTTACTTTCGCCGTCGACGAATCAATCGGTTAACTGTTGCCGGACGCGTGGTATAAATTTAAGACTAAGATTTGAAAAAAAATTAAAAATGATGTTCAAAATTGATAGATTTGTACTGATCTATGTATTAGTGTAGTTAGAAGAGGAGATTCTAACTCCTGGGGATTGTCTTGATCATCAAACGAGTTAAAATAGTCTTTAATAATCTCGAGGATGCACACATGGCTAGTCTCGAAAATAGAGTTAGTGGTATCGTGAAGTGGCGGCAATTAATTCGGTTAATAAGACTGCACCCGATCAACTTGTAATTTATTCGTATCTCGATCGTATCTGTTGCTCGTTAATCGAGCTTCTTATTAATCTGGGTCAAGTGATGTTACTAAAGTGGATGGAGAAGCTGCAGCTAGCTAATTAAAACCATTGCAATGTTAAGAATCTTGTAAAAATTACAAAATTTTTTAACATAATTCCATTTATTATTTTATTTGATATATTTGATTATTAAATAACGTAATATTTGTAATTTTCTTAATTTTTTAGATTCTTCATTTAACCCCTGATTACAATAATCCAGAAACTGAAACTTTACCTTGTTAAACAATACCACGCTATGGTATTCAGGAGTTATGAAAAATGCAACCTTTAATAAAATTTAAAGATACAGAAATAGTCGCTCCTGTATTATGGTGCTACGAGTTTGAAAATCCTGAATAGAGTAATATAATTTCTTAATTAATTTTTACTTTTGTTATAGATAGTAATATATATAAGATAATTTCTATTATCCATCATTTCAAATATCTACCAGGAATATTTTCAGCCAAATAAACGAAGAAGATCCTAATAATGTAGGCCGTGATTTTTAATAGAAATTCAAGTGTCAAAGCGTTAAAAATTAAAGTAATGTCGATCACTAGAGTAATGCTAATTACTTGCTCTTTTACCCCAATATAATTAATGATTTTTTCTTCTAGTGGGCCAAAGAAGCAGAGGAGGCTGAACGTCTTGACAAGATGCTGAAGATCGAGAACGAGGAGAACGCAGCTGCGAATAATCTAGCTTTGGCCATTCAGAGTCGCAACGAGGCACGAGCGAGTCAATCCGACAAGTTTTTCAACTCGTTGATCGACAAGTACGCGAAGAAGGCGGAGAAGACGACGAAGAAGAAGTCATCGCCCGCGAAAACCGTGAAAATCGCGAAAACCACGAAGAAGACCAAAAAAAAGGCGTAGAATAGTTGCAATTTGTATACGAAATCCTCCCTCCACGTTAGAATATTCGCGCGATTTTTATAACTTAAATCGTTGATTAGCGAAGGATACCGCAATCGTTGTGCTGTAAACCCGTTTTTATCGAACGAATATCAATATATTATATATATATATATTTATGTTTTGTAAATTTTCGAACGTGAAACACCATTTACCCCGTTCCAGGTGGAACTCTTTGTAATTAATTACATGTAGATACGTCATGTTCAAATACATCAATTTGAATACTCAACATCGACGATTTACTGAACGGAATTCGAACTAATACAATTTTAATGTAATACAATTATTAATCGAATAAAAATAACAGTCGATAACATTAGGCGGTAAGGAAGAAACCTACGCGTAACTTATCAGAAATTTAATACAACAAACTTGACGGTATAAAATGTTCTGACATCCATCATATTTATTACATTTTATTTTTATTTTTCTATTTTTACAAATCCTAAATTAATTTCAGAATATAGAATTATTTAAATTTTAAAGAAACTGTAGTACTTTTATTTGAATCTTGTTATAACTGTACAATGTTCTAGTCGCGCTAATGAATCTCAAAAGTGATCAATATTGTAAAAATTAATAATTTTCGGCTCTGTTAGTTTCTTCGGTTACCGCGAAGTGGCGCTAACGGTACTGTTTCCAAAACTCGCGGTAATATGAATACGAAAAATGTACACGGTTTGCATAATATTGACAATTTTTTAAATGAATTATTTTACAATAACATTTTTATAATAAAATAATTGTTACAAGATTTTCATTATACTTGAAGCAAGCTCTGATTACTCAAACTTCGTATCACATATTTATAAAAAAGAAATGTCATTTTTGAATTGTGTCACTTTTGATATAAATCCATACGAATTTTGTCAACCAATCTGTCATATCATTGGTTATCGGTCGTCACCGGTTCGACCACTTTGTTTGGTGTCAAAAAAAAGCGGAAGAAACTTAAATCATAATACAAATCATCATTTGTATCGGTGTTAGTAGACACGATTTAGATCGGACATTATAAGTGACCGCTAGAGATGGGCTCAAGTACATCGCAAGTAGTTGCA
This sequence comes from Anthidium xuezhongi, assembly GCA_022405125.1. Classification (NCBI taxonomy): domain Eukaryota; kingdom Metazoa; phylum Arthropoda; class Insecta; order Hymenoptera; family Megachilidae; genus Anthidium; species Anthidium xuezhongi. The sequence continues at coordinate 4,148,388 of CM039650.1, read as the reverse complement.
ATCATTGACTGACTACTTTCCAAACCTTTACAAGTATTTAAAAAAAGAAAATGAAGCAGTACTTTAAACTAGTTCGAACCCTTAATGAGTACATTAAAAAATAAACCTTACACTAGTGTTGGTTTGGTCCGTTAATTGATTGTTAATCCTATTTTTGATTACGAAGACAAATATTTTAAATTAAGAATATTATAACGTCTATTGATATAATTGTTTGGAAATTTATATAATTATTCAATTTTTACGTGTTGTACAGGAAATTTATTTGCGTTCATTAATTAAAAATTTTCTAGATTTGGATATTCAAAGAAATATTAATTAATACATTGGACCATCAATTTTCTTGGAAATTATCTACACTTCTGTACAAGTTCCTGAATTTCTGAACTTATAGGCGCTCTTTCTGATGTTCGAAAGCAGCTTATGAAAATCAAAGGTTTCGCAAGTATCTTATATGTATAACGAGCAGAAAGATTGCACCGGAACGGTTGCGGGGAGACAAGAAAAGCAGGTTACCAGGCTATCGGTGGCCTGTGAACCGCGTTCACAGGGGGAGAAAAAGGGGCAAGGGAACGACGAAGAATAAGCCGACATATTTATTCCGCGAGCGATCGAGCGTACGGGCGCAGGTTGAATTTCAAATCGAGCCGTTTCGCGAACAACTGAAGACCCGTCTTCCGATCAGCGATTCTAAAGATCCTTTTGTACCGTTTTAATCTCTCCTTCTAATAGATCCGTGGAAGCTTTAAATATTTCTTAATAATTTTATTAGGAGCGTGGCAAAGTTGGTCCTTTCCAAATTTGGAAATGGCAAGTTAATTCGTCATGGAAGCTTTAATAATTTTAGTTACAATTATGTCATTCTTTCTTACTTATCAATTAAATAAAATACGAGTAAAGTCACATTTAGTCTGGATTATTAATACTAGAACTACCGACGTTCAAGGTACAGTTTCTTGCAAATTGAAAATAAAATAGAAACTAAAATAAAAATGAAAAAGTACAGAATAAAAAATCTGAAGCAGGTCATTTTGTCCCCTTTGATAGTTCTAGTGTTGAATAAATTTTACATATTTCATAGGTTCTAAACAAGTTTTGACATATTGTAAAAAAATAAAAATTAGCTACTTTGTAACAGTTTTCATTTTTTAACGAACGATAGTAATAAGAGGCAGAGGATCATTAAGGAGACAAATTTTAATTGTTTTAATTTGATGGTGTTAAGGTGCGTAGTAATTGAGGTATAATGGATCCTTGCAATTTGAGGAGATTTTCAATGGGCATTGAATCATTGTTACCAAATGCTATTCACAAAACGTAACCAGATCGTGAGAACGCTTCCGTGGACTTGCGAAAGAAACGAGAACCGATTGCAGGCTCGATACGATCGATCGGGTTCGGCTGTTTCGGTGTCGATTAACCGAACGCAATCACGTTCCATTTCATTGTAATTACCCTATTGTACGGATGCGAATGAATCGTTATTTTTCACGTTTTATGTTTGGCAACTCTGATTACCATCATCGATCATGCTGAATCAGTTCATAATTGTTCTCCAATCATTTTTTCTTCAAATAACCGTTCCATTTAGACGCAAAGGATTAAATATCAATAAATACAAAGAGTAGAAGCACGTTGTGGTTTTACGATACACTTTATAATAATTTAACAAAATATGAAAGTTTAATTATTGTCAAGCAAAAGTATTCGAATTTTTTGAAGGAAAAATTCAATTTTTATAAATTAATATCTTTACTAATCAATGAAAATTTTGTAAAATATTATTCGAAATCTTCAAAGTCTGTACAAGTACAATATTTCAAAATTTCTAAGTTTTTAAAAGTACAGCAACTTTTTTTCTTTTTTTATAGAATAAACATTTATTTTTGTAGATTGAGCTTTACTTGAAAGCTAACCGGTTTAACGAATAAACAGATTAAACGGTACCACTAAGTGGAGACGATGGTATCACTGACCTCTCGTATAATCCAGCGTTTCTGCAAAGACATCGCAACACACCGCTTAAACCGTGTACGATTACTTCGCATCCGCACGAAACACCGGAATCTGAGGCGATTATCCGCTCGCGGATCGGTAATGAGAATATTACGAAAATCGCGTGTAACTCACTCTCGTACGCGCGACGCGTTCAACCGTTCAATGAAAAGTTTAGATTCTAAGATTCATAAAAATACACGGTGTCGGCTATAAATATTGCTGGCATAAAAGTTTCATATCGGTTCGTACACTTGGGGTGTGACGCACGTACGTCACGCTTATACTATTAATTATTTCGGATTACTATTGATTAATTCTACTTAAAATTCAGTTGTACTAACGTTAGGTTTGTAACATTTGAACCGTCAGGTGATTCTTACTCGTCAAAGCATGGCAAGGGGGGGATTTTGTTAATTGCATAATCGTCACTGAGCCAAGGAATGGTTGAAAACTGACGGAACTAGCCCGCAAACTAATTTTAACGTGTAACTAGTTCTGCTGGAACCGACTACTTTAACGCATTTCTCGTGAAAGGGCACGTATGCACACCTCGAACGCACTTTCTGGGTTATGAAAATCGTGACTAGTGTTAGATAAATGAGAAAAAAAAAATAAGAAATAAGAAAATGGCATTTGTAGGCTGGTTCATGATACCTAATCGCGTAATGGTATCAAATGTTGCAACAGACTTGGTCACAGTAAGGTAACAGTGATTTACAAGATTAATGAGTATGGTAATTATTTAAACCGTGCATGTCACTTTTCAATCTTGCAAGGTTTTTTTCTTTAAATAACATTTTTTAGATTATATAGTTACGAAAAAGATTAGGTTGGTCAGGTGAAATGGTACACCCTGTATATTTCCGAAGTTTGCATTTGAAGCGGAAAAACGAGAGTTCAAGATCTGGAAATGAGTGAAAGTTGCATGGAAATTGGAATAATTAATTTAATTTAATTTAGTTAGTATTCCGCGAGGTGTGTGAAATCAGTGTTGTACGTAATTAGTGGTTTCATTAATTACATAAGTTCCATTGCCATAACTCAATGAAATTCATATCGAATTACGATCACGTAATTTCTTTTGTTTATTGGAGGTGAATTACTAATTTAGTATTTTGACACTTCGACTATTATTATTATTATTATTGGGAATCTTTTCATCCATTTAATTATAAATGAAATGATAAAATTGACGATGTTTTATATTTTAACATTTTTATATAAGATAATTGTTAGTATATCTTGATCGAAGATATCGAATTCCGGTATTAATCTAATTACATTGTTACCGTTAGAAGTCGATCGAGATCTTAATTTATGGGGTGACATACTTCTAGAAATCGCCTTGCGCATAATGTTGTCTATGATCTTAATTCTTCACGGAGTGTGCCGTTTGGCCGCATTAAATTTTGGACTTGACCCACTTGTGCCTTGAGTCCCTCGATTTCATAGAACTCTAATTACTCTTATCTACCGTCATTCTTTCTTTTCAATAGAGAGTCAGTTTGTTAATTCCAATAGCGTAAAAATATATTATTTCTTAAACATTGCTTTCTATAATAAATACAAGTACATGCAAGGTAGATAGATATTCACTTACACTTATTAATACCACCAGTGGTAACAGAAAACCATAAATTTATTGCACAAAATGTTGAGTATGCAATTTGGATATCAATGAGTTAATTAACCCTCGAATAAAAATAGAATATATCTCTCTTAACACCCAGTATATAACGATACATGGAGAATTTAATGTATGGCTCTCATAAATAACGATCAGAGCTAGAAACTCGACTGGAACCTTTGTAGTAAATCGAAGGAGTGTCATTGAAAGTATCATAGACCTGGCGAAGGAATGCCAAGGTGCTACACAGTAGGAATGCCATTGAAATATCCTTTAAGTGATACAATGGGATACGATATTCCAGTTTACTACCAGACTTTCCGCAAGAAATGGGAACGGTTTTCATGAGCCGACCGATCCCAGGCCCTACTTCGCTTCTTTTGACCATTCTCGACGACACGATTCCGTGTCATTCGGTCAGACGACGAAAATTTGGATTTCTCGGTCGGCGATCGTGTAAATCGCCGCTGAAATCGAATGTCTGCGAGACCTATGGGCCGAAAATCGTATTCGCTTTTTCGCGACAAGTGTAGCAACGCATACGATTAGCACGACTCTCGAAACGGCCACGGACTTTCTCTGATATCTTGTAAAATCGTTTCCATCACACGACTATTAAACGAACGCGGCCGTTGAGTTATGAAAGTTACGTAAAACTGATGAAATTCGACAGTCACCTGGCGATTTGATCGACGTTTAATCGGAAATTATTAGGTTCCAGAGAAACACGACGGTAGATCGAATCGATTGTTCCTAAACCATTGGATCTAACGTGGTTGAAATTTCATGTAGAAAGTGATACAATTCTTTCTTTTTTAGAGCTGGATAAATTGATCAATTTTATGCGAGCTGTTCATTTGTCGAATAAAATAAAACGTATAGAAATTGATAAAGTGATTTAAAAATTAATATATACTATAAATAATTAATTTTTGAAAGAAATTATTCATTATTCCACTATTAAAGAAGTTTTGTCATTTAGTAATGACAAAACTTGTCAATGGAGTTAATAACTTTCGTCCGTGAATAACCTTGCGTTGACTTTAAATAGTTAAAAATAATATTACGAAGATTAATTACCCAAATTTCATCAAAACATCTCCAACAGAACCAAATGTTTGATCGTTGAGACATTGTTTCGTAGTTGGAAGCCACGGTGCCCAGCTTCGGCTGACAAAACGATGATTATCATCGGGCCGATGATCCATTCGCTCGAGCGTGTCCCGCGTCTCGATCGCCGCTCGAGCGTGATGCGTTCGCGCAACGCTCGAGCGATCAACGGCCAATAGATCCGAAGCCGGGTTTGATATCCGGCATTCCCTAAGAATCTTCTCTGTTCGTGGTCGAACCGCGTCGTCTTCGTCCTGAATGCATAAGAACGTGAGCTGAATGCTGGAGTCGCCTCGAGGAAACGCGTAGCCGCGTAATTTATGATTTATCGTCAGGGCGGTGAATCGGCTTCGGGACAGAGATAAAAGCGCTCCGCAGACGTTGACCTGGTAAACGAAGCAATTACAGTTGTTTTGGAATATTTCCGTCACGGCGAATACCGTTTCAGAGAATATTAGGGCCGGGGCTGGACTGTTACGATACCCATTTATTTAACCCTTTGAGGACGAAGCACTTTGTATCTGGGACAGTATTTCAAATAAAATAAATATAAATTCTCTTCAAAATGTGTCATTGTCACCGACTAAGACTCTATCAATGAGAATAAATTTTTAATTTAAGGACACGTTAAGAGCAAACATTGTGCGAGAAACTATCGAGAGTACTCGTCGCAGGTGTATACGTTACTGAAAGTGACTTTCAGCCGATGACAGTCGCCGTCAGCGCGGTGTCCGCTCACGAAATGTACTTTCGATAACTACCCGACCTATGAAAGCTTACCGTTATGCATTCACGGCAATTCCTGTGATTCGCACGTTGTGAAATTTCTTTCCCTTCTTTAATAACTAAAGAATTTCGTTCTACACATTATCGATTCGTTTCTGTAAATAGAAACATCTCCTTGACCTACGTGTAAGTAGCTCTCCATTAAAGCTTGTAAATACGAGAAAATGTTTCGCGTTCATACCTCTTCACGGGAGTTTCAATCCTGTAACTGTATAGGGTGTGTCATAACGTGTGGGATTCTCGTTAGAACTGGACAGAAAGTAAAACCACGATGCAAGTGGTTACTGAGGGAAGTGAAGTATGTTTTCTTAGAAAAAAATTACACCATAAAGTTTTAAATGGTCTTCCTAGGGAAAATGTCATGGAGAAGGATGGACGTGGCTAGGGAAAATGACGTCGTAGGAAGCACACGTGTTAATAATAACTTTATTAAATCGTTCCTGTTTCTGTTGTTCATTGTTAAAGCGGGTACCACGCGTTATGATACACCCAGTATAAAACTTCTTCTCTCACTGTCTGTCCCTCCTGAGGCTAAAGTTAAGTGGCGACCGGCCGGAAGCTATCGCACGCCATCGTACCTCCTCGTAATTACGAATTTACTTCTTCTGACCGTTGTTTCTTACTCGCGGAGCAACGTGACCGTGTCTAACTGGACATTACAGACGTATCATAACGTCATCTGGCACGTAACGTACCCGCGACAGAAGCTGCCCGTTGCAGTTTCGACCAGGAATTACTAGCTGCGAAGAAGGGCAAGGCCGATACACGGACGCACAATATGCGAGTTTGATATTTAGTGACACGATACGAGCGTTGGAAAATTAACCTTGCCCGGAAATTAACGGCCGGCGTTCCCTTTCCGGGTTTATGGTCGTTGGGCGTGACACATGCTTGTAATATTATTATCGAGCTTCGTTTGCGTTGGTTTCAATTGGTGATAAGTTTTAATCGACCGATTGTTAGTACTGGAAATTGATGTAACAAATTTCTGAGTAATGATTTGCTAAGTATGTTGAATGTTGAAGACCTTGTCAGGATTACGTTTGATTTCGTGCAAATAATTGTCAAATGAATTAGACTTAATCCTTTCCTAATATTAGAGCTTAAAGGCGTCTAAAAATTATCTTATTTAATACTATAGGTGTCTTTTGGGGTGTAATTAATTGTGCTAATTAAAAGGTACCGTCGACTTTTAAATTTTTTATAGAAATCGTTTAATATGTGTCATTTAAAAGGGTTGATGGATCTTTCTTTGGGAACAGATTTAACATTATGCTAGTGTTATTACTACATTGCGGGTGTTTTATTTATATGCAAAATACGAAAGATAAAGAATTTACACTTGGAGTTATCCTTGTGTAAATATACATTTCCTTAATGAATAATTGAAAATAACAGAACATTCAATATATTTGAGATGCATATCCACAATTCAGTCCCCATAGACTTCGAATAATATTCAAGCCGTAAATTCCAACGCACTGGTGTTCCCCTTAAACCCTCCTTCGAAATAGCTTGAAACTCCACTGGTTGCGTTTTACAACAATAATTCCGGTTTTTTACGATCGAATGTCTAGGAGTATGATTTTTATTAAGGCTCCGTCACGTTGAAATTCACTTTACGTATTTCCTTAGTTATTATATCCGTTCTCTCCATGATAAGAGAGAAACTCCATTAAGAAACATTACACAAAAAGTGATAAAATTATTATGCACGTTGCATAATTAACACTAGAACTACCCATGTACACATTTAATGTACACGTTCATTCGGATAGAAAATAAAATAGTAAACAAAATAAATAAGGGATGATGATAAAAAAATTGGATCAAATCGTATTGACCCCTTTGGTAGTTCTAGTGTTAAATTATTCCGATAATTAAATATTACATAATCAAAATTATATATTAATACTATAATATATTTACCATTTATTTTAAAGGGGTTGTAGGTTACTTGAATATTATAAAAGGTGGTTACAACTCATAGAAATTTAGTAACGAAGGAATAGAGGACTTAGGAGGCCAGAAGGAATACAGGCAACTCTCTACTATTTTTTTTTCGAGGAACTCACGATTAACGTAATCCGTTTTGACCTTAATAAGCGATATAAAGGCTGTACAGGCGGCTGCGTCCGACAACGAAAGTCGCAGACCGCGCACGCGACAGGAACGGAAGTTTCCCTGTAACCGATGTAATAACGCGCCTCCTCGATTTATCAGTGAATCGAAAAGCGTATAATAAAGACACGAACGTACCTTTACACGTGGCTGTACCGTTGAGATGCGATATCAGTGATATCGTTGTTAAAGTTTCGCGGTTCGTCTGGCCGACACAATGGCCCTGTGAAATGAATTCGTATTTCTGTTGATCTGTAACACGATACAGCGTTCTTGTATAGTTTCAATAATCGTAATGCGGATGATTTTTGGAGTAAAATTAATTTGATTAAGATCCGAGGGTGAACGAACTTGGTGGGTCGTAATTTGGGTTTACTAATAATAACATAATCTTTTATTGTATTCAAAACGAATTGTCAATATATTTCGGGATAAATTTGTATCCCGAATTTTTTTTATTGCAACGGAGATGCACATATAATAAATTTCGAATAAAATATTTTTTATACAATTTCTTAATATTGCACAAAAATATCTAAAAGTGGTCCAACAACATTTTAAAGCAAAGTAAAAGTTGCAATTAGTACAAACGCTTCCGTACTCTATTTTACTATGTAATTATTAAATTGTAGAAAAAGAAAACGATTAGTTGAAAAGAGAGGAACAAATATGAAGTAAAAGAAGAGGAAAGGTGGTCGTAAGAACGGAAGAAAACTTTCAACACCGTCTGTATGGTTACAACATCGTTTCTACCGATTATATTCCTTTTATTTACTCGTTTTGTTCTCGACATTCGTGCGATCTTAGATATTTCATACGTTTGCGTATAATTAGAACTGCTTGTAAAAGCCAACGAAATCTTGATGCAATTATTCTCACGTTTAATTGCTTTAATTCGAATCAGCACCTTTGTTAATATTTTAATCAGATAGCATACAGATATTACTAATTGGTCGCAATAAATTACAACTATTATAAGGCTATTCGTTGCAGTAATAAAATGCCGTGACATTACTGTCGCAAAATTAAAGCAGGTTTAATTTTAATTTCAATAGAAATTTTTCATTTAATTTCTACGTCTGAGGGTTAAAAAAGGAGGATGGAAGCTTGATCTTCCATCTCTGGAATTAAATTGCATAAAGTAAATTGCCTATTCTAAAAATTTCAAATATTAGAGGCGACTAAAATGTTGTGGCATTAAAAAATGTCACGATGACAGGAGTCATGACTTTTAATATTACATGAAAGGGTACCTTAAATGCGTTTGCCAAGCTGTGTAGACTTTGGAGTAATCCGTGTGAAGAGCTTGCCAAACCATTTGCATACCAGCTTGAAAGCCGATGATTCGCTAAAAGTGCCGGAAAATTGCGATCAATTTTTCGGTGGTAACTTCGTTTCCTTTGAAATTTGAATGAATTGAAACCTTGAGTGTCTTCATTTCCTGTACTTCATTGTGTATTATTGAAAATGAAATAAAATTACAAATTACCTATACGATAGTACATTTGAAACTTAAAATTTTGGTTACTTTCTAAGTTTCGCAGTACGGAACGAAACGAGCGTGTCACAGGAGGGTTGAACACACTATAATTCCTTTATCGACGCAACACGGCCGTATGAATTCGAAATAGAACGTTATCTGTGTCGTTCGGAGATAATAAATTGTAATCCGTCGACTGAGACGTATTAAAACACGGGAGATGGCGAGGGCACCCGTGACAGAATAGAAAACGTAGGGGAAAGAGTGGTTCATAAGTATTCCCGCGGCTTTCCATGGAAAGTGTACCGAAATCGATGAAATCCTCCGCTGGTTTTTCCCTTTTTATCCGCGATCCAGTTGATACCGTGCCACGGGTTCGTCGATGCCAGGTACACTCCTCTGCTCCTCCGATGAATTCCCCGACACGTTCGGTTTTATCGGTAAACAGTCGGCGACCAGGGGGTCTCAGCTTGTCTAAATTCATTCGCCGAATCAATTCGACGCTGCTGGATTATTCCTGGAACTATCGCAACCGGCCAGATTTGCTCCACGATCGATGCTCGACGATTGGTCAGCGGCGTTTCAAGGGCACGAATTAATTTCGATACTTGGAAATTGCGATTAAGCTACCGAGGGCGACGAAATTGAATCGTTAATCCACGCAGACTAAAAATGTATTACTTTGAAGATGGTGTTTGCTGATAGGCAATAAAGAAAAGAACACGGAATTTATGATGCGAGATTCGTGGTATTATGCTAATGGATTGAGAAACTTTCGGTGAGATCCTAAGTATACAGTTTTTCCTTTCATTTATTAGTTAATGATATTAAAATAAATCTTAGCCATACGAAAGTCAATTAAGACAATTTTTTATAGTACACTGTTGTTCTAGGGAAAATGGCATGGTGGACTAAGTGTCCCTAGGAAAAGTGGTTATTAAATTTGGTTAATTTAATAACGAACTAAAAGAATAATGACTTCGTAGATTTTCAATTAAAATAATCCACGCGTCGTTGTGATCAGAAAGCCGGCAATCGGCTTCGATCAGAATCGAAAAGGATCCGTCGAACGTGAGAGTAAACACACGTAACACGGATCGAATGCAAAAACCGTGTGGAACGTTTGTAGAATTTAATGGCGCGGTAAAAGTAACGGGAATCACTTTCGAACAGGGTGAGCTCGGACAAAAGTAATTGGCTTGGCTATCGCATCAGACATGCAGTTAGACACGTCACTGTTTACCGAGATAATTCTTTTTTCGGATGAGCACAATATTTATTCATCTTTTGGTACGTCGCAGACGACTATAATTCGTAATACGTGCCTTCTATAATCTTGAAACATCGACTCGCTGACATTTTGATTTCATTAAGATTATTAAATTTTTTTTTTAATATGCAGGGTGTCTCGGCTGAGAGGGCCGCCTAAATATTACATTAGAACCCCAGAGTCCGAGTGTATGAAAGTATGACATTCTATATACTTTTCATACCAAATTTTTAATATGATATCACATTTAAATATTATTTCAAGAATTTTATATTTTTGATTTGCTTCCCCCTAAAGTTTGAAAGTCTGCTAAATGACAAAAGATGGTAAATAAACTTTGAAACTTGTATCCCGACCAGATCGAATTCTGAATGTATGTAACTGACTGTTAATACTGTAAATTTCTTTTTACGTCATTGTAATAGTACGAGGGCTATTAAGGGGAGCATAAGATATCCTCGTGTCCGAAGCTTCTTATCTTCAACGTCGTACCTCGTTCGCCATGAGCCATGACCCAAGAAAATTTCTAGTGTCTCTGGGATCAACCTCACGGACGGTCGCGCTCGCTCTTCTCCGGTCGAAAGTGAAAATTCTCGATCGAAAGCGCAGATAGAACGTTATCAACGCCGTTCCCATCCCTCGACAGTTTTGCGCCACGAAAATCGTCTCCTGGCTATTTTCTCGGCCGTGAAAATCGAACGCACTCGATTCATTTTTATTGATATCCTTCCATGGCACCGCTGGCCAATGTGCTGTCGTCTCGGCGACTCGAGTCCGATCAAGGAAATTATTCTGAAAGTTTGAACGCACATATCCGCCTTTCAGTATTCCTTTCCTATTTAGCAGATAACGTATCATGAATCAATCGTGATTCGTTCGGTTCTCTCGTCAGAGTTGAATTTGTCTGTTTTGATAAATTCAGGTAATTTGCTACCTGTATTCTGTAATCTTATAATATAATAGTCAATACTATTTATATAATAAATATTAATAGTAGTAAATTTGAAAGGTGGTAAATAATGTAAACAAATACAGACAAATTTTATTTTTACAGAAAAGTAGTGGGTATGGTTAAAAAAGAAACCCTTCCCCAACAACCCTTATATGAAATTCCTTTTTCAGACCTTAATTCCATACATTTTTGGTTAAAATAATTTCAAATCGTAATGGGTTAATCACAAGTGGTACGAATCGTTCTTATCCAGTTTTCAAACATCGTCGAGCCCGAGGAATATTAACGATATCCGACGAGGCCCGGACACGTACGATTCTGCAACGGAGGCGCGAACTTGTCATTGCACGCCGATTCGAAGAAGGGTTTCGGGAGGGTGGGATCTTGTATTAAAAGCCGAAACACAGACGCGCCGTCGATGGCCGTCATTGTTCGCCCTGAGGAACCGTAACGACGATGCAAAAGACTCTTGACCCCTTTCTCGCCGAACAGCCTCGCACTTCACACTTCATGTTTCCACGTAATAATCGGCAAACGACCAAAGGACAGACGCTCCTAACGAGTCTCTATGCATTTTCGTGTCCGTGTCCGTGACACACGCGTCCCGTGCCATCGCAAGACATTGAAAACTCTTTGATGCGGTTCAGTTTCGTTTCCAGAACAATGGGAATTTTAATTTTGGAAAACAGGGCGGATGATGATTCGATTGTAAAAGCACCAGTGAGATTTGATATGTGTGAGATTTGGAATAAAATTAGGTTTAGAGTGTTTGGTCTGAAGTCTGAGATCTTTAGAATCTAGGATCTGAAGTTGGGAATATCCTAATTTTTCAGTGTTGGATAATATTACCTCCAAGATATTTTCCAATTTTCTTTATATTCGCCTAATATTGTGCTAAAATACAAAAATCAAGAAAGTAATAAAACAGAGGTTTAAATTTTGGATCCTGACCTAGGTTTTAAACTTAAGACTTCAAAAATCTCATTATTCGAATTAAATAATCCTTAATATATATCGAAGACTCGCTATAAATAATTGGATTCAATCAAGATACTGATAGCTAATCAATCAATGTTACAAAGAAACTTTCGTTTTCTAAATAGCTCACGACATTCGAAAACAACGCGAGTTTCTATAAAACGTTTATTATCTCTTGGCATGTCCTCTAATACCATGCGAATTTCAATGGTGAAACCGCTTTACATCAACTGTGAAAAGCTCGTATCGTTGACGAATAAATTCAACGACGGTCAAGTGAAACCTGGATCGCTCGTCGACTTCTGATTCAAACCCCGCGGTGTCCAAGATTTTAATAAACTTTCTATAAATGTTCCTGAGAACATCATGAAATTCTTTGTACACCTTGAATTCTTTATAAAGGAACGATCCTTTTGATTAATTCTCTTCAGTTGAGAACAAAATAAATCATTCAAGTGTTTTTCTTCAATATATAAACACCATTAATTTATTTTATTCTTTGTTTTCTGATATATTAACGGTGTTTAACGCGCCCCACAAAATAAATCGCAATCTCAAACACATCCATCCCTGCAACAAGCCGTGTACACGGAAACGAGTCTATATTTTAAATTTATCGGGCAATTTCATGGAACAAACACATCTCCTTCTCGCTCAGTCTCGTTTTGATTTACTGGGCTACATTATGGAACAAACGTGAATACGGATTTTCGCCCAAACATTCGTCTTACAATTGTCTCTTTCATTTCGATTATCGCGGAGCATATTTCGAGCATCTTTTTTATCGAAGTAAAAAGATACTAGGAATCTAATAACATTCTTTTCAATAAATTGAAAGTTACAGAAAGGTTGCTTGGAAATTCCATTACAGCATAATTTTACTATTAATAATTTTCATGCAAAAGGGAGAAGTGCAGAGTTTTAAAACTAATGACATTATTATTTTGTAATATTTAAAAGGAAACCAAAGAAATTATTATTATTATATTAAAAAAAAAATTAATTTTCCATACCTCTAAGGTGTCACGCTACAGAAATATTAATAAATATCGCCTTGCACGTGGCGAAAGCTCAGCATGCTTCTAATGTTTAATCGAATCAGTTTCAGTTAAAGTGGAAAGAAAGAACGAAAAGAAATTGTCTCGTTTATACAACGATTTAGCCGATACGTTAAGCAGCGTTTCTAAAAGGCTCGAGTTTTCAGCGTCACCGTTTCGGTTCTATCGCAAAAGCGATCGTGGGTTACGGTTCTCCACTTATTTGCATGATTCTGTTACGTTCACTTTTCCTCGGCTAATTTGACCGCGCGATTACCTTGGAAGGTTCTTGCCAGTTGAATCATTGTCCGATCACGAATGCCTTTATATTGGCAAAAGAGCGTTTCACATCGATGCGACGCGCTGTCTCGAAATTGCTTAACAAGGAAGTGTAAGGAACACTTTGAAAACAACAGAATTTTAATTCACTTTAATCGAAACATTGCAGCGAAGATTGAATCTGGTTTGGTCGAACGAAATCATCCGTCGATTGTGATAGAAACGTTTCCCTCGGGTGTTCGGTTGCAGAAACTCGAGGAATCTTTGACAGAGTTCTTCTAGCTTCTTTCTGCCATAGAAAAACTAATTTGCTTCGAAAATTCTGTGTGCGATGTTGGAACATCAACTTTTTGAGAACCTTGGCCGTGAAAGCCAGCGAAATCGTATTCGTTGGACGAACTTGAAATTCGTCTCACGTGCCATTCTGATCGCGGACCCACACGCTAGACCTTCCGACATTTATTTTGAGATTGTTAACGGTGGGTATCTGGTTGGACATTTGTCTTTGCTGGATTTAGTGGATCAACCGGAAACAATTGATTTTTGAACTGAACATCAAGGTTCTATACGAACGAAGAGTAATGTTTCTTCAAATACCTATCGAATTGGTGAATGGGTTAAGATTCTTGATTGAAAATTAAGTATCAGAAAGTAATTATAATTTCATAATTTCGTAGATTCTTACTTACAAGTTTTAACATATTCTAACTGACGCACTCGGTAGAAAAATCTTAGGTTAAGGGGTTAACACCTTGACTGCCGCAGTGGTAAGACACACCGAAACTTTAATTATTAAGGATTCTGTCAATTAATTTTCAAATTTAACCATTTAAATTAGTATTTTGCATTATTAGCCTAATATTTCACATTTTCTTTCATTAATTATTCAATTATATTGTACAAAATTTTCACCGGTGACCACCATGGCAATCAACGTGTTAACCTAATCCAGACCTTAGATAAAATTCTTGGTGAGCAGTGACAGTACCTTCCCCTAGGACCTCATCGTGTTCGACACCGTGTGCGAGACGATACAGTCTCTACACCCTTTTCCCTATGAGAGCCCACGGTGCTCGCCGATGTATATTAGCTCGAATCGTGCAAAAAGCGAGGGAAACGAAGCAGGTGGGTGCAACACGATCGCCACGTCGGTGGTCAGTGGCCGCTGAAAGCGAAAGGACGAACATCGTCCGTACGAAAAGGGGGGTAAACGGTGGATATACGAACGGCGTTGTACCGGCTGGAATCATTTGCCAGTTTCTTGGCCGGTACACACGAGCTAACCAGGCCGTTCCCCGTCGTTTCAGCCGATCCTGGCTAGGCTTCGAAAGTCTGTCTACCTTCCGCTTCGTGGGGAACCTCGTGGACCGAAAGTGGTGGACGTGCGACCGGCGTACGACCGCGGCCAATGCCAGTCGCCAGTGAAACGTGAAACGCGAAACTGGGCGAAAGTTTCGCCCTGTTTTCTTACGATACAGAGGTAGGGCGGATTTGACACCGGCCACCTTGCCGATCTTATCAACGGATCTTCTATTAAGAGATCGTACGGACGATCCGGACGGTTCAGTTGGATGACGGGTGCCGTGCGGTGTCCTTGTACTTGGTGCTGCTTATGTGCTATCCGTTTCAGTGTTTACTGAATGAACATTGATAAAATCGAGGTTCGATATTGTTGTTGTGGGGTATATACGTTGCTGGAGTTTTCGAGGAAGCACGTGCTACTGGCGCACTTTAGGTAAGGTCGATTTTAGTTTGAATCGTATTCAAATTAGTTTTAAGGGTGAAGTGTTAGGAATACGCAAAGGTTCTAGTTTTCTTTTCATAAGATTTTACATCTTATAAAGGAGGGAATAATTTTGAATTTAGAATAATTACACCAAGGCGTTGATAAATATTTTTACATAGAACACCAATTGTTGTTAGAGCAACTGATAATTTTCTTTTGAATGTATTTTTATATTAATAATAGACCCAGGTTTCTTATATTTGTACATTGCATGCCATTTATATCTTTCCCCAGTTACCATTATTTGATTGCGAACTTATGCAATGTCGATTCGATTGTTAGGGCAATACTGGTAATTTCCTGTTTCATAGCTATATATGTATATAATTTTCTTCGTCACAGATTCTGAATAGCAGTCCAAAGAACAAAAGAAAAGCAGCTAAAACATAATGTCCTTGTCAATTCTGTACGTTCAAGCCAGCCAAACCCTAGTCCATTTTTATTACTTTCCAATAAAGTAGGGGAATTTACAATATACTTGAAGCAGTTCCTATAATTAAATCTTCTTAATTCGGAATAATAGAATGAATCAGAACAATAGTAATTAGTACAGCTCCAGGGTAGACAATTACTAATCGAGGTGGAGATAAAGGTCAAGGCAATTGATTGAATTTTAAAATATGTATAATCTTCGAGTTTTGAGAATTTTAATGCCCTTACACATTAAAGGACATATATTTTACCAATAAACTTTAATTTTAATTTTAACAAAGATATTTTTTATTGGTATTTGGTTGATTCATTTCATAATCAAAGGGTTATTGCTTGAAAGAGTGAACAATATTTCGATATACATTTGGTGAAAGTAATAGACAAAATTGGTGGAAAGTAAAATTGCTACCCCATGAAATTTTCGACGACTTCAAAGCGGCGGTCAACGTGTTAAGATAGATACCGTTCACTCGCGCAACACGAAACACGTAATTGAGCGAAAGTTTAACCTCCTGTTCGCCGGTATACCGGGCGGAAGTGTCGTTACACCGTTTACGAGCTTCTTATTAAACGTTTCGTACGGATCCTCGCGTCTGTTCTCGGATACCGGCGGAAACCGCACGATCGTTTGCATACTCGCGACGCAACTCGAAGATCCTTTGTACCGAACGCGAGCACACGATCGTGATTAACCCTTTCCGTGCCTGCGTTACATATGCAATTGCTTCTTCAACGTGTCTGTTCAAAAACAGTATCAACAAATTTTAAACAAAAGGGGTTTATCTTGTATTGATAATGTGTTTTAAAGCAAAGTAAAAGCAATGGAGGCATTCAAATACACAATAGCTTAAGTGGATCCTAGTCTTCGGGGGTACAATGATTTTTAAAATCAAACTTTTAAGAAAATGTACCCTTCCGTAGTGTCACAAAGAGTTTTATTGTTGACTATATTCAACAATTTAAAAAAGTAAGTTATGCAAGTCTTTTAAATATTAAAATTACAATAAACACCTCGATACTTTTTCATCACGTTTCAATAATTCAGCAGTAAAGATCAGAGTCCTTATTTTTACGATGACCAACGTTTGGGCCTTGAGCGCAGGTTCCTTTCTCAAGGTTGCTGATAAATATTTAGTTTCAGAATCTGGAATAAAAAATTTCCAATAATAAAAACTGTAACTGATTTCATTTTGCGTTCTGACTGTCAGACGTCTACGGCGTGCGAGTCGGTGTCCTTGAAGTATCCTCGGGACGCACGGACCGTTCTATTGTGCCATTGCAAAAGAATCCGTATCCATCGGGCCAGGATAAACGTCTTTTCTTCGCGGCGCAAACCTGGAGCTTTTGTTCGCGGAGGGACGGGGCGGAACGGGATCGTTGATAATAATCCCGGCAAAGAATTCGCTCAAAGCAACGTATCTGATTGTCGGAGCCACCTTCCGTTATCCTGGTTCCCCTGTAATCGGATCGTGTCGTCCTCGTAGAAAGCGTCGCGCGCCTCGTCCTTGCACTTGGAAACGGCTTTCATTCGTTCGCCACTTTAAAGTAGGTTCGGTGTTTCACTCGGCCCTCCTTCTCCATCCTTGCTCTCTTGTTCTACCGTTTCGCTCTTCAACAGCCTCTCCTAGAATCGGCTCCTTATCAAGGTCACTGGGTACAGCGATTCAAGAGTATCGTGATATTCTAACGCGGATGGAACGTTCGTGGGACGCGATTTGCTTAGCGTGAACTGGTTTATTGTGCCGGAGAATCTTTAGAGGGAACTTTTGCAGGAATATCGCTTGATACGTTAATGTTTTAAGGGTTTATTTACAAAATTGCAAATATTGAAATAAAGATTCAAAGAATTTCAATTTCTAATTATACCATTCAACGATAATTAAATAATAACATTATTGTTACATTCGCCAAATGTTCACGACATTTTCAGCTGCGAAAGATTGCCTAGAAAATAAACCAAAATAATTACTCTGATAATTAGCGCTTTAGGTATAATATAACAAAGAAATTAATAGAAAAAGAAGAGATATAAATAGTCTTTCAGTGTATCTTATTACGTATGTGCATTTCTACTGTAACAATAAACGCGGTATAATAGTTGAATGTAATAGCCGTGAAAGTTGTTGACCACTAAAAGGCTTTAATACGCTACATCTCGTTAATTAGGATCCACGTGTGATGATGTGTCTCAATTAGGCTTCAGTCTGACCGAATCGTCCGGTTCTCGAAAACTTATCGAATTTATCAGCAATAAAAGGCGTAAATGAAACCGTTCCTGAAAAAGAACAACGTTGTACAAGACATTTCACTTAAAATTGATTAATTAATTTTATTGAAAGGAAGAAACTAGAAATTGAAATTGAAATTTTATTTTAACGAATGACGAAGGATTTTTGAGTTTAATTTCATTATGATCGAAGGAGAAATAGGAAACGAGTTATAATTTGTAGTTGACGTTACCGTTTAAATAATTCATGCAGAAGAAATGTTTTATCTTGGTCCCTGTTATCGCGGAAGGAAGTTGTTATGCACGGTATAATTCTCAATAATGATTTATAAATTGCTGGTTTATTAGGATTATGTACACTGTAATCATAGCAGCGTGTCGTGGTATTAAAGTAATAAGTTTAATTGTTTCGATAATTTGTTGCACGAACACACTTTCATTTGCAAATCAGATTATCTCAAACGTAAACATGATTTCTGATACTAGAAGTTTGATAATTTCGTTTAGCCTTCGAATCAAAATAATTGGAAGAAATAAATGTTTTATTCTTACAGTTTAAGGCAACAAAAAAAACGGTATGTTTTTTAATTACAACGGAATACGAACAGTTGATATATATCTTTTCAATTAACAAGTCGATTGCCACAGTGAAAACAGATGTACGTAGGAAGACACGTTAAAATAACAACTACTCGGAATATTATCATTTAATTTTTTAATTACAATTTTTAATGTCTCGTATTGCTATTTAGATTTGTTTAATTCTTTCCCTTTCAAATTGTTTAACATCCAGTATAATTGCTTCTGACTGTATAAAAAAAGTTTATAACTAGTAAGAAAATTTGTACGGTGTATACATTCTAATTAGTCACAGGATATAAGTTTTGTCCAAGAAAGGATGGTCTGGCGTTAAAGTGTTAATTACTCGATTAGATTAAATTGACTGGTAATCACAATGACAGTGAACGTGTTAATTAAGAATCGCAAATGAACTTAAAAAAAGTAGTTTGACATTCGATCACGGCCTTTGAATTAAAATGTTCTTTATACGGAGGCCTGTCTCACAGATTGCCAACGAAAAAAAAAGAAGGGTTTATCTCGAGTGTCAATTAAAACAGCGGACAGGTGGTTAAATCGAGCTCGCGACAAAGAAAGAGATTTCTTCTGTTTTGTTTCTTCGAAACAATTGTTGTTGCTCGATGTATTCCGTTTATTTTGAGATTCTCCGGTAGTAGATCGGATTGATTGACAGTCACGATTCGCGTAATGGCAATTTGTTCGAGTTACGGTTACTGGCACCGTCGAAAGTGAAATCGTACCGTGTAAAAACATCGACACAGATTGTCCCGATAATCTGTCGCTAAGTTTTTAACATTCCTTCCTTCCAGTTGCAGTTTTGTAACAAAAGGATATTTAATAAAGTACAAAAGTTTTCATATTTTTCATTATTCTTAACCAATATAATTTAGAAAATGTTGGGTAACTTAATACTTTTCTCGCAATTATTAAATATATTTAGTCAGGCTCTAACTCTGACCCAAAAAGAATTTGGACCCTTAACCTTAGAAAGAGACTTATAATTTTATTTTATAATTTAAATGTAATATTATTCTATTGTACAATTCGTGTACTGGCTGTGTGAAGGTGCCCTCTTATTTTAATATCGTTGTAATTGGTTTAAAGGTAGAAAACGAATCCGTTTCTTGTGTCAGGCTCGTTTACTCGTTACGCGATCCTGTCCACGAGGAATAATTTCATTTTCGCGCGTCCTCCTGACGAACGAGCGTTCCGTTTCCCAAGCCCTGCACAATTTACACAATTTCACCGTTGGGAACAATTAACACGACATACCGTCCGGGCGAACGTATTACCGGCGTGCTTTCTCTTTAACTTGAACTTAATTGCACAGCAAACGCGTGTCGGCCTAGCCGATTCCCTCTCGACAATGTTACGCTCCGAGGCCGGGTTGCATCGTTTTCTAGCCGACTTCGATCCGCTTCCGGTCCCTTGGCCGATTAATTGCTCCTTAGAACGGTTGATTCTGTTCCTCGGAAGAAAAGGCGAACGGGTTCGATCGATATTCAAATTCGAGCTATTTGATACCGAGGTACTCAATAGGAAGTACTAAACGGAATTGAAATTCTGGGTACTGCTTGGTGGAATTTTCTGGAGAAAACATTGCTGTTGGGGGAAGGAGTCCTACTGGTTACTAAGCATTTATGTCTATCAAATTAGTGGTATACAAATTTGGTAATTTGGCAATTTAATAATTAATAATTTGATAATTTGAAAATTTAGTAATTTAGTAATTTATTAATTTGGTAATTTGACAGTTAGGTAATTTAAGTAATTTAGTGATGGACTAGATTAACCAAGTACAAGTCAAATTAAATCAAATTAAAAAAATTATGCATTGCTGAACAAGAATGCCTTACTAATCCCAACGAATTCAGTAATTTAAAATGAAACACTTAAAGAAAGTAAGGAATTTTAATTAGCTTGGTATTTCCAGTATTAATACCGTTTGATGGGATAAAAAATGTACAAACTGGTATTGACAATATTGATACGATGCTGTTCCAAGTATTAGAATAGGCATTTTACGGGCATTAGAATAGTTTAGCCAGAACGGAACTGCAACGTCACAGTTTATAGCGTTCCTCCGTCGATCATTCACCGTTAATAATTTCAGACATGTGCGAGGTTAAACCGTGATCGAGAGGAAGAAGGAAGAACGAACATGAGGAGATCAAGGGGGACGTTTACTTCGGTTTCAACCGCGATGAACCGATGTATCCTCGCGACGGTTCTGTTGCTCGTTGCTGGAATTCATCAAGTGACAGGTATTTGAAAACTTTTTTCATTGAATTGTAAAATAAATTTGCAATATTTGTATAATCTTAAGTTAATCCTTAATTACCATTGCTTAAAATTGAAAATTGACTTTTTATTTATTAAAACGCTAATTACACAAAAACAAGTGATAACACAGTATAACTAATAATTTTATTGAATACAATAGTTAAGGACAGGAATTTATTTAAAGGTGTAATACAATGTACAGGATAGAATAAAATATAAATAAAATTTAAATAGTTAAAGTATGATATATACCATGGGCGCGTTAATCCTTTGGCTGTATCACTAGAAAAACGAATTCTTTTTCTGCTATTTCAACTTCAGGCAAACTGAATAATTACGATTATTAAAATTATTCGTGACATTTTATACAGAAGCTGTAACTTTCGAATGATTCGTAACGAAAGGGTTGACAAATATTCTACTGCATATATGTACCTGCAAACGTCTAAAAAAATATGCGCAGATATTGTATACGACCCAGATACCGCGAAAATATAAACAAACACGGGGGATGTTCAGTTAGCTGTAATTTTTCGCGCATCTGAAACTTTTCATTTTTTTTTTCCTTCTTCTCTCTTTTTTTTTCGACCGCGAATTATTCAAGCGCAACTCCGTGGTGGTTTTTCAGCCGCTGATGGAAAAGCAACTCGTCGAGCTTTGCGCCACGCATAATGAGAGGAAAAATAATGAAAATAACACGGCGCTCGTCTTGCAACGTCTCTTTCCTCCTTCTTCTTTTTTCCCTTCTTTCCCTTCTCTCTTGAGGTCGAACCGCAAAGCAAATACACCCGGATAAATGTATTCCTGACCTAGTATTGTGCGCGACGATTACGGGAAACGTTGCGCCCCGTAAGAAGATGGACCGTTCATTCCCATCGTTACCATTTTCAGATCGTGAGATTAAGACCTCGTTCGTATTCAAGCTTTCGATTTGTTGATCGTTAATGATCGTTACCTGGCTCCGAGTCGAATTAATTAAATCGGTGTCTTGTTACCTGCTCGTAGCATCAATCTTCCTTATTTTAATATTTCACGAAATGTTTTATGTTTAGTTGCTAGTATTCGACTAATAGTGTAAAGTAGTATTTTAAATGGTTACTTTTGAAAATTAATCAATAGTAGTCTTAATAATTGGAATTTCAGTGTGTCTGACCACACACGTCTGTTTTCACTTTGGCAGTGATTTGACACTCTCAAAGTTGTCTTATATCGAGTTCAAATTATAACACCTGTGATTGTAAAAGTTATTTAATAATTCAAAAAATGTAGATTATCATACAATTGACAAATTTCAAATATTTGAATATAAAAGTTTCACCGAGATTCTTACGTTTAAGGTGAATAGTAAAAGGATTCAAAGTCAAATAAAAAGGTGAAAGTAGAGCAATGTTGGTACGTTTCATAATCCTGTTTAGTTACCGTGTTATTTTATTTAAGTAAATACGATTCAAGGATAGAGCCGAATTTACACTACAATTTCGTAGAAGAATTTCCGATAGAAATTTTCAAGCTTGAACTTCATCTCTCGGCCACGGTTGAAAGTTCGCCGAGCTGTATTTTCGTTTGATATATTATTTTCCGTCG
The DNA here is from genome assembly GCA_022405125.1 of Anthidium xuezhongi. Classification (NCBI taxonomy): domain Eukaryota; kingdom Metazoa; phylum Arthropoda; class Insecta; order Hymenoptera; family Megachilidae; genus Anthidium; species Anthidium xuezhongi. Next base: position 4,125,859 of record CM039650.1, on the reverse strand, counting down.
GGGTCTCTTGGAAACGATCTCTTTGACAGCTCTCCAAAAGTAAAAGTTTCCCACTTTCTTAGCGTACGTTCCTTCCTGGCTCTTCGTCTCGTTACTTTTAATTATTTCCACGGAGTATCCACATCTACGAGTGCACACAGATTAAAAAGGAACACGTACAACGTGTCAAAAAAAAAAAGAAAAAGACCCAAGGCTGCACCGAATACACACACGATATAAAGAATATAATTACAAGTATGAACAAAAACTGTTGACCTATTAACATATTTCTGTACAATGCTTCCGTCAAACTTAATTATAATATCATTTTAATTAATCCGCGCGCACAGAGTTCTATTTGAAAGAGTGTTAATTTACGTTCAGATATTTTAAATTCAATTCATCGAATTTTTTTTTTCTAAATGTTAAACAATTTTTCGTTCTTTTTAAATTGATTCACATCTTTTAAATGCGCGATTCTTTGACGCTCATTTCTTTTTCAAGCACGTTTCTAAGCCGCGGATCCTCTTCTTTTTAAGACGCCGCATTCAAACGCTGTCGCGCGAAAACTCGTCTTATTCAGCGAGCAGCCGCGAAATAATATATCGAGGCCAGGCAAAGGATCTTCGATCGCGGGCGTAACGAGCGTTTAACTACGGCTTTGGCGTGCGAATTCCGACGGATCCTTTTTCATCCTTGAATTAACAAGGACACTCCCGAAGGGAGGAAAGTCGAGAAGGGCCGGAATGTGGCCGACAGTGTACTGTCACGTAGCGGGGCTACTTAAACGTACCTCGCCAACTTCGAGGGCAACCTTTACACAGACGGAGACGAATTGTTTGGGAGTTTAGTGTAACTTGTATGCAATAACCAGTGAGAATTCTGAACGTAAAACTTTCGTGTTTCGTCGTTCTTTCGCAAATAAAGGCGTGATATTACCAGAATTGATGTAATTTTATTTTTTAGCGTTGTCTTCAATATTTTTTATGAAGAACTATAAGTATTATAAAATATCACAGTTAGAACAATTATTGTACCGTGCATCTCTTTTTAATCAATGTCAAGTTATAAACTATAAGTATTATAATTTTGCCTAATAAGATTTTCGAGTGATTTGACAATCTCTACAAAGTTTCACTTTAATTGTATATAAAACAAAAATTATCCTAATTTTCTATGACTTGGGTACCAATCATTCTATGTATAACTCAAAATAATTAGATCAAAATGTAAGATTCCAAGGCATGGGCCATCAGCAGCCAACATGATAAAGAGTGCGAATTCACATGACATTATCAGGGCACCTAAATTACAAAGTTCGATGTGACAAACAAAAGAATCAAACAAGACAGTGTTTGCTTAGGAGCTTGTTGGCACCGGAAGGCGATCGTTCATCGAACCTGACCGAAAGCGGGCAAGCAGAGCCGACAGGCAATTACCGTAATCGCAATAGTGTACCCTAAAATGTAATCAGCAAGGGTGGCCAATGATGTACGAGCGTGTCCAGCTACACGCCTGTGTCCACGACTGTAGCTCAGTCGAACCCGATGGAAGTGCGGAAACGTGCAAAAAGCTGGCCGACCTTGTTCCACTTCCGTCGAAGCTTTAGGGAACGAGCTTACTTGTGTAAATGCTACACAACACATGCAGCAACCGCGGTCGAGCCGTTTCGTTATGTAATCGTTTCGTTATGTATACTGGTCGTTTCAGAATCGAAAACTACCTTCGAGTAATGAGCGTTCTGATACCTGCCCTTATCAATCCTTAATTGATCAGTGCTGTCCGCAAAATAGTCATTTCATGAGAGTTTATGCAAATTTTTGTGGCTACTGAATTCTATTCATTTTTTACTGTGGTTTCTTCAAGACAACAAATTTCTGGCTTAAGATCTCTAATAAACAAATTTTTCCTGAGTTCTATTTCCGTAATTTAGCAAGTTTGTTAATTTAGTAACGGGGTAAACTGGATAGTGGACTAGATTATCTTGCCTAGGAATAAATGTCTAGTAACTATCGAGTATAACTTGAATAGCGGGACTTTCTTTCGATATATCACCACTTTTCCTAAATTAATTACTGTATTAAGTTGTTGCATAGGAAACGATCAATTTTGATCCAATTTGATGACTTAAAAGTATTTCAAAATGGTACCAATGATACATCGTGTGTTTAAAATGATCATCTGAAAGTTCAATCAATATCCATGACATAAATAATTTATATATTTTATTAAACCCAACGGTGTTAGAATATGCAACGAGCGGGGAATCAAATCGATAGAAGTTGATGTCGGATAATCAACCCCTTATGCGGTTATATTTTATTCATTCAACTTCTGACTATATCCGTGGCTGCTCGAAGCGCGGCAGTTACCGAATTTTTAAACCTCAGGTCATCGTATCCAACACTTATGCATATGTAAGAGCGATTTACATTCGGCCAATAGAAACAAATATAAAAGTGGAACGATGACACAGTTTTCTTTAATCAACTCACCTCCATCTACGGGTCTGTTTAAAATATTTAGTTTATCCAGGTCTATTTCGGTGGGCAGTCAGTGCCTGAAATGAGGTTGCCATATAACAGACACTTGTGTACATGCACCAATATTTTCAAGAATCTTCAATTATTCAGTTTCTCAGCTAAAATATCTGTCTGCTTTTGATCAACACGCAAAGAAGAATATTATTTTCGCATTGGTTTGGAAGAAACGATCTTGGTACTGTCAGTTGTTTCTTTTTAACAGGAATCGATGGTTTGAGTCGTATAATTTTTCCAGAATTAGTCAAAATTTGTGTTCTTCGATTTGGTTTTCGTATAAATTATGCCCAATATTCTGAAACGCCCAGTATAACTGGAGCAACACGGAAAAACGTATAAGTACGTCGTGCCGCGTGCATCCATTGTCGAAATAGTGGTACAATGGTGCAGATCCATCTGCGACATTTCTTCTGGTTGCCTCTGAAAAGTAATTCTCCTGGAATCGAGTCGGGGGAACGAAAAAAAAAAGAAGAAAATAGAGTAAAAGGGGGGCGAGAACGCGAGACAATTGTAAGAGATAGAGCGAGGAACCGGAAGAAACGGAAGGAAGGCTACGCGAGCAAAAAGAAAGACCAGATTTGCGAGAGAATTTCTTTTAAAAACGGTCGCAGCCCTTCTTCCATCCACGACTCTCGAGAGCGTGATTCGCAGTGATCTGACGGCTCCTGCGGGTGGAATTTCCGGTAGGTTATGCGTCTTTCGTAAGCTGAACCGGAAGATCGATGAAATTAATTTGTCGTCTATTGCTTTCATCAGAAAACCTAATCTCGTTCGTCAATTTTTAAGATGAAACGCAGCATAAACAATTTTTACTGAACTTTTATCATAATTCCAAATATTTTTGTCAAAAGTAATATTAGAAGGGTGAAAAATTTCAACCCTTTCCTTAAATGTGAATTTAAGATTTAATTGATTTGCATTTTCAAAGCATAAATGAAATATTGATAATTTAGTAAGTAAACTTTGTATAATAATTATTTACTGACTCAGTTTGACATCCTTTAGGCTTAAAATTGACAAAGTATACTAATTATCTAATCTTAATCGACACTTGGCATTTAAACGAAAGTATAATTCGTTGGGTGCAATTTGAATATCAATCGATTAAGCCGCGAGACTAAAAAGGCCGGTCGAGCAATAAAAATTAGTCCAGTGTCTGGTTGAATGTTTAATTACAGCCTGATTGCGTTATTCGTGTGAACGAAAAAATCGTCAGGACACAAGTTACACGATCGATAACCGTAACTGGAAAAACCTGACGCAAAAAGAATGTCGAATCGATCGAGCGTACTTTGATGCGTGTCCGGTTGTTAATGTCGACTTTAGTATCGAACGTGCGGTCAGGTGAAAGTATCGTATGATATGTATATTCTTGAAACACAGGTGAATGTCTAGAACCACGCAGGGTAACCAGAATGGTGAACCTTACATCAAGATAGATCAAATAATAATAATTATCGTTGTGTTGCGTTGTCTCGTGCCGGGAATCTTTGACTGAAATTGCTTAACGCGTTCGTCGTTGAAAAATGAGGAAAAAACTTCTGAATACTTTTGAATTATTAATCTTATCGTCTCCGAAGACGATTGTACGACGTTAGCGAAAAGGGTCGAGGATAAAATGACCGCGTAATCATATAGTAACGAAACGTTTCGCTGCGTGAAGTCATATCGAGAGTTTTCGTTCGCTCTGGGCGTGCAGGATTCGTGTTTCAAGCAAATCCGTTGAATCCGGCCGACTAATTAGCACGACTCGAGCTGGACGCGGGCATAAAGCATTGTTTCCGACTGCGAAAGGGAAAAGATCGGGGGACGATACGGGGTGGTGTAGGTAACCCGGCAGCGGAGGAAGTTCACGTCCCACCGTGCCAGATGTTATCTCAATTTATTCAGGGCTGCGATCATCGCGGCGATCTAGCGATCTCGCGGAGCGTTCGGTATTGTTCATGATTTTTCAGCCTAACTCGACGATCTAACGGTAGAAATGGGTAACGACATGAAAAATACAGGGTGGTTTATATTATAGGGTCCACTTTCCTTATTATTGTGTACAGTTAACCCTCATACAACACAGTTTCGGTTTAAGAATTCTAAGATTGGGAATTCTTGGAATTTAATTTCCAAACTAACTTTCATGGGAAAAGTATTAAACTATTTATTATTGTTCAAAATAGTACAGTTTTGTTCATTCTTGAACCTTAGTTCTATATATTTACTAGTTTTCCCAATTCACGAACCTAATGACAGTGTTACACCAGAATCACCTGTAATTTATTTCACTTTTTTTCCACAAATATTTTTTCATGAATTTCCAATGGATGCTTTTAAACGGTGAAGATAACAAGTTAACCGTTCGAGATGAGAATGTTTAAATGGAAAGTCTCTTCTATTGTTTCAAGAAAACCTAAACGGTTTTTGCACATAAAACTACACGAGTTCTGCTTGCATATGGAAAAGAAACTGAAGTTTTTATTCGCTTTCTTTTCACCTTGCATAGCTATCTGTTATCTGGTACATAATTGATTTAAATTCAGCTGGAAAGTTGTTAGATCAGTAATATGATTCTTTCGAAATTGTTCACTATTTAATAGTCACCGTGAGTTATTTATCACCTTTCGCCGTGTGTAGATGAATATCATTAAAGCTGTCAGGTAATTGCATCAATAATGAATATACATTGTATTGAATAAAATTATCACCCCTTATCGATCAATTAAAAGTACATTCTCTATTTAATAATTCTCTTATTTCTGTCTGGGGAAATTTTGAAATTTAATTTTCAAGTAAAATCTATTTTCTTTCTCATTTATTATCCCGTAAAATTTGAAAGTAATTTAATTTTACATAAGCTAGGCGAGGATTTTTTGTTAACAACTTCTATTATTTATTAATAAAGTATCACTGATATCTATTGCATTAAATTTTATTTTAACTTTCGGATAACAGAGTCAAATCCCCACTAATTCAATGCATAATTTAAAAATGAAATTTAATTTTAAATTTGCTTCGATCCATTCTCGAAATTTTACATTATTTCTTTAAAATTTGAATATTTAATCGAAGCACAGAGACACACGTTCCACATTCGAGACTTAAATATAAGTACACATTAATTTAAAATTACATTCTAAAATATTCATTTTTAACTCGTTTCAAATATACCTTGCCTTACAAGGAAGTGGTCAGTGTTTATTTGAGTATCATATCAATTATGAACTATTGTTTTGCAATATCAAGTTCAACCCTTCACCACTTAAACTGAATACTTTAGGATTCTCCAATCTCTGTTGGAAAGCATAGAAAGAAAGCGACAGTCCTTCTTGCGCGAACAAGGAGAGGTCGAATGACGATTTTCGATTTTCCTCAGACACTTTGCCGAGAACAAACGGCGGTTCTGGCGATGTAAAATCGCGCTGGACGAGCGATGGATGCGTTTCTCAGCCAGATAACCATCGACCTTTTACGAACGCTTCCTGAACGACGAGAAAAAGACTTGATTACGCTGGCTGGCGTTACGGCACGTTGAACCGTTCCCTGAGAAACGTTGATCGGTTCAGACAGAGAGAGAGAGAGAGAGAGAACAAAAACAAAAATCGCGTTATCGAATCGCGACGCGGTTTTTCTACAGTGTCACCTCCCGTGGATAAATGTTATTGCAGACCCGTTCCAGCTGCCGCGGCGCGGACGTCGACATTTCCAACGAGACAGCCACGGTCGTGTGTTTGTGAAAAGCGTGCTACTTAATTGCCACGTGCAACATTTAGGTGCGCTCGTTTCGAATGTGTTTCGTAATGCTGATAATAAAACGGTGCTGTTTAATGGAGAGCACAAATGTGCCACTCGAGACATTCGTTATTCGATATTAACACTGGAACTACGGAACGGCGCGGAACGACACACCCTCGGATTTCTTATTTTAAATTACAACGTTTATTAAAACGCTCGGCGACGCTGGGCTGGAGAGGGTTGAAAATGGTCGTGTCCTTTGGGGCAATGATAAAAAAGACACGATTTTCTTGGATGTTCTGTATTATTACCCATGTCCCACAATAATAGTGGCAAGTGAGTATTTAACACTAAACGTAGTGGTACTTTACTTAATAATTAGATTTTAAGCGTGTCTTACCACACACGTCTGTGTCCACTGTGGCAGTCAACGCGTTAAAATGCAGTAATGAAATTACTGAAACGCTCGATATCAAAATTAGGGGTAATATTTTCATTTTATCGTTTAATTTAATCCAGCTGTTTGATAATAAACGTTTCGTTTTATATGTACTCTGGGACAAATTAAATTCATCAATTGCTACTATTATGGGACAGAGATAATTAGTTTTTTGTTTGAGCTAAGCGTTCAGTTACATTGATACCTAATTTCTTTAAACTCTTATTGCATTTCTAATAATTTGTTGAATAAAATACGCGGAAAGGACATAAAATCAGTCGTCAGTCCGGTAACATGTAACTCGTTACGTTATTAAATCTATCCCCGGCGTTGTGCAAACATTAACCGGAATAATGTTCGACAACCGAATAATTCGTGTGCGAATTTTCTCGGGAGTCCTTTCACTTGTAAGCAGACCCTCTATTTTCCGGCGTTTCCATGCGAAACGTGTTTCCATCCTGTACACCGGCTGCGAACTGCCCCCCCCCCCCCCCAATGCACGATAATCAGTTCCTACTTGAAAATCTGGTTTACCCGAAGGAAATTGTAACGGATGAACGATGAAAAATAAAACAATTTTACTGCTCCGAATCAGGCACAGGAAAGGCTCGGCCAGATACTATCGTTAGAAAGTATTTGATTCTAATGCATGAATATTATTTTAAGTGGTACAGACGAACGTTTGAATATTTATGCGTTATTAAGAAATATCAACATTTGCAAATTCTTCAATTCTTTATTTTGAATAATAAAAATTTGAAAGTGTGTTTCCCTTATTTTAAATTCAAAGTAATTGAACATTGTTTTATAAAAAAAACGTATACTTTTAAGAGATGTAGTTTTATATATTTTCAGGAATTATGCAAGAAATGCAAGGATATTTTCAAACACGTTGGAAATTTATGGTCTCACTTAATTTTAATACTGGAAATATTTAGAAGTGAATTGCTCTCTCCTGTCTTTAGTTAACATGTTAATCTTTACCTAAGTAATTTTGTAGATAAAGTGGACACGTGTTCGATGATATAATAATAAATAAAAACTGGAATAATCAGCTGATATTATCAGTTTCCTGTTCATTACCGCACACTTCGTATCGCAAATGAGGCATTACTGATCGAAGCCCTATCGGTATTATTTAAAAATAGAGATCTGTTTCTGATTCAAGCATCAATTGCACGTTACGTAACTATATGTCCGTATGTAAAGTTGAAATTATGAAATGTGCTGAGGACGTTTATAGCTTCATTAACGCTTCGACTGCCACATCACCTTTACGCGAATAATACGTGACTTTGTTAGGAATACATAAATTGTCACTTTCAGTTGGTGACAATCACTCTCAGCGCGGGTATCCTATCGCAAAAAATTACCTTTAGATACTTGAAACAACGAAGTACTGTAAAATAATAAATAACATTTCTTGGAAATAAAAATTCTGTACAAAAAAATTAAACAGCTTCAGATTGGCAATAAACGTGTCAACCCACTCCACAGGAATTCTTTTTTGATCTTTGGAAGTCAATTGTAATAAATTTCTAAATTACCTTAAAAATAATGTTACTGGTTTCAAAATAATTAAAACCAGAACAATCAAACTCGTAAAAATAATAATATACTTTCTTTTAAATTACAAAATTTATTTAATTATTTTTGTTGGAGTTTAAATTAAATTAATTTGTAATTGATTTACTAATTGATCTGTTCTTCGATACGTGTTCGCAGGATGTCAATTCTACCCAGTTGGAGAGTACTTGAAGTTCGTAAGGGTACCAGAGAACCTGGCGAAAGGTACGGAGATCCTGTCTTTGGAGGCTCATCCGAGAAATCACATTTCAATTATGCCAGTGGACAAGGTGAGCGCTTTGTTACTTCGTTTTCTCTTCTGTAGAGTTGTTCCACTCGAAGCTGTCGCTTTTTCAATGTACCGTGCAATCATCAGAGATAAACAGGATGAGCATCAAAATGGGGCCTCGTGATATTTAACAGAGCTTTCGCGTTTTACCGTTATTATGTTCATTTTGTTCCATGATCACACAGATCTTCGTACTCTTATGATTTCGAACAAGTAACATTGTAGAAACGATTGCAATTGTGATTTTTTAGTTAAATTATAATATTTGTGTACAAAAGAGATGATTAATACGGTACTGTCTTTTGTACTTTAATTGTCAAAGTAAATGCTTAACTCAAGTATCAATTAAAATTTTAAATTTAATTGAGCAGAATGCAAGGTGACTGAGGTAATAACTCAGTCCTTCGCAAAGGAATTTTTTATTAGCTTCGGCATGTTACAATTGCTGGGAAAATTATACAGAAAGGAAGTAATTTAAATAATCTGTGTTCGATTCGATTAAATGATATTTCTTCTAAGTTCTAATGCACGCTTGGCGAAAGTGAACTTATAAATCTTCGATTCCGGTTTTATTGACGTTTGATAAGGTCGAACCGCGTAATTCATTTACATGTGACGTAATGTAATATCGTAACAGTAATTCAACGACATTTCATTTCTTTACCATACTCTTATTCCTTCTGATCAATCATCTATGGATCACTGCCACTGATTATATATTCATATTTAAAAAAAAAAAATATATATGTCAATGCAAAAAAAATAATTAACCCTTTTGGTACAGTCATTTCTATCAATTAATATTTCTTAATTATTTCTATATTAACTTATGTAATTTAATGTTATGAATGTAGACAAAATACTTTTTTTCTACCAAATTTATTTTTATGAATATATACTATAGATAAAAGTAAAATAATTTTGTCCACAAAATTTATTTACATTATAGTACCTTTTAAATATTAATATTTATATCGATGTTCGAAAATTTCTGTTAAATGTAAGTACATTATTCTGTTTCATGGCGAGTGACGTAGTCGCTCTTAGTGGCGAAAGGGTTAATTTAACGAAAATTACTGCATTAACCGTCGAACAGCGAAGAGGGGTCAGTCATGTCCTAGATCTAGGGAACGTATTCAACGGCATTTTGATTGTTAACCTTTCAAACCTGACGCCTCCTACGGTCAATAGAAATTTTGTTAAATATAAATTGCAGCAAGTTCCTAATCATAATTAAAATAGGCAGTTATATTAATCAAATTATGATAATTTTGTAATTGAAAATTGCAGTCTGCTAAAGTAGGATCCAAAGGGTTAAATAAAATTTTTGAACATAGGAAATAAAAATAAAAATTGAATTCAAATTGATCATGAAAAATAATGAAAAATTCTCTTTAAATTGTTGGTTCTCTCCGTGGTCGGTCGTCGAAAGGGTTAACGACACAAAACTCTCTAAAAAACGAGTCAAGATTTCAGTCACTGCGCCTTTGTGCTGCGTTTACCGTTGAACGACGACGACAAACGACCCGAGAATGAAACAATTACGTCCCCAGGTTGTTTATTCACCGTTGAACGAGCATATGCCATCTTGATGACTGTTGCAGGACGAAGACGCCCGTTTCTTTGCATACAAGGAGGCGAACAGGACCCACGTTTCCCTGGTGTTGGCTCAGTCCCTGGAGGACCTGGTGGACGCGGAGGCTCCTAGAAATCTGCTCAAGTTCCGCATCGTCTGCGATTACTCCGATGGCGGCGATTCACTGGTAAATTGTAGAAAGTACACTCCAGCGGATCAATTTCCTCGATCGTTGTAGCTTCTTCGTTGACCTGTGCTCATCTGACGTTACGAAATTACCTTTCGTTACCGTTTCACGGTTATTTGAACGACGTTACACTGTAACTCGAGCTTTCTTAATCATAATTGGACCGTAATTGGATCGTCCAGTAGCTCATTTGTACATTGATCCCCAATTGAGGACACTTACTTTAAAATCATTCATCGTTGGAGCTGGATGATGAAATATACTTAAGAAAAATTCTTAATACAACACTATTCGGATTTCGTGATCCTCTCTGTGGTCTTTTTTTTATAGGTTCACACTGCAGTAACACATCTGAAGGTGTTGAATACGTAGTATTAAGGGATTCATTCGTCCTTCGAAACATATGTCTTTTATCGCGTATACACGGAGACATCTTTCGCTGGGAAAATTGAAACCCGTGTAGAAAAAAAGTAATGTAATAATATGTATGTAGTACAAGGTTCGTGTTATGAATTTCAGCAGAGGAATATTAGATATCAATTTTTGCCATTCAATTTTTCGAAGTAATATTCTATGCCAAACTATCATATCAGAATTTGAAGGCTGTGGATGTTCTATTTCATAGCAGTGTCCTTCAAAGGGTTAATTATTCTACGCTTGTTTGTACGCATGTACTGCAGTTTCATTGAGGATCGATTAAGTCTTCAATTTTTCCCCCAGAGATCTAGTTCCTTTTCCTCGAAGGCGCGTGTTCGCGCGTCACAGTAACTAGAGCGTGCAGGTACCGGTCTCGATACGACGAACGGGGCCTTTTGCTACCGGTTTCCCCGGCTCTGTCGCGTGTTAATCAGCGTTTATGCAACTATTTCGACGGAATGCCGCGGAACCGTTACGATACGTATCACGATTTTCCTTTTTACGGACCACCGTTAATTATTATCATTACGCGTTGTGCTGTGCCGTTGATTTCCCGCTCGGCCCGACAACCCTTTCGACCGCTTTTAAGTAAATTGCTTGTTGTTTGCTCGCGTTTATTTTCGATTCCATCGACCGGTTCGCAGTTTTATGCAGTAACACGTTCTCAGTGGGCCGATATATTTGAAGTATTGCTTTTATACAGTCGCAGAACCGCATAGCACGGTGCCGTGATTGCATTGACTCTTTTAATATTTAAGTTTCCCCTAAATTGAATGTAGGGTTGCAAGTTGTCGCACGTTTTATGTTAAAATTGAGAAATTACACAGGTATTAAAATTAAAAAATTTAAAGAATAAATTAGGTGTTAAAAATGAATAATTTAAATAATTGTAGGATTTGAATAAAAATTCAATTATTAAAAAAAGGAAACAAAGATTGCTATGCGAGATTCGAATTAACAGAACACCTGGAACTACCAGAAATCTTACTTTTTTTTACGCTTACCTGTTTCGAAATGTCGTAATATTTCCAAGCGGAAGAATTTTAACCACCGTTTACACGAATGTTCATGTTCCCCTTGAAAATTAATTCTCCGTTTTTTTAAAACAGCCTCGCGGATCGTTACTTTCTATGAGTATACGATAAAACCGATGGTAAACGTACGAAGTACCGTTGTTATGCAGTGTTTTGGAGCTTTTTCTGTCACGACGGATCAGATGGGACGTTTTCATGTGTTAATGCAATCTCGGCAAATAAATCTGAAGTAGTACTGTTATACGTCCCATCTCGTTGCTGATATTAAATGTTGAAGAGGGATGGGACCGTGAGACGGGGTGGTAGACAGATAACGGGGAGGAGAATATTAAAATCGATTCGACGTATAGGTCTGCGCGGATAGGATTGTCTTTTATGCTTGTTTCCAATTTGGAACATCCTTCAGTTACAATTTAAGCATAATTTTTTAACAATATTGTGCCAATTTTAGACATTGCTAAAGTGGCTTGAAATGAATAGTAGAGTTACTTCTATCATAAGATTAGAAAATAGTACAAAAATTGATTGCTAAAAGGAGATTTATTATTAAAAGTATTTAGTGTGCAGGTAACAGAGGCATGTTATTAAAAATGATCAAAGAGAATCTTGCGAGATAGCTGTCAGTCAATCTTGACAGCTAAAACGAGATAAAAATGTACCGATATTTTTTATAAAATCAATTTATTTGTCCATCGTACACGAATACTTAAATTTCCTGTTATTTTAACGTAGCAGAAGAAACATTGCGTGAGATCGTTTACAGTAGGAAGCTGCGAAGAAACAGATGCTGAAAATTGCAGATTTTCTCCTTCATTTCCGGAAATCATTACTTGAGTTCCCATTTCTTTTCTATTTGCAGAGGTCATTCTTATTTCTGAGCAATACATTTTTCGTGTAAAATGAACATTTTTCATTCTCCAATGTGATAATAAATTTAATTAGATACAGACATTCTTCGAACTCAAAGTTATTAGTTTTGTAATCGTTACATTGGCTATCGGTGTCCCTAACAGTATTCAATGTGTTATAAAAAAATTATATTAGACACCGTTTTAGGATATTTAATTTTCGAAAAAGCTAATGATGTTTTAACGTTTATGGTTGCAGGTGACGTCCCACCTGTCGGTGACAGTCTACGTGGAGGACATAAACGATCATGCACCGCAATTTGTCGATGCACCTTATCACGTAACCGTGGACGAGCTAACCCCAGTCGGTGAGATCAACCGCATACCAACTACTCTTAAATACCTCACTTCCGGGTCGCGGTTCTGAATGTGAAAATTTAATTTCGCCTCGAAACGAGATCGTAACTAAAAAAAACTAGACTTACATTTTATTTGTACGTTCAGCTTTCGATTTTTAATCATTTAAATTCCTTGACGATACTATAAAATTATAGAAGAAGCCTGTACCTGAGAGCCAGACTGATTCAAGTCCATTTTATTACATCAAAAATTGAGTTACGTATATAGGGTGAGACAATAAAAACTACCACTGACTTTACAATTTGAAACAAAAATGACAAAATTACAGAAACAAAGTTAATTACATTAGTATATTTTATTCTATTAGGAACCTGATAGAATAAACCTTTTCTAAGAATTAATAAACCTTTACGAAAATGGTCTTGGATCAACTCGACAGTCAGGTACAGAGTCAATCTTGAAAATCGACACGATCCATCGAAGATGATTGTTCACGCTGTCGTTTTCGGTCGATCGAGAAAGCTCGAACGCGATCAACGGAACGTTCCACGGCCGATCGAAGGCCTGGAAAGCGGCAAGAAGACACGGAAAAATTGAATTGAATTTTGCGGATCGGGATTGCAGGTGTCACGATATTCCGTGGGATTCACGCGGTCGACGGGGACAAGCCCAACACTCCTAACAGCGACATCCACTACGCGATAGTGAAAGGCAACGAGCAGGGCAAATTTTCACTGGAATCCGGCCACAGAACCGCTCTTATACTTCGTAAGCCGGTGGACTACGACAACGGCGATCGAGAGTTCACGCTGGTCATTGCGGCCACGGTGTGTACACGACATGATATTCCACGCAGCGATCCTTCCGATAGAGTAGAAAACTCCAGCCACGGTGAAAGTTCTTTGATGTCCATGTTACCGTTGTAATTTCTTCTAAAGAGCCGCCTTTTTTACCTCAAATTGACCATTGTCAAAATTGTAGATTATTAATTTAATCAAAATTGAGTGAAGACCAGAAGTGCCAAAATTTAATTTAAATTTTCGACTTCCATAATTAATTCGATGTTTAATTGTAAATGAGTTTAGGAATGGTTGATTAATGCTCTGTTTCATTTACATATTCCAGGATCGAGGGGTACCATCGAAGACCACGAACACTACAGTGAAGATCACAATCGTGGACAATGATGATCTTGATCCAAAGTTCACGCGGGACGTGTACAGGGCGAAGATTTACGAGTTCTATCCAATGCCGGTAAATATCAGATTAACTTTGTAAAAGAAAAATTATTAACTTTGATAGTAAAAGGGTTAAAAAGGTCCTGAAAAATTTCAGCACCTGCATTGACCAACGAATTCAATTACGACAAAGTAATCAGATAATCAATAATTGATGCTATCGCGATGATGCAATTGTGAGTTGCATCAACGTGGCTCATCACGGTATAGTTGTATAAAAGCGGCGATAATTAAGCTCTCGCGGAGATTAGTTAATCACGCAATCGCGAAACGGCTTCGCCGTTTATGTTAGATATATCCGCCGGCAATGACCGCGTCAACGCTCGATGATCGTCGATGGAAGTCGTATATTACGGAACAAACCCGGGGAACTTTCTACGTAGCCATCGAGGCGCATCGCTTCCTTCGGCCGCTGCTCGCACGACATTAACCCTTTGCGATTCAAAAGATTGACCAAGCAAAATCGTCATACTAATTTATGTACATCTGATAAATTATTGCGCTGCGTTCGCAATTCAAGAAATAATTGTTTATGACGACAGTGGAGTTATGATATCGCACCTTTGCTAATCATACGATTGGAATTTTCTTGTTTCATTTCATTAATAACTCAAAAAAAGTATTAAATATTACAGTTAACTAAATTTAAGGCTAACTCAAAATTAATGGTACTAATAAATTATTCAATAAAGTTTCACGTACAACTTTCCACATACAAATCTTCGCATTTCCAGTTTCCATAAATTGGAAGTCTTTCAGAGTCGCGTTTCGAAAAGATCCGAGGATCGCGCGATTGACGATCCCAGTTAAATTCAACGTTGTCGTAGACGATTAATCTGCGGTTCACGGGCATTAACGTACACGTAATCGAGCCGAATAAAAATGATCGCCCGAGCGAGAGCGGTATCGGCGTGCGCGCGCTCGAAAGTCGAACGTGCCGACGATATTTATCGCGAATAGAATTGCACGATCGTGTTTTCCTTCGGAACGAAATTTATACCTCAAGGTTCCCCGCTGAAAGTATTAACCTCTGACATTCACGATGTGGCACAGCCTAGATTACGAGGCGTCTCGTGTGTAACAGAAACGGGGAACGAGACGTTTCGTCGCGACGAACGGAGCTACTAATCGTGCCGGGAACGGTATCGAGCCGAAGGACCCGAAGTCAACCCCGTCCCGGAGAAAATTCGCTGGAAAAAGGCTGGCGAGTGTTTAACCGTGAAATTCGATTTAATGGACGTCCGTCGAGCTCCTCCGTCGAATGGGGGGGGAAAGACGGTCGTTTTGTAGTCTGGGATAAACTGTTCCTCCGGGATGAAGTGTCGAGAAGTAAACAGCGGTCGGGAAATTCTAAAGGAATTTTATATCCAAGATAGCGGGGATATGATTTCATTTCGAGTGATTCGGAGTAATGGCTTTCTGATTGATGATCCTGTTTTGGTCCTTTGCTGTTTGCCTTTCGGTAGAAAAAATTGTTGCAAGCTTCGAAAATTTTCGTTAAAATAAGACACAGTAAAACTAAACAAGACACATTTACATTTTATTTATTAAGAATTAATTTTCAAATTATTAGAAAAACAAGGGGGGAATAGAAGATATAGACAACGTCTATACTTTTATTGTAAATCGCGCACCACTTGTTATAATCTCTTCCGCTCCTTCTCCCTCTTTGCTTCTACCGTTCGTCTCACATTCGTACATCTCATTCGGGCGTAAATATCAAATCTTCAACATCCCCTTCGTATCCCGCAGGATTACCCGATCTTCATGCAGATCAACTTCACGACGCCGATCCAGGCGACTGATTGCGACCGGGACATCAACGTCCCCGTTCGTTACGACATAATATCCGGCAACGAGCGAGGTTTCTTCCATCTGGACCCGAAGAACGGCTCGCTGTACCTAAAACGGGCGATCGATTTGGACGCGGAGCGAATCTTGCCGTCGAATACCTTCACCTTGCAAATCCACGCCTCCCAGGTGGACAACCCCTTGAAGACGGCCGTGGCCCGGGTGGAGGTCGAGGTGCTGGACCTCAACGACAATCTCCCCGAGTTCGAGGTCGATCTGTACAACATCAGCATCGTCGAGAATCTACCGAACGGCTTTAGTGTCTTGCAAGTGATCGCCCGTGATCGTGACCAAGGCGAGAACGGCCAATTCGATTACAAGTTGCAGGATCCGTCGGGCGCCTTCTCCGTGGATCCGAAATCGGGGTGGCTGACGGTGAAGGACCAATCGGTTCTGGACAGGGAGAAACGCGATCATCTACGAATGAAGGTAGACCTTTTTATACCCTAAACAGTTTTTACAAGAGGGTGCGTTTTTCGATCGAGATATTCTTATATTTTCCCCAACGAATAAAATAATTCGCGATTTTCCCAAAATCAATGGGGGAAAGATAAAAAACTTTTCTTTATATAAAATAGTTTATTTAATGAAATACAAGAAAGGGTCTTAAATAACTAATTAACGTAATTAACAAACTCGACTGTTCGACCGACACGACTCGACACGACTCTGATTCGACTGCTTTTTGTCCGTACTGTTCGACACCTGACCTGCAATTATTTTCTTTGTCCCGACGTCGTCGTTGCTGGAAATATAAAAAACGTTGTTATACGTGATCGCGACAATCGCAAGCTTACCTCGCAGCAACGGACGACGTAGTAGCCGGTCATCAAAGGATGCCGCTAGTCCAGTGGTTGGCAAATTGCGGCTCGGCCAGTCGACAAAAAATTAATTATTATTAACATCATATTGATTGTCAATAAACAAGATTATTATTATATCTGGTTGTATTTAATGTTTAGTAGCTAGTTTGAACCGACTCAGAAAAACATGCTTCTTAACAAGTTCTTGAAAAGAAGGCTCTCAACAAAATTTTAATCATCCTGCTGTTGATGTTTGGCTCTTTTGACTAATGAGTTTGCCAATCTTCTCCCATCACTAATTAAAATCAATTACAAATTGGCTAGGTCCTCGCCATCGAACGAAGACCCAGCGTGGTGCTAGCCTCCAAAAAAGGAAACGGCTCCTCCGTGGACGTCGAGGTGACGTTATTAGACGCGAACGACAATAACCCGATCTTCGTGCCTGGGAATCTGTACGAGCTGGTGGCCAGAAGCGACTACAAGGTGGGCACCGTGGTCGGGCAGGTGCACGCCGTCGACGAGGACCAGGGCCCCAACGGCATGGTCCGGTACAGGCTCCAGAAACCTGGTAATTCCTCCACCAGGACCCCGCCGTTCACCGTGGACGAGATCACTGGCATGATCACCGTCTCCGAGAGCCCCATCCTCGAAGGAAGACACGCGATCTTCGTGGAAGCCGCGGATCAACCGGCGAATCCGAGTGAAAGGAGATTCTCGCTGGCTGTTGTCACCGTGGATGTATTCCGATCCAATGGTGAGAGTCGTGCTCCTCTTCTTATGGTGTGAATGGGAAAATGAATGTTTGGTGAGTCGTCGAGGCGCGTACGAGGAAAGTGCTGACAATTGGAAAGTGGCCAATTAACCCCTTAAGCGGTTACGTAGTATATAATGCGTCATGGTCGGTATTAATTATCTCACTTGAAAGGTTTCTTCAGTGACGTTAAGTGCAAGTAAAATTATTTTTAATTTAAATTAACTTTAGCCTTTTCTTTAGTAATTGGTATCATAAGAAATAAATTGTTCTTGGGCAAATGATTATGTTAAGTTCATAATATTGAATTGTTTACTGAATTTTCGAATATTCAAGTGTGACTCACCGGTAGTGCAGGCCGCCTGATGGGACCGTGTTAACTTATCAGCAAACCAATTTGTCATCGGCGCATTATCGTTATTCCTGTTTATTCTCTCGACACGAGTCGCAAGAATTTAGAAAACATCCACTGGAACAGTCTCTGTTCGGCTGTGCAAATCTACAGTCCCGTATCTCGAGGGTATTCCTCGAATGTGGCACAGATATTTTCCACGGACCTATCGCGGCGAAAGAAAATCCTAAAATACGTTCTGGCTGGCTGTTTCGCTGCACGTTTTTCCCGTAGAAGAAATTTCGATCGTAATCGAAACGATTCCCGTGCTTTCTCGACAAATCGCGAACGGGAATGAACTTCTCTTATGCTCGTTTCGTGTCACAGGGCCGGAGTCGTTGGAACCAGACTTCGTGGGCGCTCCTTACGAATTTTGGGTCGGTGCCAATGTTCCAGTCGGCACGAGCGTCGGTCAAATGCGCTTGAACGACGCTGTAAAGACCAACGATCTGATCTACGATCTCTTGCACAGCTACGAGGAAGGGGGTAAGTGGTTCAAAAAAATTAACCGATCAACAGGTGCGTTTTTAGGCGAAAGAAACTTTAAGCTGGTGCATATCAAATGCAATCTATCAAGTAAAATATAAAATTTAATTTAAATCGACAGAAGTACAATGATGAACCTGACATTTTAATCTTTCGCCCTAATTCGAAACCAGAACACGAATAAATTGTCTAAAATCTTATGACAAACAGTATCGAATATCCATCACTGTTTATGATGAAAAATGGTCAGAGCAAATTTACTTAATCTCAGAAAGCTTGCGTTTAAGCTAATACGCGACACGTGCTGCATGCATATACGATGGAATTTCAGTACCTTTCGCGGTGGAGGAGCGTTCAGGAACGATCACGGTGGTCGATGAGATTGAGCGATTCGATCGATCGACCTACGACTTCGAGGCGGTCGTCACCGACGAACGAGATCTGATGCTGATCACCAACGTGTCCATCCACGTGGTCGACCCCAACGACGAGCGCGGTATCTTCACCAAGTGAGTGAAACTCTTTATGCTGAATTCTAAGCGAGTGAAACGCGCCTTTGTCTCCTCTTGAATCGAGATCGATGCTGTAGATAGCCTGCGAGCTTTCGTTCGTTAACCTTAATTTTTTCGAGATGGACGAATTTTCTTTAATTATTTCAAAGTCTTCTATGCAGGTGTTTGTGACCCATTTTAATGTATAAATCTTTGAGGAATCTTGGAGAAACCAAAGATGACTATCAATTAATTAATCCATTATACTTGGAGCTACTTTTGTCTGATATTAAACTTCAGTCGATTGGTGTGATTGTTGAAATTATTAATGACAATTGAAATTTTAGATTCGGTCAATATATATTAATTTATTACTAAATTTGAGTAAATTTGAGTAATTAAAATTTAAATTACACGTATTTAAGAAATGACCTACGATCAAAAGTTGGTAATGGCAGTTCTCGCTGTTGCTCCGAAACAATCGATACCGTTGATTTCGTTTCGGTAACTCGAGCGAACTCCGCGGAAAGGTCAAAAGTCGACGGCTCCACGGAATTCTCTGTTTGCTTATCCGAAAGTCGATGGTCGTTGATTGCAGGGGCACGACCACCGCCCCCCTCGTCTTCCATGCGAAGGAGAACGTCCCTGGCACGTATATTGGGCAAGTGCTTCCGCAGAATGGCACCGGATCGGCCGCCGGCACCCACTTTTTTATCGTCAATCAACAGGATGTTCCCGATATCTCGATCACGGAGGACGGCTCCTTGTACGCGCCTAGCGGTCTCGACAGGGAGACGAAACAGAATTACAGCATCACCGTGATCGCCGAGAGCCCACGAGGGGTTGGGGTCTTCCAAGTAAGTTGGAACTTGATAACTTGACAATTAACTTACGGCAAGTTGGATACGCTAGTTGGGATTGCGTACGTCTGTTTAACCCTTTGTGGCATGGGTTGTGTTCCTGACGTGTAACGTTACTGGCGGGACATCCGCGTTGTTTTCAATATTAAATGCCACGAACAAAAACCAATTCGTAGCCTTCAAGGGTGGCTAAACTTTTATTATTTTGTTCAATTCTTAGATCATGAATGAAAATTCAAATTAAATTTTGGATCATTCTTTTCACTTTTGAGATAAAGGCGCGTTTAACAATTTATCGCTTAGCAATCGTACTTATTGTTATCACATTATTCTTCAGACCATCGAGACAAACGAATTTATGTCTTCCTATTGGATTCGTTTTTTCGTGTTTGTTTCTTTCTGGCGTGTAACGTATACTTTTCTCGAGTAAGATATCTGCTAAGTAAGTCTCAGCCATCGGTCTGAAGGGTGCGACTGTACGATGGGGTGCGTGGATCTCGTTAAACAGCACTTAAGGAGATTTTCTTTCGGGCTAAAAGTAACGTGAAATTGATAGGGGTCGTTCGTTTCTCCCGGTAAAAGATGTACCAGGGACGAGATACCGTCTCAGTCAAGGATCTCTGTTAAAACTGTGGACATAGTAAGTCATATTGACAAATATAATTTGTACAAAGATTAATTCGTGATTTTGTAAACTTTAAACCTTTTGTGAATAATATACGTATAATTTTTTGTAGGCATTTAATCATTTTACCCTTTAAAAAGTTATATTTTCAAACAGAAATTAGAAATTTACAAACTTTAAAATATTATATCTTAAATAAAATATATTTTTTTATAAACAAAATGGGAAAGGGTTAAATTGAAATTATAATAAAAACAATTGTAACTTGAGTTTTACCTTTTCTTATTAATTCTGTAGATTTGTCAATTCTAATTTTGCAAGGAAAAACAAGGGTAATCGTATCTACACACTCAATTAGCTGCAGGGTTGATAATATCGATGGAACCTTGACCCAATTCTGGGCATCTTTAACTTTGATCGTTCTTAAACAGAATTTGAGTTTCATTTTGATCCACGGACGATACTCCGATTCTCTTTCGTTTGACACCACGTGTCGGGAATATCGTCCCTGAACCGCGCTGTGTTTGTGACTTCAACTTTCAGAATATTCGGGAAGTGAAGCTTTTGCAGAAGTTCCATGGACGTAGGGACGACACGAGAAATTTTTAATTCAAAAAAAAATACGACCATGTTTCAACTTTTGCTAACAAACAATATTTGAGCTCATACCACAGATTTCGTTTTAATACGGTTAATTAGGATCTAGGTAACACTTTCGGAATATGAATCAATTTTGAAATTATATTCATTCTTCAATTATTAATTTCAGTATAATTAGCTACAGAAAAATTGTATTTTATTTCCTTATAGCTGGGATTATTTTATTAACACTTTGTATTCTATTGGGGTCTTTAGGGGGATATAAATGTTATTTAACAAAACATAAATTGCTATAACCTTCTGGTTTTAGAATAGAACTCTTGATACTTCGCAGTTTCATTGTAAGGTTAAAGGATCAAACGTGCTGTTGAAATAAAACGGACCTTTTTTATATCATTTCAGGTGACAGTGATCGTCCTCGACGAGAATGACCATTCACCAGAGTTTACGATGCCCTTGTACGAAGGCACGATCCTGGAGAACAGTCCAGCAGGGACGAAAGTTAACTTGTCGAATCCAATTGCGGCTACGGACAAGGACGAGGGGGTAAATCAGAACTTCGTTTTCAGTTTGTACGGCGAGGGTAGCGAGCTTTTCAGAATTCATCCGACGACTGGTTTCGTGTACTTCGAAGGAATCGACGAGCGTACGCTCGACAGAGAAGCCAGATCTACCTACAACTTCACGATCGTTGCTAAAGATAGTGGTAAGTTTCTTTCTCTCCTATTGGTCGTATTTTAAAATATGTAGACGGAAGTTTCGAGTGCGTTTAACGTTCTGTCATTGCTCAATTTTTCAAATATTTGAAGTGTGGTATAATTTTAATAAAACTAAAAGTAGTGCAAGATATTTGATATTTTCATGAATTTTTAAGAAACGTTAAATTGGATTTGAAAAAACTGAAATCTTTAGCAATTTTATCCGCTTCTTTTTGCCCGGGCAATTTTTCCAGGAGGTCTAACCTCGGAGTCAAGGTTAACGATAACGGTGACCGACGTGAACGACAATCCCCCCAGTTTCATACGAATGATCGTGTTACCGGACCAGGGCGTTCGAGTTTCGAACGAGCCCGATATCGAGGCACCGTCAGAGGGGAACGACGTGCTCGATATGATCGAGCCAGCCGCCGGAAGCAGACCTCCCAGCAGCCGTCGTTCCCCTCTGCTTCTCGTACCGGAGAACACGACGATCGGCGCCCCGATAATACGCTTGCTCGCCGAGGACAAGGACGAGGGAGCGAACGCGGCGATAACGTACAGCTTGGGAAACGAGACGACTTCCGGCGACGACGTTAGGAACCGCCGGTTCGACAAGACTAATCGTAGATACTTTCACCTCGATCCAAGGTCGGCCGAGATATCGGTGGCCAGAGGACTTCCGGCCGAGAGTAACATCCGCTTGCTGGTGGTGGCTAAGGACAGCGGCGGTCTTTCGGATAACATCACTATCAGGATACACGTGGTGGACGTGAACGACCACGCGCCCATCTTCGACAAGTCCTGGTACACCTTCGACGTCCCAGAAGGCACCTATGCTGGGTACACTCTGGGCACGGTCCAAGCCGTTGATTCTGACTTTGGAGCGAACGCGAACGTCAGCTACGAGTTGATACCGAGCAACGAGAACCCACAGGACTCTGAGAGCGGTTCGCAAACCTTCGACATCGCTCCTTACCAGGGAACAATAAGGGTCAGCGGTGTCCTGGACAGGGAGACCGCGCCTACCCATCGACTGCTGGTGATAGCTCGGGACAATGGTACCCCACAGCTGAGCTCCACCGTGGAAGTCGAGGTGAACGTGCTGGACATCAACGACAACCCACCCATGTTCCACGGCTACGACGAGGTCGAGAAGGACGACCACGGGGACCTGCTGCCCGTCTACCACGCTTCGGTCTTCGAGAACAGCCCCATAGGCAGCCAGGTGATCAAGGTGAACGCCAACGACACGGACTTCGCTGGGAACGGAAACGGTCTGATCCTGTTCGACCTGACCCACCAGGGACCCAACCCTGAGAAACAGTACTTCGCCATCGACAGCAAGGAGGGTATCATCACCACGATCGGCGCGCTGGACTACGAGACGCAGAAGAGTCATCGGTTGACGGTCACCGCGAGCGATCTTGGATCTCCGGTGAGCCTGACGTCATCTGCCTTAGTGATCGTCACCGTGTTGAACGTCGACGACGACGAGGAGGAGGCGGACAACGAGGTGAACAAGACTCCCTCGTTCAGACACCGGTATTACGAAGTGGAGGTCGAGGAGAACGTCGACGTTCCCGTCATGGTCGCTCAGCTGGACGTGGCCGACGGCCAGGAAGGGGAGCACATCAGGTACAGCATCGTAGCCGACGACACCGACGCCAGGCAGCATTTCTCGATCGACCCGAAGAACGGCTCGTTGTATTTGATAACGGACGTGGACAGGGAGGTGAACGATCGATACGAGGCCAAGGTCAGGGTTGACAGGGTGAAGATTGGTCGCGGGATGCCCGTGATGATTTACCCGGTTGTCGGTGAAAGGCTGAATGGGCTGGCGCCTAACGAGGCCAGGGTCGTTGTCAGGGTGAAGGATGTGAACGACAATGCGCCCAGATTCAAGTCAAAGGGTCGACCCATCTTAGCCGCGGTACCTACTACTGCCCATTACGGCTATGAGGTCGTCAAAGTGGAGGTACGTGTACACGCATGTCGCTAGCGCGCGATACAATCATTCGAGCCCGCTTTTTAATTCATTTCGTCTCTTACATTTCTCCTCTCCTTTCATCAACATCCGCAGAAACCGTGCAGTTCTTGTTCTTCTTTCTCTTGCTCCGTGTTTTTGTTTTTGTTCATCACCCTCCATCGTCTCGCCCCTTCTATTCAAACCGGTGTACGCTTTCCGCCTGGACGCAAATGCAATTCTCCTGCGTTTTAGAAACACGTTCTCGCGTTTTGCTCGAGGGTGAATTATGAATCGAGAGGTAGGCTGTGGAGGTTTAAGGTGCTGATGAAGTGGATGGAAACTGCTTTTTGTTTTTATGTTTCGCGTTTTTATGGATTCTTGGAAGGTGCTCGAAACTGTAGAACTTAAATGAAACAATACGCTTGCAATCGCTTCTTTTGACAATGGGCTTAATTGATTCGAGAGTGTTTATATTAAACGAAGTTCAAATCATTTTAATTTGACTATTTTGACATTCTTTTCGGTCTTGCTCACAGCAATACTCTTTGGAACACCAAGGAGTGTTGTTGTCTCTTGATAATAATAAAAATTGAAATATAAGCTTAATTAATCTTGTACAAAACAGCGTCAAATTACAAATTAATTAACCTGAAACTGATATAGAAATCTCAATTTAGTTGAACAGTTAGGGGAGTAAATTTAGGATGCAATTAAGGGTAACAAAAAAAATTGTTGTGGGGTATAATCAAGAGTTCCTTTCCCTCTAGTCGTTCTGAGGTTAATTTTGAAACGTCCTTCCCGTAATAGTCTATTTCGCGCGATTCAGCAACCGACAATTTAGAATCCCATTCCAAGAGCGTAGAGTAACGCAATTAATCACACGACAGGCGGAAGACCCGGACGAGGGTGTAAACGCCGAGATCCGCTACCAAATTCTTGGCCGGGAAGACGCGCCGCGATTCGCCATTGACCCACTGAGCGGTCAAGTACGGTCCGTGGCGAGTTTTGGCCGCGATGCCGGACGCGTTTTCGGCTTCGACGTGAAAGCCACTGACAGACGGGGCGCCGAAAATGGTCGCAGCAGTATCGCCAATGTCTTTGTAAGTCCCATACTTTTTCAATGATTTTAAACATTTAACGTGCCTTGATTTCATTTAGCTTGAAATTGCATTAAGTGTAAAAACGCTGGGAATTTATAATTCATAGGAAGAAATTACTAATTTATAAGATAATTGAGTCTTGTTTAGGCTTTTGTAGTTGTAAATCACCCCTGTACGTTAGTTTAAGTATCATCAAATACAGTTACTCTATTTTTCTGAGGTGTGATTTTCCTTGTTTTTCTGTTCTTTTGCTACTGGAATCGTTTGTCCAAAGGTATACGTGTTGGATGACCAGAAGCAGGTGGTGATGGTGGTTGGTCGAAGACCCATGGACATAGAACCCCAACTGGAGAACATCACTGCGTGAGTATAATGGAGCGTGTTAAATAGTTTTTGTTCCAATAGAAAGGTGTTTTAGAAGGAGCATGTTCCGCTTGTTAAGGTTTAATTAATGGGGCGCGAGCTTCATTGTACGGATAGGGTGGTATATTTGATCCTGATCGGTGAAGTAGGTCAAGCGGGTAGAATCATTTCGATTTGTTTCAATTCTGGGGAAAAGATTGTTGGAACGTGTGGAGGTATTTAAAACGCGGAGGCTGGTAAGAATTTTTGGAGCAAAACTGAAAATTTTAGTATCTGTAACATTAATAAATTAAATTTGCTCTAAAACCTTTTATACTATATTCAAATTTTATAAAAATTCAATTGCCATCGAGTGATCGATCTATTTAATAAAGAGACAGAATTAGAATTTCTATTCCCATGATTGTGTTAAACAATTGGCATTGTGTATACAGAATACTGCAAAATGTGACGGGTCTGGACGTTCGAGTCAGAAAATTGGAGCCTCACATTGAGAAGAATCTAATCGACACCACATCGTGAGTGATTGAAGTGTACCTCGTCTCACAAACCTATTAAAAAACTGAATATTTTATATATTAAACATAAACTATCTATTTTCAGTACTGATGTTTATTTGTACGCCATTGATCCTCATTTAAATGTCATGATAGACATGGATACCCTACACAAGTAAGTTACAAGATCAAAATTATTGCACGTAAATGCTATTATCAGCTTGAAATACCAAATTGAGAGATTAAATTCGAAGAAAATTGCTGCATGATACTTCCATCACTATAACTTAATCTGTCACACTAATTAAGAAGTTTATTTTGCAAATATTACCCCTTTAATGAAACGTATTTTGATTCAAATTTTTCAGTGTATTTAGCACGAAGAAAACGGAGATCAAACGCGAGTTGGACGAGTACGATGTCTTGGACATCGCTGGAAGTGCTCCACGCCGGGGCAATCAACGTTACTTATTGTCAACCCTTGAAGTGGGTGTAGTGGTACTTGGTTGCGTCGTTTTTGTGGGTGCTCTCGTAACTGCCCTCTGTGTCACCTGTGTTCGTCGAAATAAACGGTATGAAATATAGACTTTGCCCCAGAACAATTTATTATTAAGTATAAAAAATAAAGAATTGCAATAGTAAAAGTTTGCACAAACCTTAACCCTTGCTTTCATAGTACAAAATTGATCAGCATTCTGATATCATATTAAGTTTATATTATTTCTAATCATCCTCAGAAATATATTTAGATTAAAATTCCAATACCCTGCAGACACTTCCTCACAGAACTCTATAAAATCCCTCTCGTGGCACGAAATTGTTGTTTTCCTCCTTTGAGTACATTTTCCGATACGAACAATCGATTCTAACCAAAGCCGTCGAATTTCACCCCTATAGTCGCAGACGTCGTGAGAAAGCAATGTTCTCGACCACCAGCCCGATTGGATTCGCTTTGGCGGATCCGGCCGCGACGTTGCAGAAGCCGCCTCTGTTCCCGACCTTCGTGGACGGCCTTCATTACGACCCTGAACCATTCTGCACCGACATGTCGAGGCGGCAGAGCATCTGCGAGCACGGGGCCAACTGTGCCCGCTTCCACGCGTAAGTCCGTTAATTGATGTGCAGCTGTTTTGTTAGGGTCTCGCGGCCGTGCGGCGCTTCATTGTCGAACGTATTAACAATTCGAGCTCGCGGAGGCAGAATCGCGTTTCTGGACCGGCTGTCTAGACCTTGCGATTCTGTGTCAATGCTGCCAACGTTCGATTTTAATTTCGAATTTATGCTGATGCGTCCTTATCGCGGCCAGAGTAAACTGGGACAGGTGCGAGACGGGGTAGATCAAAAGTGAAGCTGAATTTTGATTCGTTTTGCTCGAAAAAGATTTTATGCTGGCCTTTGATGCGTTCGGGTGACAAGAACGTAAGAAATAATTATTCCCAAGGGTTCAGATGGATTTGGATTAGAAACTAGGGATGGAACGAAACTGTTACCTTTTGTAAATAAAAATTATTTGATGAACTTCTGACTTTTATTTCATTTCTTTTCCGTTTTGTGTTCAATTCATAGAGTAACAGTTTAATTACTTTGCATTCGATTAATACAATTTTGAAAGAATTATGTTTTTTAACAGATGTAATGTTATTTAGGAATTGAAAACAGAATAAATACAGAACTTGAACTTTTTTAAACAGAATTCTTTCTATTTTCAAAATGTTTGGAATAAAAGTTTCAACGATACTTCATAATTAATTGAAAATTTTAACAGTGTCATTCGATCCCTGACAGAAAAACACCCGAGAAAATTAAATCTTTGCAAGTAGTGATTGTAAATTGACTGAAATTCAAGAATCCTAATTAAATGTAGAAATACAAGTGTTAACAATAACAAAATATTGTTTGGAATAACTGCTGTGATATTGATTGCACCCAGCAGTAGTAAAAGTGACTGCAAGTAGTACAACTCGTTTGTGGTCAGACGGGCGGACGAGATTGCTGGCTAGTCCGGTGTTTATGGAATTGGACGAAAACCACTATGATTTATTTACTTTTTTCTGAACCATTCCCGCGGATTTTTCATTCTTTAAATATAAAAATTATAGTTTAACACTTTTCAATTACCACGTCTCGAAATATTCGTTCCTCTTCGGTTAATTTTGGGAAGGAAAGGGTAATTGTAGAAAATGGTCAATTCTGTGATTAAACACGAATGAAACTAGCACTTTTCATAAAATATCAACAAATAAAAAAGTTAAGAGATCTAATTAATTCTTATGGAAGAAAGAAAAAATTCTTAATGATACATACACGTTAATTGTCAACAATATTCGTAGTTGAATAATAAAACAACGTAATCAGTTAACCGGTAGAAAAGGTATAAAGAATCGTATGATAATTGATGGAATGAAATAAATATTCTACTTTGTGAAAAAATTGCACATCTTGGAAAGCTCGTTTTAATACACAGCGACCTAATAATCTCCCCGTCACGAAATTGGCCATGTTCTACGTTTGCCCTTTGGGGAAACGCAAACAAACCCGCACGAAGTAGCCGTGGAAGTCGAGGAATTAAATAAAACCGCGACAGGAAAAGGAATGCATTTATTATGAAGGCATTCCACGGCCGACAAGGCCGTCCGGCAATATACCAAATACTGTATCAGAGAATTCCCATATCTTTCGCGTTGTCGATGCTAGATACGGCGGGGGTGGTTGCAGGATGGGCGGTTGTAGTAAGCACGCCGGGAGGACGACAGGGACCCCGAAAGGCCTCGAGGCATCCGCGACGTCCTTGCATTCCAGCGGTCAGGATTCTGGGATCGTGGCGCGCGCCTCCTGCCACTGCAGTCACTCGTCGAGCCCCTCCAGCGGCGAGAGCAGCAAGTAAGTCGAATTACTTACCGAGCTATTCGTGCTATCTAAATTGAAAGGAGAGTTAGGACAGATCGATCGAATGATTCTTGATGCGACCGGTTCGACATCGTAGATTTTGCTACTTGAATCTGTTATCCTGCGCTCCATGGAATGCGAATTAGATTGGGACACCTATATCGACAGACTGGAAAGTTTGCATATCTCCGTTTCTGTTTTAGACAACAAATTATCGATGCTATCGCGTACACAGTTCTATAATCTACAACCCTCATTCTAAAGCAGTTTATTTCTAACATTTTATAACAATAAATAAACTACAGTATCTTAATGTAACCTAATAATAAATTTTGATAAAATTCCAACATCCTACATACTTAGCAAAAGATTATCACGAATTTTTTCGTTCTTTTTTCCTTTCAGCGGGTACGAGGACTCCCTGAAGTCGCTGCAGCGTCGCGAACGAACGAACGACATGTCTCGCGGAAGCCACGAGATTTCGAGCGTGGTCGGCAGGCGGGCCAACCAAGCGACCGCGAGAAGGCGGCAACGCTTCAACTCGTTCTCGAACATGGAATCCGTTTACTCGCAGGAGATGACGTTGCAACGGGAGCAACGTTGTTGCGTCGGCACCGAGAAGAGGCGGAAAAACGACGGGCTGACGCGAGAGCATCGTCGCGCGCATTCCGAGGCGGAGAACAACATCACCGAGACGGTGATACACGAGCATCCTGGCAGCGAGATCCCGTTGTCGAGCTCCTTGCAGAATACCTCGAGCCTTCACGGTGAGTTCTCGATGAGAAGACGTTGATGAGCAAAATTTTGATATTCTTAAATCCTGGCACCCATTTCCATATCAACAGTAAAGGGGAAAAATCGAAACAAAGGCTTTAAATTTCACGTGGCACTAAAGGGTAGCTGTCTATATTTAACCATGAAGTGACTGGTCTGCAACTTAACAGTTTGCAATTAATTACCCAGCATGATTGGTGACAATTTTGATTTACAGGTATCAGGTCCAGCCATATGCTCTATTAATCACGGTGAGACGTTAGCGAAAGGAAGGGCTTCCAAAAGGGAGCAGCAGGACGATAGTCCCTTCTGGCCATGAGTCTTTTTTATCGTCCATTTATCGTTGAAAAGTATCGCGTCTTGGGTGATGTGTTTCCTGTGCAATGAAAGTTAAGATTAATTCCCTTTGATCGATCGTGTTGCAGTATTAGGTTGTAATTTTCTGTTGTAAGATGTAAGACCAGTTCGATTTGCTTTTCAAATCGCTGCACACGAGAGTCGGATAGAACGTTATCGTACGACTGATAAGGTTTGTATTTATAAGAAGTTACCATTAACGTTTTGAGTCTTAAGGGAAACCGAAACATTCGACCAGGAACTGAACACGTGTTCCCGTAGAAGGTGCGTTATACGCAAAATGTGTCATCTTGTTGCCAAAGTACTCGTCATTAATTCGAAAGTCATTCGTTCATGTAAATACACGAGAAGCTATGTCGGTACTTTGTGGATCGCTGCTACCATACTCTCTATAGCTATTGTTCTTTTTTTTATGTACGTGATCGTCGTCACTATTCATCGCGTAGAAATATTTCATGTAAATGTTACGTGTACAGTGCAATCATACATTTTGCGTTGGAAGTGCGAATATCGCGCATCCTAATGTAATTTTCTTCCTTGAAGAACATCAAACGTGGAATTTCTGTTTAAAATCCTTCGATAAAATCATTAAAATGTGGCCAAAATAAATTACGAAAAATTTCAATCGAAAAATATTTTTATTCGATTCGAATTCAATTTATAAGAAGCGCATTTTTTAATAAATCGCTTTGGTGATTTGTTATTTGAAATTTTAAGAGGATAATTACAAAATATTTGTATGCTAAAGAAATGATTTATATTTGTTTTAATTTTCCACGTTTGAGGTTGATGCGCAAGCAAGCGAACGATCGCTTGTTTGGGTGCACAGGTGCCTTGTGAATACTCGAATCTTTTAATTATCACTACAGCATATTTAAAGCCACTGTAAGAAAATGTAACATATGTATGTAACGATGTATGTATAATTTATACCGCACGCGGTTCATGACGGGCCGCCGGCAAATAACTGTGTTATGAATCGTTAATAAAGGTAATTAACGTAAGTTATCGAAGTCGATCGACGTTTCTGTTCGAACTTTACCCTGTTTGCACGATTTCCAGACCGAATTGCGCTTTCCTGAACGACGTTGGACACAGTTGAAAATCGATAGCCAACTCTGGCGAACAAAGAAACGTACCTTTCACAATCAACGCCGCGACTTCATTGGCAACAGATCAAAGAAACTTAATTCCACCGTTCCGGTTCCCGTCCAACTTCCGTCCGAATCCCACGAAATCCCTGCTTCAACGTTGCTGCTTAGAATCACAATTTCCCGAGGTATTTCTTTACAAATTGTTAACATTTATTCTAATGTTTCCATGAGTATATTATTTATTGTTATTTATTTCTAAGGACTAAACTTAATACTAGAGAATGTCCACCTACAGTGGCCCAGCAACTTATTATTATCAATTACATTTAGACGAGCCCATATTTGGATAAAATTGATATAAAATGCTTGAAGTATTCAAAGTTAAGCTTCTATATTAAACTGGTAAACTTTTATGATTAAACGTGCATCCATTACGTTGAAGAACAATTTGTAGGAGAGCTTTTTGAGGACATCCAAGTAACATTTCTTGGGTCATTTCAACCATGACACTGGCTAAAGCGATTTCAGAGAGACTCGAGCGGGGTCCAAATAAAATGGACCATACGGAATTTCCCATCGAACAATCATGAAACATGCTTCCTGTCCTTGCTGAGGAAGGTCACCCCCCGCGAATGGCACACCGTAATTCCCGTCGCTGCGTTCGGCACCTCAAGAATCTCTCCGTGCGCCGATCAAATCAGCGTGGGTGTTTTAATTACTGGCAAATGAGTCGTGCGAGGAGATTCTTGGTCCCCACCGGTGACACCTCGGTTATATCGTTCGATAGTCCTTGAATCTATTGCAAATGAGCCGCGTTCTAGGTCTCCACCCGAATAACCGGGAGACCTTGCGACAATGGCATTGAGAGTGTTTTCAAGTTCCTCGAGGAATCGCGACGGGAACGAAGAAAAATTGCCGGGCGAACCATCGTCGACCTGCTGACGTGGCCGGGACATTTGTCTGCGAAGGATCGCGAGAACGACCAGTCGCGAACGTAAAATGTTTCTAAATTGAATCTGTAATTAAAATTCTAGAGAAAGACGGAAGGAGTCACTGAAATTTTCTATAATGGTTCTAATTCTCTACTTCGGAATTTAGAAACTTCCCTCGATAAAATTTTTCTGGTACCAAGAATTAGTCCGGATGGTCGGCGACGCGCGGGGCTTTGGCTGGAAACTCTAGGACTTAAGATTTCTAATTCTCATTTTGCAAAATTGATAAAAATAGAAACTTAGAATCTTTGTAATTGGATGTTATTTTGTGGGTACCAAACTATTACGAAGGTTCTCATAAATAACATGTACAATTAATTAATAATCACAGATTTATTGAAATGATATATTAAGTAATAGTAGCATGTGTTAATTTCACTACACCCCCGACTGTTAATTCTCGGTATAATTTAATTAAGAAGATTTGAATTACCTGTGATACTCGTTCTACTTTCTGTGTACCTGATTTTCTTCGATAAGTTCGGTAAGTTCTTTAAAATTCCCAGTAATTTATTTTTATTTGCCAGTACAGTTTTAATCAGTATAAATTTCGAATATTTGCTCGCAGTAATCCTCACTAAATACCGTAAAATAGAGACCATTACGAGCCCCCCAAAACCATCATGAATATCAAAGCGTATCGGAATCAATTCTCCCCATAATGCTGTTTGCGCGAACAAGCAAATTTCGTGGGAGTCGATGGTTTGCAAATGGTGATATTTACGACAATTACCATGGCTTTAATGGGGAACGCGTTTTACCCTGTGTAACCCATCGCGACCCACGTTTCCTATGGCGATTGTCCCTGACATGATCGGACACGGCCGTTCGTGTGGGTGGTAACAATTACAACCGGTCCAACACATTTACGGATGATTTATTCGGCCTCTTACGGGGGGGGTCCTTCCGAAGAATTAGCACACGTTGCACAGTACGACCTCGTAACACTACTTTTCCTCGTGAACGACACCATCTTTTCGACCCTTCTTCGCCGTTCGGCCGACTTCCTCCCTTCCTCTTTCTCTGTTACGTAGCATCCACAGGGCCGATGGAAAGATCGCGTTCAATAACGTGACCGAATTTCACGACTTTTCTCGTTTACTGATACGCCTGTTACCTGTTACGTATCACGACTTGGAATGGAATCACTTGTCCGTGAGCTGGACTTTGGGCGCAGGGTTAATTGACTCTTTAGCACCCTGTACGGGGGACACTTGATTCCCATAGAAATCAATTCTTTACATTATTGAGAACTCTTCGATTCATTCAATTAGAAGTATTACCTGTTCATCCCATATTTGTTTTGTTTTCTATTTTATTTCCAATTTTAAAGAAAGTATAGATTGAATGTCAGTAAGTTACTTCCAGTGTTAAAGTAATTAATCACCAAAAAGATAATAAATAATACTACCACTTGCACAAAAATAATTTATCTCGAAATACCAAAATAATATAATTCACTGCATTGCCTTTCTCTGTCAGAACATTGTGCAAGTTGTCTAAAATATATCAGGCATATTAGTTCGGCTTTACAGTGCTATTAAGCAAACATTTTGCAGGAATAAATGAAACATCGTCCACACGAGCGAATCCCAAATCGAACGTTTGCATCGATGCGCAGCAATTCTAATTAAGTAAAGCGCAAAATGGCGCTAAGGGTGCATAGCCAAGGATGAGGTTCGCGCGCCGTTGATCATAGCAGCGTTCGATGACAATCGATATCTTGTTACCTCGATATTGGTCCGAGCACATCATTAACGTGCTCAAAACAACAACACAAGCTTGCATCTGCTGGTCGGTTTATCGAATGCGTGTTCCAGTCGTGTTATGTGTGTACTCGACGTGGGCCGTATCGACCAACCATTGTCGTCTGTCAACTGTCTGTTAACAGCTGTAAATGGAAGTTACGATATCTGCTGTTAAACTTGAATTTTCGAGGCTATCTGAAGGTACTTTTATTTTTCAATAGCAATATTTATTTATACGGTATGTGTGTGTGATATTAATAAAATGTCAAAAGGAAACTTGACAATTTTCTGAACTTGGGTTAATTATGATCTCGACTTAGGAAAAATGCAATAATATTTCTCCTAAAATTAAATATATTTGACATGATATTAAAAGTTTAGTTGCAGTTAAATTTTATTTCGTTCAAGGGTTGAAAAGACTAAAAATTATGTAGAGAAAAATTAAAATTAACCATTGATTCTTTCAATAAAGTTAGTTGATAAATTCCGAAGAACTTCAATTTGGTATTTTGAACGATGTCTATAAACCTCGCAGAAATTTATAGACTTTCAAAATTTTACGAAGAAAAGTGAAGCAGATCAGTTGTTGATTCTTCTAATACATTACTTGCCAGATGAATCAGATCTAGTGCAAACAGATTTCATAAATCGAATAATCGTATGGTAACACAGTTGGCACCGATTCAGAGCAGACAAACGATATTCAAGCGGTGCTGAAGTACTATAATCGATTCTGGTACGTTGATAAATTACTCGTAGGATAAAACTGTTGGTGTCTGTTTTGGAACTACGCGATATTTAATCCTTGGTTGATGGATATCGTGTTAATTGTGGTCCAACTCGTTAAATATATATTTTAACCAAAAAGATTTTATAGATTAGGAAATAAGATTTAATACTTTTAAAAATCAATAAAGGTATGCATTATTCAATATTTATGACTTATTTT
The DNA here is from genome assembly GCA_022405125.1 of Anthidium xuezhongi. Lineage (NCBI taxonomy): Eukaryota > Metazoa > Arthropoda > Insecta > Hymenoptera > Megachilidae > Anthidium > Anthidium xuezhongi. Next base: position 4,091,381 of record CM039650.1, on the reverse strand, counting down.
ACCTTTATGTTAATAATAGTGAGTTAATAATACTCACTCTGTGTTAATAATAGTAAGTCATTCTGACTTGCTCGGTAGTTCTAGTGTTAAATCGATTAATAAAGTATTATTAGAGTATTACACACATTTCGTAGTAAAACATTGATAAAAATTGCAGTACTTACAATCAATTATACAATTTTTCTAAAACGATAAAGATTCTTTGATTTGAATAAATATCTCTTACCCGCGGCCGCAGTATCCCTTGACAGCTCGATATTTTCCGGAAATGAGTTTCACTTGCTCGATCCAGCTGAAACGAATCGAATTACAAGGCGGTTAATAGGATCGCGACCAGGTGTCGGCAGGTTTCAAAGCAGGACGATTAACTGGAGACCTTGGCCCCGAAAAATCGTCCCTCGGGATTCCTGGTCGTCGATATTGCCGAAGGATCGCATTTTTACGGTAGACGGCGAGGGCGGAGCCGAGGGGGAGGGGGAGGAAGGAACACAAGGAACACACAGAAGTGAGGTTGATGGAGGAACGGGGAAGTCGAAAGCTTGCCCTTGCTCCCGTCACGGAATAAGTAGCTAATATTTCACCGAAGTATTCGAATAACGGGTCGGGAGAGGACGGTATCCTGCAAAAACCCCGGGACGATATCGTCGAACACGTGCCGTTTCGAGGAAGTCTTGCAACCTTCAATTTGATCTCGAAAACGCTCGAAAATCCTCCACCGGCTTAATATCCTCCGTTCCTCCTACTCTTGCTCGAGGATCGGCTCGAGTCGACTTTGAAGAGACCGTTGAATTTTTTATCGAGGCCCGTTTCTTTTTCTGTCCCGTCGATAACTTCGACACAGTGATTTCGTAGTCGACTGCCGAAACTTTGCCCCTTAATTTTTCATACGATCCCGGCGAATGGCCGGTCGAAGACTGAAACAATATCCCGTTTTGGGCTGGCAATGAAAGATTTATTATTTGAGTGGTGATCAGCGAAACTATGATTTTTTTGCAATTCGGTTATACGTAGAATTGTTCTAGAATTTGATAATTTTCAAATTTTATAATTACACGACTGAATATATTTTATAATTGAACACAAATCTTTGAACCTTTGTCACGAGATTATCGAAAGGAATGTCCGTGTCTGGGCAGAGCTCGGACCAAGCCAAAGCAATTTCTTTCGATCACCAGAATCAGAAACGATTCCAGCGATACTGCCAAGTTTCCTAGAAAGCGAAAAGAGGACTCGTTGTCCCCGGTATCCCTGGATCGTTGCAATCCGCAAACGACCCGGAGCATCCGAGCAGTCCGCGAAACAAAACTGCTTGGCTTGAACACGCGAAGACGAGGCTGCGGCAGCCTTCGATTTTAGCCGGAGGCCATCGAAACTTGGCCTCTGCTCCATTGCTGTCTGGATTTACACCGGGTCCGTTTTGATTGCGTTCACTTTTAATTTCGTCCCTTCTTCGCCGGCCCCGGACAGGGAAGTGTCACGCGGAAAGAAAATATTCCAAGATCCTCGAGCATCCTTGACACCCTCGTGAATTAACTTCGTTTTATCCTACGATCCGTAGGAATCCCGTTTCCATCGATGCTCCTTTTACTTCTGCAGAATTTATTTTGTTACTTTCATTCTCCCTTGGACAGATTGGAAAAATGAATTTAACACACAACTATTTATGGTATCAAATGCATCAGTGATTTTATTATGGAGCCATTTGAAAAATTAAACAAGTTTTAATCATAATACAAAATATCAAATATTATTCTTCAAATAATCTTTCTTTTCCCTCAATGTGTTAATAAGAGATAAAATATTACCGTTCCATTGAACTCTGCTAACGTTATCTTGGAAGTCGATTAAATATCAAGAAGAAAAACTTCTTTTTCTTGGGACATTGAATTATAGGCGGTAGATTGTGGTAAGTCGATCGAATTTTTGAAATATTACCGCAGATAATCTATAGACAACGGATGAATATCTCGACATAGATAATAATTTTCCTCGCTGTCAAACGTGCCTCCGTTTCGTCCCTCATGAATGAAATAACTCAAGATACTCGAAAAATATATCACGACGTGACAAATTGTGTTTCAGAGGGTCTCGAAACGTGACGGTTATCCGTCAAAAGTTTGCTCATCGGGGAAGACAAGAATTTCCATGAAATAACCTGAACGTACAAATGTTTACAGAAGAGGGGCAGTAGGTAGAACGAAAACGGTTCTATAAGAAAATTGTCAGCAATTTGTGGCAACGGCGAGTGTTTCCCCGTGTAGTAACATGGTTCGTATATTATGGACGATTAGTAACCTGCTCGAATCGTTCCCCATTGCTATTTTCATTCGATCGTTGCAAACGGTTCAAGCAGAAAGAGTATGCTTGGATAAAATTGCACCAGTTCGATGTATTGCGACAAGGTCGACTGTCTCTCGGCAGATATATCTGATGCTTAACATTTATAACGCTCGATCGATTCGTAAAATATGTCGAAAATGTTCATTAACAATGTAAATGAACAGTCGTGAACAAGATTACACGAAACTTGTGTCTACAGTATCCTAAAAGTGTCGACCAAATCTCAAAAGAATGATATTATTACGTTGACAGAAGAATAACGAAACAAACACAACGCTATCTATTTGTGCAAATCGAAATTAGAAACAACTAGCAGCTATACAGAAATCGAATAAATGAATGTTTTAAAAATAAGAATCGCAATTTCAAGGTCCGAAAGTTGAAGCACGACAAGAAACAAGTTTTGCAGAATTTGAGGTATTCGACTTATCGCGATTGTATGCAAAGCAACATTGTCCTCAGGTTGTGTACAGCGGCTAGTCATTTTATTACCCATGAAAGAATACGGTTCGTGATTACACGGTGCGAAATTAAAGGTGTGCAGCAAGACCAGGTACAAACATATTCCATACATACTTTAGCGCCTGATATCTATGCAAGCCGACATGTGTGCCGTTTGACCTACGATACCATTACTACAACCGTTTCTATTAATTATTTACACGAATGGAACGATTAAGCTATGGTCTCGTCGTTCCAACTTAATTGCCGACCTTACGAAATGAAGAACCTCCTCAATTATTACATTCTCTGCGATAAAATGTACAATCAGAAACTTTGTTATATAAATGGAAATTTTGAATCATTAAAATCATTTCGGATTACGGGAGTCAACGTACGCTAAAGAAGCCGGAATTCGTGTTTACTCGAACATATAATTAAACTCTAATTACATATCGAACCGATTCGATAGACAACCTGGACTTTAATTATTTATGTCCCAACTAGTGTACGCTGTGGCTGGAATTTGCAATTGCTCAATTTCGAAATGTCACAAGTCTGGTAAAGTACCGCAAAATGGCACTTATGATACACCAAATTAAAGCTCAAAGTATGTCCAAAGTGTCTGCATAAGAGATTCAAGAACTTTTTTATTACAAAATGGCTGGTTATCAATTACAACAGGCAATGATCAATTTCGAGATGTCAGAAGTTTGCTCGAATGGCACTTCCAGTATATCAATTTAAAGCTTAAATTTTTATAAGATTTGAAGTTGGTATTTTTAATGTAAGATGTAGGTTGAAGAAAATATTTAAATTAGCGTATCATCGAACTGGGGACACTGAAAGTCTCGATCCTCCTCGTTCGGTGACAAAGATAAAACAACGCTAAAACTCTTGGCATATGTTCTTCGATATTTCATTCACAACGTTCGTCTATAATTCACACGGCGTTACGTTGCTCGTCAAACACATGCGTCTTTGTGCAAACAGAAAAGAAACATCCGTAGCGACGGCGAAACAAGACCGATACAGCTTCCGGTGAAATATCGATCGACGTCTCGCGACAAAATGCAGGTACCCGACTTCTGACTTCGAATTCTAAGAATATTTCACCGAAGTCGATCTTTCAGAAACTGGATTGCACAAAGTTAATTTGGTTCTGACCTAATTTAATTAATTGGCCCCAGCAGAAAAAGCAGCGCGCAGTTTTAACAAAGAATTTTTATTTTAATTTCACGCGCAGACCAGACTACCCGTTTCTTCAAAACGGCCCGATTCTTCTCCTCGAGGATTAATCGTCTTTTAATCGGGCAGGATACAAGGCCGTGGGTCCGCGATCTTCGTCGTCGACGAAGGACACCGTGTCCCACTGAGAATTATTCCCCATTGTATTTGTTTCGTCCCGAATTTTTTATCGTCTTACACGAGCATTGTGTTGCACGGCGGATTCTAAAGAAGAGATTAAGAGGGACAATTTGTTAGTAGCTTTTCAGAAACCGGTGTTCGATGCGCAGAAGCCTTTTGTTTTTGTTAAGTAGAGTAACTGCAGGTGATTTTAGAAAATCATTTTTGAACAACATTTGTATCCCTCTGTTGCAATCAATTTAAATAAAATATTTAATACCTTTAGTAGGTTAGGCTCCTATAATTAACACTAATCTTCTTTAAAATTAAAGAAATCAAATGTTAATGATAATGTGTCCGTTCTTATATTTTTTCCAAGACGTAGGCCAATTACGAATTTCTTAACAATCACATCCTCTCTGCTGCAACTCAGAGGGGATGTTCCTCGAACGTCATCTATCTGCCTTGGGGTTTATGATGCGTATTCCCCCCCAAAAAACATAAACGAAGGTCCCGTCTGCATCATAAACCCCAGGTCACTGTCCCTGAGGGCTCAAGGTCGTCATGCGGGCCCCTAAAATCCCTTAAATAAAATTTTGCTTACAAATATACCCTTCTATATTCTTCATGATTCTGACAATCACTACTAATCTATGCAACAGAATTAATAATTAAAATTAAAATTTGAAAATTTCAACAAATGGTGAATCTGAGAAAACCTACTCTCTAATTGCATTACAGTTCACAATATAAGAAATAACTACCTGACCATCAAAACGGGGTACAGGTACAAAAATTTCATTAAGAAGCGAATGCAACACTCGAGGATTTTCCCCTGTGTATTTCTTTTTTGAAAAAACACCAGATCTTCTTACCAGACCCGGTACAAAATCTCCGCTTGTCATTTTCGAATCGAGCAGCAATTTTCCAGGATGCGCTCGCGTCTGGCGGCCTCAGGATCTTCGAGGAACATTGTCCGTCTCGTTGACTGAAAAATACTGGTCGTCGGGGCTGGATCGAGCGGAAAGTTGAAGCGATTCCCCCGAGTTCATTTAAGCCGACCGCAAGAACTCGATGGTCCGTGCACCACGACGATGCCGGCTGATTTATGATCTCTATCGGAGAGCTTTTCTTGCGTTTGTTGCCAGCTTCGAGCACCGCGCGACAGCCCCGCGTGGACGTGGTTGCGGCTCGTTTTCATTGTAATTTACGAGTTAACTGTTTTTCACCCCGTTTTTCGGCGAAATTTCATTACGAACCAAAGCCAAGTGCACTGATGCAGTCAAAGGGTTAATGATACAATAACATCTCCTCTGGCTTCGTCCTCTACCCTCTGCTTATAACAGCCTCACAATTCACTTGAATACTTTTATTATTCGGTTCATTTAATGGAACAGAATGAATTAGCAATAACTTAGTATTCTGATTTTAGATCTGTTATCAAAGAACGGATCGGTTTAAGCCGGTATGAAATCGTATGGAAATTCTACCCTGGATTACTTCAGCCATGTCGAAAACACACGTGGAGCATTACCATAATTCATAATCTATGACATTTTGTATTTGATTCCAATTTAACATCAGACCTGCCTAGCTAGTTGCCGAAGTCAGGAGTTACGCCTACGCAGACGTGTCGTGCGGAGGAAGAGGTAAGCAAAAGATCGTTCGCGATTTCCTGGCGTCGTTAATTATTCGGGCGTTGATCGATTGGGGCGTTGGACCGTGCACGCTCGTGCTTGTGAATGTTAATTGGCCCACCGGGTTGAATCTATTGCTTTCCATTTGAATTTCATGGATCTCGAGAATTCCCTGGACGGAATCGAAGATTTCGATTACCGCGATTGGAAGAAATTACGCGAGAACCTATTAGAGAATTCAATCTTAATCGAGAGCTTTGTCGTTTGCTCAGATTGAGCTATCCTTCTGTTGCATCTTCTTCCTAACAGAATTTGTTGATTTTATTGTACCATTACATCTGTTTACTCACGTGTCACCCGGTAGAAAAAAAGCATCTATCTCTCCATAATAAAGCATCTGTGGTCTTATGTATATATAAAATTTGTTTTTTTATTTTGACTCACAGAGTTTAAGACTCCCTCTCTATATAATAGTAGGGAATTGTTTGACAAGAATTATTAAGTACACATTGCTTTTAATAAAGTAATTAATACAACTTAAATTGATCCAGATATATGTAAGTACAAAAGTACAGAACCTTTTTCCTATTTACAAAACAGGAGGATTTTATTCAATTTTCCGAGCATGAATTTCCATTTGCCAGGAGGGATTTAATATCAATATTCCTTTAATGGCCTCGTACGACGTAGCCTGGACGGATTTTCGAAAATTTTCGAGCAAGAAGCTGAACGATGCGAAATGTTTGGAGAAAGAAGGCGGGCCTACGGCGACAGGGGCGCGAGAGCGAAAGAGAGAAAGAAGGGGGTGTGAGAAACTAATCGAGATTTTAATTGAGTTGCCACGATAATCGCATCATCCCCGATAATCCCATACCAGATAGAATATGTCCACAATTTGGTATCTCATATCCGTTAATTAAACTGAAAACTTCCGAACGAGGGTGGATGCGAACGTTCGACATAGTTGCTGTCGGTTGATCAAGGGAAAGATTGGTGACCGTGAGGAACAGATAGGAAGATAGGCGAGGAAAAAGAAGAAACGATCAACGACGTTGCATGTATACGAGACGGAAATTAGTACAGGAATAATTTAATGAAGATAAGCAGGTAATAATATAAAACTTATGATGGTTCTAAGAAATACTTTTGATAATTTTATTAATCATGAAATATATGGGACAATTTATTTGACAGCATACAAGAATTTCATGGCAAAGTTAAAAACAGAAAATAAGATGCTTTGATTTATAATACCATATGTGTCGATTTATTAAAAATGGGAAGTGCCATAAAAATATTGCAAAACATTAACTACACCGTATTAATTTAAAGTTTAAAGTTTGAAAGACAATAATGAAAATCGTACAATTTTGCACGAACATCAACGAAGCAATCCTACTTACAATACTAAATTTATTTTGAACAATCTCAAGGCAAAAAAACAATCTCACAATAGCAACCGTTCAGGTCAAAGTACAGTTGATTGACAGAGATAAAAAGAAACGCAAAAGTCAAACATTAAACGGAAAGGAAATAAAAATTGTTGTCACACGTGCGAAAATGATAACAGCCACGCTGCTGGTGTCAGATAAGATCGGTTAAGGAAATTGAAAACAGAAAAACTTCGATATCTGAAATCACACACGTCTCTACATGATCATATGTTCCGCTGAAGGATCGTTTAACCTTGAGGTACCATGGTAGGGTGGAACTTGACCCTGGCAATATTGAATCTGCAACTTTCTTGCACAAAGGTTGATAATGGTGGATATACATTATTCAGTATCTTTGATAAAAGGTAATATTAAACTAATATTATTTTTAATACAGGAAATATTATAACAAATTAATATGTCAAATAATATTATTTTTAATTCAAAACATATTGTGCTAAATTAATATACTAAATATGTATAAATAAATAGGGTAAAAGGGTAGTTATTAAAAATATAATAAGTAATGATAGTAAAATGATAAAAATACTACCTTATGTGTACATGACTGAATTATAGTAATTAGTTTGGTCCCCGAATTCTTAATTATCATTTATAAAAAGTGACATGCTCATATTTTATCGTTTCGCTCAAACATGTGTAAAACTTTCCACGAATATTAAAGAAATTTCATGACAACCTGCGCGATGTAACAGTTGTTCAAATATAATAACGAATAATACGCAATATCGGAAGAGCCATTGTTAATTCAAGCATGTTCATCGAAAATATTGAAAACTTTTATTTTGCAATAATAATCGGTGAAGGATAAGCTAAGCGCTATTTCTTTAACAATAAAACGACCACGGTTAAATGGATACGTACGTTTAAAAAAACAAACGACAGAGAATAATATAATTGTTTGTCAAGACAAAGGTGGATGTAATAGTAAACAAAAAAATGTAAATCCTTTGTTGCATTTATTTCTGCTGTAACAATTATGTTGCTTTGAAGAGCAGATTTCTCAATTTCAAGAAAGTTACATAAAACACTTTGACAAGCATATCTTCTTTTAAACAAATCGAACACGTAATAATTTTTCTGAAAACTGAAAAAGTCTGATCAAATAAAATTCCACAAGGCTCGCCTGTAGTGAAATATTTTGTCAATCATCAATGATACATTATCAGGGAAGAGGGATTATTTTTGTTCAAAAAGTTAAGGGTAAAAGAAATATTGTCAATCCTTTATAGCTCGCTGCTTCCTGCTCGAGATCCTCTCCTTTCCTGCATATTTACTCACATAACATCTTGATGTACGCGTATGTACAAAGGATACGAAAACAAAGTTGCTAATAGACCCGAGCCTCTCCGTTGATCAAATTTGGAAGATTGAAACGTGACAGTGAAAGCACCCCTTGCAAACAGAAATGTCCATTCGTAATATAGCGTTGTGACACGATCAATAATGTATATTTCTAAAAATTCAACTTCCTAAAATTCCTTTTTCTAATCTTTAATTATCATTTAAAAATTTCCTTCGACTGCTAAAATTCTAATCACGATTTTGATAGTCAAATATTATTTATCTCAACACTGTAATAATTGCAGTATAAACATTTTATATCTCGATGCCAAAAATGAATTAGAATGAAAAATCAACTAATGTCTATCATCGCTTAGCTGCTAACTGAATAATGATATTCATTGTAACCAATTGGAACTATTTTAGCCATAATTGTTATTGTTTTTATTTAAATATGAAAATTAAAAAAAAATTGTAAAATTCATAGTGCAAGGGGTCAAATATGAGATTCGATTTTCGGATCAATTTCACTGAAAAGGTGCACGACGATCGAAGACCAACGATCGACGGAACGAAATTGAATAATTATAATCAAAGCTCGCAGATATACAGGAGATTCATTCGAAGCTGCACAGGCTTCCCTGCAATGCGGGCTTTTACTTTCAGTCGGCCGAACATTTCGCCAGCACGTGCCTCCTGATCGATCCTGCGTATTTTCCAGGAGTCGTGAAACGCAGTTCAACTTCCATCAGGAAATCCTTCCTATATCCTCTTCTGTTTGAGGGAAAAATGGAGGATCCTTGAGCGGGACGGTCACCGTTCGATCGATTAGCAGGCCGCGTTGTGCCAAATTCAATTCGAGCTTTCTCCGACAGAACCGCTCTGTTCCGGATTTTTATTGGTCGTCGAGAAATTTGGAAGCGTCTCTGTCGCACGTACCAGTTGACGATTTCCTCGTGTCGATACCATCTTTGATATACGCTCACGGGGGAAGTTTTCGAAGAAGCATCATGCAAATCGGCCGGACATTGTATCGGTTCGAGTTTCGTTTGTTCGAGAAAGTTTTCAAGGGTCGTTGATACTTTGGGGTTGTTTTACTTTCGATTCGTGGTATCATATTGAACACCGTTTGAAGAATTGGTGTTTCGCGTATTTAATAAAATTTTGCCTACGATATATACCCAAAGAAGGGTTAACGATTTATTATAAATGAAAAATTCTGCGCAAAATGTTTAGCGAAATAGATTCCTCTAAGAAGAATGTCGTTTCGTTTCCATTCCTCTCGAAGGGAATTATTAATAATTACCCGGTCGAAGGCACGGAAATTCTGTTCGCGGAGGGACAGGAACCGGAAGTTCCCTGAAAAATGAGGGAACACGGAAGCCAAGACATTTCACGGACGTACGGCAATCGAACTGTAACGAAATCTTTGCCGTGTTCGCCGACTCGACGCTCGAATAAAATGAGTTTAGGTATCCGCGACGGGTCGTACAAAACGAATTACCATTTCGCCGGAAGTTCGACGAAGAGCCAGGCGTCGTCCAAGAATCGGGAAGCGGAATCATTCGTCGCTTTTTACGTGTTGAAGGGGCCAGCTGAAGCTGGCGCTGAATATAAAAGCTTATTGTAAACGGCTCTTAAAATTGTACGATCGAACGTGCTGGCGACGAAAGCGGAAGTCGAACCGAGTCTCGAATTCCTCCGAAGGAAAGTGGATGCCGTTGTGTTCGCATCTCGAGAAGCATGAAACGAGAGGGCACTTATGGTGAATTAAAAAAAATACTTCGAGAGATTTTTAGGATGTTTCTTACACTTTTTGGTAATTTGAATACTAAATCTTGGGTTATCGAGATCTGGTATGATTTGTGTTGATATTAATATTTGTACCGTAAGTTATTCAATTTCTTATGTATAGGATCGTAAATAAATAAATTCAAAGCGTTTATTTTTTCAAATGGAATTTACTTGCTTTGCAATTTTATTTGTATTAAATATTATATGTCACTGGATAGCTCTTTTCACTGCAATATTGGTTCAATTTTAAGTTGAAATTGTAAATTTATTATAAATTTAATATTAAAATAATCTTTGCTCGCAGTACTATCTATTGAATAAAATTGAATGGAACAGAAAAAATGACCGAAGGCAAGCGAAGCGAGTAAATTTATCGTCAGTGGAGCATTGTGCACCCTGAATTTTGGTAATTACCACAATAATCATTTGTCAGAAAGTGTCGCGGTGGCCTTAACGCGCGACTATGATGGAGATGGAGTTTCAAGGTGGATTACGAGAGAATGGTTATTAATTCTTGACAGTGAAGTTAATGACCAGGAAAATATCAGTTTTATTGTTACGAATTGCTAGCAGGATTTCTCACTGTGAGTTCGAAGTAAACGAGACATGTCTGATTTTTAATTTAATAATTTCGTTATTTCATAATCGTAAACAGAATTGTTTACTTTGAAATATTCAAACATCAATTTTTGGAACTAAACAACTCAAATCTAAATCTAATTTTCGCAAAACAAAGTAATTGTGAAATTTTAAAGACCTTCTGTTAGAAAAGGCTAACAAAATATTGAAGAAATAAAATAAGTGAAATTTTTCAAAAAAGACTTCCTTTTTGAAGTCGTTATCAAAATTTTCGAGCAGTTAAGTATCGACACGGACGAATTCAAAGTTCAGAGCTATTATTACTACCACGGAGTCTTAATTTGATAAAAATCTCCTCAGGGGAATCCTAAACGTGTCGAAAAGTCGGATGAAGCTCCTTCGCGGAAACCGAATTACGGGGCTGATCGTGGGCGTTCAGGAGGAAAACGTTTGGCAATTGCGAAAAAGTTCGGCTGTTTCTAATATACTTTTTTCTCCCCTCGGTCTTTTTTATCGCTGCCACTTATTATTTAGGCCACGTATAGTATTGTCACCGTTTGCTTGTACACCGCCTCTTGAAACTATAACAGACACCGTAAAAGCATCGCAGTTGTTCAACAAATTGCTTAAATTTGTGTAATCAGTACCAGTTTTCATTTTTTTCTTGTGTTCCAATTATTATTTCATTAACACTAGAAACACTTAGAGCTTATTATTTTAAATTACAAAGTTTATTAATACATCTTTATCAAAGTATGTCTTAATTTTTATCAAGATTGGGAACTTACTATTTATGTTAGTACATAATTTTTATTTTTGTTTTTATATTTATTTGAAATGTACATAAAACATTCGTAATTCTAGTATGAACGTCCATTAACATTCTTACGAACGCAAATGATTTGATGTAAAGTCTGAGGAAGATAAAAATAATTGTTGAAACGTAGTAAAAATGCAAATACACTGCTCGTAATTCAAGGTTGCATGACCGTACCAAATTATTATTGACGTTCAACAACAATTACTTGATAGACGTAAATTTAGTACGAGTCTTCAGCATTCATCATTATTATCGCCTCGTTGAAAATGCTCGCCTATTATTCTAACATGGAAATGACAAATACGCTGTTTGTTTATGGCCTTGTCACTTGGAGCACTTTTATATTTATTCATTTTCCTTTCAATGTTAAAATCACTTCTTGCCTTTCATTTTTTGTACCCTTTACTGAAAGGATCGAGTTTCAAAGCTATATTTAAATAATAAAGATCGTCCAGTCGCAGTTAAGTGTTTGTACAGTTATGCAATATTTTTGAATAATTTTCTTAAGTCGTGGATTTGGAAAAATACTGTCTAATGAGAAAGATAAAATATAGAAGTATCATTTACTCCAAAAAACATTTAAAAATTAATCAACAGAAACCTTAATAATTGGAATTAAATCATGTCTTACCACACACGTCTGTTTTTACTCATAATTGATACCTGGGTATAATGACTGCTTTTATTAGTAACTTATGATTGCCATTTCCTCTAAGTAAGATCAGCTCTGCTCAGCACTGTACGCTTCGGTTTTCGGTATATTTTCGCCAAAATAACAATATCCCCCAGCATCCCTGTCCCGTGGGCCACGGTTCCTACGACCGCGCGTACATCGCATGCGGGTACATGTGCCGGTGGATGTAACGCTTGCGCAGTGATCGTCAGTCGGCAGACAGCTCGCCGCTTCGGTTGCATCCGGCGGCAGTTCGCAGTCGTCTTCTAAAGCAAGCTCATTAGTTTCCCAGCACTCGGCCGGGACACTTTTTTGTGGATCAAAGCAAGACATCGTGCGTCCCGTTATCACCCATCTGATCCTTCTCCCATATTTGCTCCAACCCTTTTTCTTATTTTACAAAACACCTCGCTGGGTGTTCGCTCACTCTGCTCGTTCCACCTTCCCGCGAGGGGATGCAATCGAACTCGATGGGCTGCAGTGCACGTGTTAGTTGAGTGGAGCATCGAACTCCGCACGATCGCGCGTCCTTTCCCCTTGTTCCCCGAGGGACGCTAGATATCCTTCAGCAGGGATCGCCGTTTCCTTCGACTGTGAACGTTCGACCGTTTGTTGATGATCGGGTGCCGGGACAGAGGTATTTCGTGGAAGTCGATCGATACGTAAATAAAGTAGAGGAAAGGGGGGATCCAGGTAGAGGCGGATCGAAGCGTGTGTACGCTCGAGTCGGGTTAAGGTCGTCGACACGACAACGCGTCGGGGTCGCGAAGGGAAGTAAGCAGACGGGGACAAACTCGAGGACGGCCGATGGTCGAAACAACGTCGGTCCAACGGTTCGCGATCAAGTTCCCGATGCTGCAGCCACCGTCTCCCCTGTTGGAGATGGCATCCCTGCGTTTACCGGACTCCGAGGAGTTCGACGTCGACACGCGACGTAGAAGCAACAACGGTAACGTTCAACCCACCACCGTGTCACCGGTACCGCCCGTCACCGGGACCCTTCTGCAGATGAGAAACAATCTGGGCGATTATCTGAACAATCTGATCGCGGAGGCTATCACGACCAACCCGAGGACTACGATGGACGAGCACGGAGGACTTCTGAACGCAAGCAAAACCGTTAACCTGTCCACCGCCGAGCAGATACCCGATCGTCTGTACAGGCACAGCATGGCGATGTCGGCGGTCTATTGTGTCGCCTACGTCCTGGTCTTCGTGGTCGGTCTGATCGGTAACAGTTTCGTCATAGCGGTAGTGTATCGGTCGCCGAGGATGAGGACCGTCACGAACTTCTTCATCGTCAACCTCGCGGTCGCCGATGTCCTCGTCATCGTGTTCTGTCTGCCGGCCACCCTGATGAGCAACATCTTTGTCCGTAAGTACCATATCACCAATTATTTTTATTTCATTTTGTAGAATTTCTCAAAATCTTCAAAGTCTAGAATAACGTTGTATAAACTTAGAGTTGTAAAAAGCAAACATACCAAATTTGTAAATTGTTTAATTTACATTTAATTTCGTCATAATTCCTGACGATGCAGCTTCCTATTAAATTCTGTATATTTTGATATCTTCATCGTTAATCGCTCCAAATCGGGCGATTTAAAGTCAGGACAGGGGGGTGGACGGGCAAAGAAAATGGTTGTACCCGTGAATTCAAATCGATCGATGGCGCTGGTCCGATCGAGTGGAAGAAAAAGCTCGAAAATTGGATAGAAGGCGATTAAAGGGGTGGCGGATTGCTCGCGATTCGGTTCGCTGTCGATTTGTCGTTGCAGCCTGTCCTCGCGCGACCTCGAGCGGGACGAAGAGGGCGGACTGGCGGGGATCCCTTGGCACTAGGGAATCGATCCCTTCGCTATTCGCGCTCGATGCGCCGAGCGTATCGCGAATCCGGCTTTCGACAGCACCTCGTCTCGAATAAATTATGCGGTAATGGAGCCGCGCAAAAGGTCTCGGGCGATCCTTTTTTTCAATTTCTTCGCGATTTTCGTCCCCGCGAACGCCGCGTAATTTAACGACGTTTAATTGAACCGGCGGGTAACGAGGTTGTACCGCGGCTAAATATGAATTTGTCGTTGGCACGGGGCGCAATTAAGCGGGGGATCGTTACGGGCACGGTCTGTGTAACGTCCGTTAAATTATACGAACACTCGTGGCTTGAACTGCATCGAAGGACGACGGGGATGCGATTGCAAACGGCATCTTTACGACGCTTTTCGCCCCGTTCGTCGGGATTTATGAAGATCCAATGGCGGATCCCTCGCTTCGATTGTTTGCTCTCGTGTCTGCCTTACGATTTGTAGCTATCTTGCCTCGATTTTACTGTCTTGCCGAGTTTGAGGTGCGATAACATCGTCAGGACGTTATTTACAGCGTTTGGATATACTGGTTCCTCCTCTGTTATTATAAAATATTTTTAAAAGCCAACTATTTCTTATCTTTAAGTCTAAACTAAATTAACTCTTAATTTCTTAAAAGAAACTATAATATATTTGTCGAGGAATATTTTCAGAAAAAGAAACGTTTATTTCTGTAGGATGTTGAGGAAGACCTTGTTCGTTTAATCGTCGATAATCATCGAATATAAACCTCGTATCACTCATTAGCGCTCTTTGATCGAAGTTTGATCAGGAAACTTTAACCCGTAACAAGATCACCGTTTAATCGTCGAGGGTTGATCGTCTTCTCAATTTTATCGCCACCTGCCATAAACGGGCTACTTGTAGCTTTTAATCGGTTGTGGATCACGATTTTTCGGTCGAAAAATTAATCAGACGTGAATCGATTGACTACTTCCACTGGTTTTGAACGATACAGCTTGTAATTGTAAACAGAGACACGTCGTACGACCCTGAATTTCCAGACTTCTTGCAGAGGCTAATTGTCGTTGGGTCGCATGATTAACGACGTCATTATCACGCACTCGCTTTGAACTCGACTCTGTCACTTGTTTTTTCGCTGCGGACTAACGTTTCAATTTTTTTACCCGCAACTCGAAGCGCCACGGTAAATATTCCGAGAATAGTACGTCGATAAAATAAAATTTACGCAGAATTTTTCCAAATTTTAAATCAGATGATTTTCAATTCCCAATTAATTGTACAAAATTCACACTTTAAGAATGGAATTTCTTTATGTAGGCCTGAGTGAACTAGAAATAATTGTGTTTGAATAATTGATTAAATTCATGGATTCAATTGTTGGAACACGGTTCGAGGAAATTAAAATCGCGCGTCGACACAAAGTTTACTGCCATCCCTGTTCCATCTCGACGAAAGGAAATCGAGAGTATATAACGAAATTGAACTCGTCCCGGTTGTTTTTGCGTCGACATAGAACTTCCTCTACTTCCTACAGGATCATTGGACGGCGAGAAAAAGCTTTCAATGACTTTTGCGCCAGGAAATCGTGGACAATATTTTTCTTGCGTTCTTGCCGAGTAATTTATTACTTTGGTCGTAGTTATAGATAAGAATGTTTCCTTCCAAGGTATGTAAGAATAACTATAATGCCATTATGGTTCTTTAAGCAGCGTACCAAGAGGTATCGTGTTGAAAAGTTTCAATGAAAATCTGTAGGGTACCTCTTTAATAAATCTTTCTATCGAAACTTAATTTCTCTCATCGATTGTAATTTCGAATTTAGAAGTCTATTTGGGAGATCAAATTTCAGTTTATTTATAGTTTCGAGAGTGTATAATAGCGAGATTCCTTATATACGTCCCAGCGGTGTATTTACGTCCGTATTAAGCTCTTTCCTCATTAAAGTTATCACTTTATCAATCTTGGCTGAAGAGGCAGAGAGGCTAACGACACTTTCATAAGCGTATGGATATGATACTTGCGCAGGAAATTCCCAGGTCGTTCATTCGACACCTCTGAAATGAAACTTTTAATTCATGGATCATTTATATGGATTATTATATACTCGAATTTGGTTGATCCATTAATCTTCAGAAATTGAAAAAAATCTGATGTGGAAGATATTTAATGGTCAATATTTAGTAGTAAAAATTATTAGTAATAAATATTTGATAATACAAAATATCTGACAATCAATTTTTGGTAGCAAAAATTATTTAATGGTAAATATTTATTTAACAACAAATATTTGGCATCAAATATTTAACAGTAAAAAATATTTACTTGCAAAATTTATAATACAAAGCTTGTAGCAAAGTGTTTCCTATATACAATGTTGGATATTAATAATCTTTGAGAACGAGGCTTGCCAAGTTGAAAGCAGGCATATTATTTTACAATTTGGTATCGTTATTTTATTGAAACACGAAGTAATTTGAAAATACTTCAATACTGTTACAAGGTTACGGTATCTGCCAAATACATGTCTGAAGATGAACGTTGCAGATGATTTCAAGGACACATTCAAGGACGAAACATTAAAGTGTTCATTTCAGAAAATTGGAACATTTCTGTGCTTTCGTAATTTTGTTACCGTAATGCAAAATATAAAGGAACAGTGATTCCTTCTGTATCTATTTCTTCTCAGATACTTACAACAGTAATTTATTAATTTTTCTCCACTATTATTTCTATTTTTAACAGAACATAGTAGTGTCGTGTACAAAACATACTTCTAATAATAAAACCAAAAAATAACGACTTGATAATTCCAAAATAAAAATTATTCTATTTTTTACAACAAGATAGGGACCAAATTCAAACTCGAAAATACTATGACTTAAACCCCCATTAATTTCCTTTGAATTGTATTATATTTCGTTGTCATCAAAATTCCTTCAGCCAAATACAAGAACCAATCGATTCGTCGTCGAACCTGTTAGCCGTACATTCTTAAACGCAATGGTTCTATGCCTGTACCTTTGAGAGAGGCTGGAATTTTGAAAATTCGTACGATAAATATTTGAGGGGGCCTCGTGGACCCATTAGCTCGTCGATGGTGCACAGTTAAGCGGACACGGACGATGAAATCAGCCGCGTCGTGGTCCGACGATCGACTCCGAGCGCGAGTAATTCGATTTACCGTGTCGTTAGTCCAGAATCCCGAGATCGCTGATAATTTCCATTTCAAAGCAAACGAGAACCGAGTTCAGCCTGGTGCACACCTGCACACCTACGTCCCGCTGTACACGTGGAAAATGCGAGTTTACGGGGCCATAGGGTATTCGAGGTTGAATACCTTCGTGGTCCACAGAGACCGTTTTCTACCTGCCAAGATACCGTTTCGGTCTTTGATCAAGAATTTCCCTAGCAAAGTAACTAAAACGAATTACAGAATTCGCTAAAATAATAGAAAGAAAAACGTTGCAGGATATATTTTTGTCTTTTGACATCTGGACCACAAAATTTCATAAAATATTTATTTTAAGAACATCCACAAGTGAGGCAAATAAATTTAATATATGTAACGTGCAAATCAGAGAAAGTTAATCCAATACACTTTCATATAATCCGATTTTGAACCACCTTGTGTTTATCAAAGATTTTATATTTCATTGTAAAAGCTGATGTTGGTTTAAGAATCATCCAGGAAGACAGAATCAGAAGCAAGGCTGCGACTTATTAATCAAAGTCACTTCTATGGCCGGTTATCTTCTGGATTTATTCGGGAGTTTTGTTCCAATAGAAATGTCCAAGATCCCGTGAGATTATCCGCAAATCCGGGATTGCATTTAAATAAGATCGTCTATCTGATCAGGAACCTAAATGCCTTGGTAGGAAATTTTTATCCACTTCTGTAATTGATTCAGTGGTGTTGGTAACGAAATGCAATTCACTGTTCGAGTTATAAAATAATTTTTTTGTAACCTGTCTTTTAATCATTTTTGCAAAAATCATCTTCTGTTTCCTTAGAAGTCGATTTAATAAATTATTAAGGTACATGATTTTTATTCGATTTTTATATTTTAATACAAAACGAAGAAATTTTCTTCTGTAATTTAATATATTGCACAGTGATTTGAAACAGTTTCGTGCCATTATTTCTTGCACGAGGGGTATATTCGAATGGAATCCAAAATGAAACCATCCCTCGATCGAAAGCATTAGACGCAGCTGTGAACCCTTCGCGGAACGTTTCTTCATCACCGCTACTTCTGGATTACAAATTGTTTCAATAAAGTACACCCACCGGATCTTTGGGAAACTTTCCGTTTTCTCATTAATCATACTCGTTTCTGTAGTCTTCGGTCGGCTGGCGTTCCATTTTAATACGCCCAGTCGAAACTTTGCGCAAAAACGAAAACTTTTCTTGAATATTAAATTTATACAAAATCGACGGAACTTAAGTTCATACCTGATCGTCTTACCGATTTAAAAATACCTTTGTCTATGAAATAACGTTTTCCAAATATATGGGTATACTTTAAACCTTCATGTACGGAATATTTTTATTAAAATTTTATTATTAGAATAACATTATACGTATTCTTCAAACAATTTTATAAGATCTTGGATAACACGATTCTCTGTATCTTCGTTAATTGCGAGACGTATAGCTTCATTTTTTAAAATCAGAAGTTCCCTTTAACTATGATCCTTCATTAATTTCACGTAACCAACCGCGATAGATATCACCGACTGTTTCGAACAAGCCCGGAAGGTTACTCGATCCGTCTGTCGAACGACGTTTTCCATTTCCAGCGGAATTCTTTCGAGCTTGGTCGTCTCGTTTCCGCGGCTAACAGGGCGCAAAAACGAGGGTAAAACCGGGAGGGAAAAGGGGGCTGGGGGGAGCAGTAAAAAGATGCAAAGAAAGAAGTGAAATGAAAAAAGTAAGTCCGATTAATTATCGCGATCGATACGCCGATAATTAGGTCGTGGAATCGACGATAAATCGTCGACCTCGCGAACGAATCGAGTGGAATAAAGGTGGGAACGATAATGCGAGGGAAAAGGTGATGAAGCGAAGGCTTGGTCCACGTACACAGTGTCCGAGTTACAAATTTCTGAGGACACCTCGTATATACCACAGATCAATCATCGTAAAACGATTATGCAACTTTAATTCTTCCTTGGATTTTCACATTTAGATGATTTTTCTTCAACTTGAGATAATATTCGTGTATTGAAGTGCATTTAATTAAAAAATTTAGAAGGTGGTCGCAATGACCCTCAAAATGTGAAAAAGGGGTTGATAAAACATTAATTAATTGCAAATTACACAAATTAACCCTTGTATACCATTCGATACTGTCAAAATTAAATCCACATTTTTTCTTATTAAACATTTTAATAAATGTAACAACGAAGATTGCAGAATATTATTTGTTTATTAAAAAGATAAAACGAAAAACTTAAAGCAAATAATTTTGATCATTTGTAAAATTTTGGCAATAAATATTTATATAAGTCCAGATTTCCGTGAACACCCTGTATGAAGAAGGTGGTGCACGATAGACTGTAGGTCGAGAATCGTAGATAGCAGGGCGTCGTGTTCCCGAGTTCAATGTGTAGGTACGCCCCCGCACACGCGAGCACAGGGTGAGTGTATCGAGTGCGCTGGCTGCACGGGGTGAACGCCCGGAGGTGACCGCGTCCCTCACCCTCCAACCTGCAGCGCCTCTGAGAGTCTCCTTCGGAAACTGGGGCTCGGTTCCACTATGCCAGGTTCCGTGCTTCGATCCTACCCTCTGCGAGCCAGACAAACCCCTCCCAGACGCCTCTTCACACCTCCCGACTAAACTGTTAACGTCCACTGTTTATCAACAATGCTCGCCCAGCCACTCGAGGTCATACAATGTCTATCGCTCATGATTTACCCTTTACTTTTATTAATTGTAATCGCCTGACCGATTATCCGAAGGTTCGGCGTAGTTCACTGTTGTGCAAAGGGGTGGCAATTGTATTTAGAGAAGACTCTTTGTTATCTGACCCTTTGTAATTCAGGAACCTCGCTGCAACACGATACGTAATTTGTTGAAGAATTTTTTTTATGTGAAATTCAAGCTTTATTTATACTGCAAAATAGTGAATTAAGCAGAGAAGTTAAAATGAAGAAGTTCATAAATTCGTTCTGGATTCGTGGAGTGTATTGCTGTCAGAAAAAATTAGTATAGTTTCAGTATAGTTTCTTGTGATTTTTTAAATTGATATAATAACCTTTTAAAGTCTCACACTTTATAATTAAATCTGCGAAGAAATTCAATTTACTTTTGATTGCTCCTCGTTAAACATTAATTGCTGATTTGAATACATATTAAAACTCGAAGATGGTCGACAACAATTTAAACGCAGATGCAATTATTTAATTATCGCAACCTCGGCAATTATTCTGTTTATCTGTTTCAATCGCTGAATCGTTGACTACAGTGTCGAAACGAGCGCGAATCCATCCCGAGATTTATACAAATCTAATTTCTTACAACGAACACAACCGCGTCCCTGTGAAACTTCATTAAAACCGGAAGTGCGCCGCAGACGGCCGGAAACTCGAAAGATTTCTCAATTATCCTCTCGAAGTTTGTAGGACGGAGCTCGTTCGAACAAGTACTCGTTGATTTCTCGTTTATCGTTTGATAACCGAAACGAAATGGAAATTCGATTCGAGGAAGGCTTTCTCGCCGAACCTGGCAATGTTCCCTCTCGCAAAGATGGTTTTAAACAGTTCAGGAAGTTGTAACCAGCTCGCGACAGCTTGCTTTTCCAATTAACTCGATTCACGTGCTGCGTCTTTTGACTAGCAAGTGTGTCGATAGTCCTCCACAGCTATTGGAAACTAATAATTCGCTGACAAACACGTGTTTCGATGTTGTTTAACTGGTTTTATTCTAAGTACCATGAAAGAATTGCATTTAGCTCTGCCAAGTTAAGTTTCAGGGCTTTGTTATATAGTCATTTATTAATTAATAATATTACAAGATTTGCAAAGTATAAGGTACGACTTGTAATGAATTAAATTAAATTAAAATTAAAATAAATTCATACGAATTGATGGCAAACACGTTAACTCTCGAACGACAGACTGCCAAAATAGTCAATTTTATTCCTTTGAATGTTTATTTATGAAAACCTTCCGTTTAAAAATTCGTACATTCACAAATTTGGGTCATGATCGGGTCAGCCCCGTCGTTCGGGTATGAACAAATGGATTGTATATCTTTTAATTTTCCCTTGAATCGGTTATTAGAACGAGGCCCGTAGAAAGCAGAGGGTGTTCGCGATTCGCTGAGAAAACACGCGCAGAATTCCATAGAAATATCAATGACACAAATACCGTACGGTTCGAGGCGAAATTCCCGCGAAAAAGCTCGAGCGAAAATCATATCCCGATATTATTTCTCGATCGTGTTCGCAATTAAAGCAAAAGGCTTTCGAACGGCCGCCAGTCAGAATCCCGTGATAAATCATCGACCCTGACACATATCTGGGAATATGTGCCAGCGCACACGAACGGGCACGGTCATGGATGCATTCGAACAGGTTTGCGACACACTGCACCTCCCTACCGCGCGAACACACACACACACGCACATACATAAATATACAAGTACATAGATCCAGGACAAATGTGGACAAGCTGCGTTCGCTCGTGCCAGTTGAACGTGTCTATTAGGTCTGCCTTTGTCATGGCATCGCTAACCGTCACATGCTTCGTGCACGCTTAATTACACGTTATTGCGCTACGAAGGGAACACCCGTTAAGTTTTCGCCGTTGTACCCGGTTGCAATCGATAACAGTAAGCTCATTTCGTGTAATCCCGATTCCAACGGCGAAACTAACAACGATCGTTGCTGTTTCTAACAGTTTAAAGTGCCTATCGCTGTTGGAAACAGGGCGTCTGATACATTATTGAGCTTCGCTACTTGTTCGACAGCGATTCCGAGGGATGGGGATTTTTTGTAAAAGACGAAAGATAGAGTTTACGGTATACGATGTATAGTTGTAATTTCAGGAAGTAATTATTTCTTTTGAGTTTATTTTTATGGGAATATCAAGCAATCGGGTAGTATTATGTACCGTCCACTATGTCGTTGAGCTTTACTACTTGCATGAAGCGTAGAGACGGGAATTCACGGGAATTCACGGCCAATTTAGAGATTTATAAATCAAAACTTTCTAAAATTTATTGATTTCTGAGACTAGGACACTTTTAAAATATATTTTCTAAAATTTCGAAATATCTGAAACTCAGTAAAACTTGATATTTTGAAAATTAACATTTTATATAAAATCGAATAACCGATCCAACATTGTAATTGTATCCAAATTGTATGGGAATCGGTCATCGATCGTGAATTAATCGATCCTCAAGTTTTCTCGTTTACCGGAACAGGAAAACTTCGCAGGAAGTGTACGCGCCGTGAACAAGGCAGACATCCGTTTCTGGCGAATATTCCATCTTTCGAGCAAGGCCGGTTTTTAAATTCGGCTCGAAACACGGAACTTTTCTCATTAGATCGTGCAAGTTTGTCTCCTTCTTTTCTTTTATCCTGGCGCGTCTCGAATTCGATCGTCTCCCGTCTTTCGTGGGATGACGAAAACGGCGCCGAAATGTTTCTTCAGCCGTCAGATTCAGGTGTACACAGTTGGCGTGTCGTGGCACACATGTGGCCGCAAACATTGAATTGTATTGTTGAAAGGGTTATTAACGGCACAATGCTTCTTTCATGAGAGGAACAACGTGAGGTAAAATGAACGTTTCGTTGCCAAGGTTCGTTCGACTTACGGTATTTTCCTTTTTTTAAAGGAATCGCATCTTCTTCCAATCCAAACATTTTGATTTCCACGTATATTGAGTCGATGGTAATTGTCTGAATAAAACTTGAGGAGAAAAGTGTCCTTGTAACACAAGATGCACGGTAGATCTTTTATTCATAAAATGTGCTTTTCCATTTTATTTAACCCTTCAGTTGTTTCTTTGTTACCTTAACAGATTACAATCTTACAGTATATTCTTCAAATCAAATTTAAATTTCTAAATTAAATAAGCTGAGAAGCAAGACACATTCGAAGATACCATCCTTCTTAGAATTAAAAAACGTGGGGGTAGGCACTTTTGACAAATTGAACTTTCTGAGATTCGTATCGAGCTCCAATTCAGCCCTGTTATCGTTATTCAATCGTTCCTAAACGGTTCCCAGCGACAATCGTCCGCGGAGCCGGCAACAAAGCCGCAAAACTTCCAATGAAATCGTGTCAGATCCTCGGGAGTTAATTAAGCGAGTCCCTTCGTTTGGCCGCCTCTGAAACGGATTCGCCGCGGCTCGCAAAGAAAAACCCAGCTCGATTATCCATGCATTATTCCACGCACCAGTCACGGTGCAATATCTTCCTTCGTTCGCGAGGGGGTACGAAGGGGGGGTTGGAGGTGAAAAAAAAGAAGAGGAAGAGGAGGTGTGGACGAGAAGCGGGGCTCGTGTTGATTTAACCTTGACACGGAGTCACGCCAAAAATCAAGCGCGCTCGGTTCCGCGCGATCGTTAAAAGCGGAGCGGGGAAGTCGAAATGAAATTCAGACGATAAAAATTCTTGCGGCAGGTGCGCCGTGCGCTGCGCAACGAACGCCAAACCACGCTAATCGATCGATCAATTATAAATGCACAAAAGTATTCGACTTTTTTTCAGAATAATAGTTTGTGTACTGATTTCTATTATTAAAAAACAAAGTGTAAATATTTGACTGTGAAATGAAATAATATTAATAAAAAAATACTGAGATACTTTAAAACTATGCCGGTATCAATGCCAAGCGAGTGCTTTCACGAGGGAAAAGAAATAGGGTTAAACACAGTCTGAGGGTAATATATTCAAACGGATAAAGTATCGAAGAAGAAAAACGGCTCGGTTAACAGGTTAACTGAACGTTTCAGGGTCAACGTTGTTAATCGGACATATTGTTCGACGATATAAAACGGTCATTCCGCGTGTCTGTGAGCGCATGTGTACGGATGTGTTGTGTTGTGCTCGCCTGGTAGAATTTCAAGAGTTCCGCGCATCGATAACCTGACCCAAACCGAGATCCATATAACCTGTGTTTGTGTCAAGGCGAAAGGGGCCAACACTCTCGCCTGACCTACATACATCGGCCGATCACACTCCCTACTCCCTCCCCTCCCCCTTCCGCGGCTTCGTTCGCGACCCGGCTACCCACCTGCATCCCTACGCTCCCTGCGCAACCCTGGATTCCAGATTTTCCATAATACTCGATCGTATTATGGATTCCATAATGCTCGATCGTTCGACAAAAGGGACGGGAAATCCCTTCGTTCGAACGAGAGTCCCCGGTTGTTTCATACGTTCTTAGATAATTGACAATGACTGAGAAGATTTGGGGATTACCTTGTCGCCAATTAGGGGATGAAATTAGTATTAAGACCGGTCGATGCTTTCCAATGGGGGATGATAGTGAAAGGAATGTCGAAGATGGGGATAACGATTTGGAAACTGTTCAACTACCATTCAAAATTAAATCTTTTCTTCCATAAGAAGCAATCTTAACTATTTTTTCCAAATTTTGTACTTTCGATGTTAAAATTGCAACAGACACTTTAAGTTGAAAGGATGGAAATATTAAAAAAGACACAACCAATTCGTCAAATGTGAAATTTGACTGGCATTAATTTACTTTTGCAAAAGTTATTTAGAATCTTTTGTTGAAGCTGTTCGAGCAATAAGCAACAAATTAATTCGGTGAACTTCAAGGTGATCCGGGCGCGATCTTGGTAAATCCCTTTGTTCGAGGAACGATAAGGAACGATCTGAAAGCGGTCGTTTAACAAAAGGATTCGCGTGTTGCGTGCAAAGCGGAATTGCAGCGGTTCCGAGGGATATGCACACAGGGTCGTGCGTCGACAGACCCGACATCCGTGGACACGGGAGTGTTGGCACTGTTTCTACAGGTGTATTAACTGGGTCAGCGTTCCAGTTGTCGGGGGTGGTGTATGGGTCGTGGGGGAGGGTGCTGGTCACCGGGGCGAGTTCACCTGAGGACTTGGGTGTCGGTCGCTCGGCGTATAACGTTTTTCGATCGAACGAACATCTTTTTGAAAGACGTCCCCGTTATATCCAGCCATCAATTCTTTTCGTGGAACGTCCATAAACGTAGACGTTCTCAAAGTTTCTTTCTTTATTTTTTTGTACAAAAATAAAATCCGGCTACATTCTATTCGATTATAATATAATTAAAAAGAAGAAAAATGTACAATATTCAAGTACTAAGATATAATACAAATAACTAGTTTGTAGCACTGAGTTGGGTCAGGTTACGTTTTCCAAAAAACACCTGTTTTCTGAGATCGAAACAGGTAGCGCCATCGTTGCGAATATTACACGAGTCTCCTCTCGTCATTCGTAATTAAGGAAAGCTACCGCCGGTATCCGGGATCTCCATTAAGAATAATTAATTAAATCATCCCTCAACTCATCTCCCGTTGAAATTATGACACATTATTCGCTGACGCTTTCGAGTGTGTCCTATTCGTTTCCTTAAGAGATTCTCCTCCGTTTTTCTTTTTAGAAAATAAAGAGGATCTTGAAGCGAAGCAAAGGATGAGGCAGGTAACTCGTGATGTACGAAGTAAAACTGGCAGACCGAGACATGGCCCAGTTCGGACTTGGCCTGTCCAAGGTTGTGCCTCGCGAAAAGATAATTACGTATTTAGGTCAGACAGACGGATATCTGCACGGTTCGGCCATGATACGGCTAGTAGGCAGAAACTACGGCTACGTGCACCTATCATTCCCCCTATTAATTCTGATATACACTGAATATTTTCTGCTATCTTCCAGCCGGTCTACACCTGTACGATCGTACGTTCTTCGGTAATTGAAGTCGAGATTTATACATGAAGGATCGTCGGATCCGTCGTTCAAGGACCGGCGTACACGAATCGCGGGTCGTATGAGAAAATAATAAGGCGCCGCGCAACTGTTTAATCTTCCCACAATTTCGGTTGATACGCGTTTCCACGGAAGGACGGTATTGTTTCAGCGAAATTGAAACCCAACCTGTTCGATTTTACGTCGTCTTTGACAGAACGTCGCATACCGGGCTGTTTGTGTCACCCCGTTTTCTACTTTAACTATTTCTTGCTATTCTTTCGAAAACAGAAGAGAAATTGCATATACTTACAATATTTTATCCTTATTAAAAGTATGGACTTATTTTCTTTTCTTTCTTAATTTAATGTCTCGATTCGACATTCATATTCCGCTAGTCGATATTCCGCTCAGACACCTTTGAAATACATAGTTCAGCATAAAGATCGGTTAAGGGAGAACGTGGACCTTCGTTTTTCGATTTTTCCAAAAATTGGAAAAGTGTTGCAGAGACAGCGATTGCGGGCAGGGTTTCACCTTCACAGTTGACTCCCGTTCCAAACCGCAACGTAATTTCCCGTCGAAGCTTCTCCATCGGTCTTCGTGGTTGCGTTCAAGGTCGTATCGCGGTGGCTGGCTTCGTTCCTCCGGCCTGGTGTCCACTGCAACGGGACACATCCCCGGGAAAACTCGGAACCGCCGTCGGTGCCCGAACCAAAGACTCGATGACTATCGTGACAGAAACTCGAATCTAAACTCTGTTCGCAGACCCGATTGTTCAGAATTTCGCGAGGCTTTTGGTCAAGGACGCGCGTAAATCCGCTCTGGCGGTAAACTAAATTCCCGAATTCGCTGACGACAGACGTATCGGTTCCTTGTAATTCCTTGGGACGATCTGACCCCACGCGTTGGATAATTGAATTTCAATTTTGGATCGATTGGGGCTCGATTTAATCTGAGAAATCGCGATATCTTGGTCCTTGGATGGCGAAGATCTTTGCTGGAATATCTGGATCTTTACTGAAATGAATCTTTGCTCGTTTAAATTTCATACTATTTTCGTAGACATTATTATTTCAGTGCCTTCATAATCAATCATTGCACCTCCTAGGTAATTAACACTGAAAAATAATTTCTTTGAGAAAACTTTTGTTCAAGAGCTTGCAAGCAAATAGCAATATCACGTTTTAGAATTGGCCACACCAAGTTACAAAACTGCTCCTCCGATTTGTAACGACTGTAATGCTATACAAACTGTTGATCAGCTAATACTAATTTTCTCCAAAAGCTATAAAGCCTCACTTGTCGCTAATAACCCAATTAGTGGATGCGACTTTAAATAACTAAATTAAAAAAAAAATAAATTAATTAGAATAAGTTAGGTGATTGTGTTCTGAGGTCCAACTTCATTGCACGATTGCATAGTCGAGCACCACAGATCTGTACGAATTTTATTGATTCAAAATTGTAATTAGCAAGGTTTGTCAAAGTAGACATCTGACTTTATAATTGTCACAAACGCCCCGTTGCCAGAAGTCCTTGTCGGCTCACAGAATTTCCTTTCCGTCAACGACGAAACGTTACGTAACCGATCGACGACTGCCGTTTAACAGTCTAAGTTTTCGTCCATTAAGGGTATAAGTGGACCGAGTTATCAACGTGAAAGTTGATCGTCCTCGTTGCACGATAATAACGCGCGGGTTATTAAAAGAGCCGATGGCCGGGGCGCTTACCCCGGATTTGAAACAGAGTCGATCGGTTCTCTTATAGACAGCGGTTTTCCAAGTAATCTGCTAAAGGCAAAGAGCACACCTTCGATCGATCTACTTCCACGGAGCTGGTGCACGGTCGGTTACGTGGAGTGGTTGTTGCGTAACGGCACGATTAGGTTATAGTCGGACAACGAACCGCGGGGCGAAACTAGCAGCGCCATTTTTCAGCCGAGTCCCCCTTTCGGGACGTAGCCCTGTTATCAGTGGCGTGTTTCCGTCTTGTATCGCGAGCGGCCAAGGAGACGGGCCTCGATACCGATATCGAAAGATCGATGGCATTTCCGTTTTGTGCATCCCTCGGGACCGCGTAGCTCTTCCTCCACCACCGTCCGTCGACGTCCCCCACCATCGCCCCGCGCCCGCCACTTGCATTCGAAGGCAGTCCGTGCTTCGAGGAGGTTAGAGGCCAGTGGGACACACACCACACCTGTACAGCACCGGTATTCGGGTCATGCATCTCGGCCACTTAGACTAGGTCACTACCTCCCTCGGTTCGTTTCGACTCATCCCCCCGCGCTCGATTTTCTCCTTCTTCTTCTTCTTTTCTTTTCTTTCTATCTTTTTTCTCTTGCCTTCGTGGTCACAGCCTCTGTTATTCTCCTTTCTTATTCGATGTTCCCTTGAAAAACATTTCTTTGCGACCGCTTCGATAGGCGAACAATGGGGCGGAGGCTTGTTCCCGAAGACCGACGATTGCCATCGATCCCCCGGCACGATACACGCGTGCTCCTTCGCTAAGAAACGATTGACATTGAATCCCTCCCCTATTGAAACGTTCGCGTTACAAATAAATCGTCGAGTCTACCGATTCGAGCTCGTTAATTGCATTTAATCTTTTGTCGTCGAGGTACTCGTTGTTTCAATAGGAGGCCGCTATAAGCAGCTTGTGATTGTCTGTGAATTAGAATATTTCAGGGAAATTGACTGATGGTATAAAGGAAAGAAGCTCGCGATTGTTTCATCCACTCTTGTATAAATTAGAATATCGAATCTCTTAACACATTATTCAGAGAAATATAACGTAAATTAAACTGTTTAAATTGATAATTATATTGTGGTTTGGCAATTCTAATTTTCTATTGTTACCTAGAAGCAAAATTTGAGTTCTGAACGATGCATTGGGGTTGCATTTTGTTAAGCTAGCACAATTTGAAAATAATAGAAACAAGCAGTGTATCAGGAACGATGCAGCCACTTCCGATGCATCGGCGCACCTGGAAAATAGGGGTTGCACGGCGGTGGCGCGAGACCTTGAAGCTACTCGAAACCGGGGCAGTGTCCCGAAGAGAGATCCGCGCAGTCGTAGAGGGGCCGAGCGTGTACGCGCCGACAGGCGAAGCCAGGTTGGCCTAGATCGGGGCTGTTCCGCTGCTAAACTCGGCGTTCACACCCGGTGAATCTGGAACAGAGGCCGACTGCTTCGATTCCCTCCAGAGGGCTCGTTCGTTATTCGCGCGACGTTCTCTGTAAATCTTCATCAACGCCGGAAGAAACGTTCGGTTCGTCACGAACGGACGTTTCTTTGACGGCACGTTAGATGTTGCTGTTTTATTCAGAGTATTCTTGGTAGGGCGAAGGTCTTCTTGCTCGTATAGGCTCCTTCAGACGGAAGGGTTCTTTCCAAGCATCGTGTTATGGAATTGGACGTATATATATTTATAAGTAATTAACGTGGATATGTATTCTTTTAGATTGCTTGGTAATTTAAAAAAAAATTCTAAAAAAATCGAATTTGAAGAAGGCAGTTTATTTCCTTTGATGATACAGCAAGGAATGCGATATTTTAAAATATCTGCGCTATCAGAGACTAGGTTTCCTTGTTTTCTTCGGCATCCGCCGTTCGATCGTTTACCATCGGGACGTAGTAGGAAGTTCGGTCCTTTCTTTGCAGATATACCGGTCGTAAAGCGCAGCACCGGCATATTTGTGGTCTGCAACAGATAGTAGGTAGACGGTCACGTATCGTGAACCGGAGGATAAACGATGAACATCCAACCGGTCCTAAGAAATGTCCGCGTGTGGGTGTGTGTACGTACATTCGGGGAGTCGACACGACTTCCGGTTGTCGTTGGAGAATTGTCTATGCCGGGACGATAGACATTATCGTCGCGTTTCCATTCAATGTCCTCCGTACGATCGATATTTACGAGCTTTGGAAAGTCGATAATGCGGGACGGCTTTCTTCCATGTTCAATATTTCCTGCTCTTTCGGCCCGGAACGTCCAAGTCGAATCTGACAGTCGAAGCAAAAATGTAGTTATAATTTAGGAAAATATAGAAAAGGTCAATCAATTTTAATTTCATTAGACTCGGATTAAATAGAATCACTGATACTTTTCTTCATTTTTATCACGAAGCAATCGGTCAACAATACATTAAGACCGCGCGAAAGAGAAACGTTTCTTAGTTGCACAAGTAACACAATGTATCTTTGACAGTGGCTGACGGATTAGTTTGGTGGAACAATAGCTTTTGTGTACTCCCGTAGCCCGGAAACAAATCGCCGGCAGCTAGGTCTCGAAAGAGGGAATCTCGATTCGAGATCCGCGGCATCGAATGAAATAGAGGGGCTACGATTTAAAGATCCCAAAACGACGGGCAAGAATCGCGCGACGGAGAATACAGGGGAAAGAAAAATGGGACGAGCAACGGTGACTGTTGGTTCGTTAAAAGGACGGAGACTCATCAAGGATAAGAAGAAAGGGGGACTAAATGAGACTCGCAACGTGTAATAACGTCGAGCCGGCTGCGAAAGAAGTTTTCGCGTCGATACTCCGCCGTTTTCCAAGAACGAGCAGGGCTTTTAAGTGGGACCCGGTTCAGTAATATTTCCTCCCTTCCTCGAGGTTGATTAAGAACTTCATAGAAATCGATGACGACGAAAAGCGGCGATGGAAAGTTGATTGTAAGGCATCAAGGTGGAGATCCGTGTCGCAGTAGTACGGGTACGTTGTGTTCAGACAGGCTTCAGGCCGCACAAAGGAACACTTAATACTGCATTTTCTTCGAGGGGTTTCAATCTTTGATTGATTATGACGTCGACGTATAAAACTAAAAGTTCAAATTAACCTCTGAAAATGGCCACTTCCAATATCCCAAAAACCATTTGTTATAAAAATTTATTTTATAACCTTCTCAGTTACGATACGAATTTTTAATTTTGTCGAATTTTGGCCGACCCTGTATAATATTGCGATCGTTTGTCGTCTTTCCATACTCTTTGTACAGTTTTTGTAAATGGTCCTGGGCTTTCGTAATAGTTGCATTCAATTCGATAGAGATCTCTTTATACGGGGAAGGGCGTATATAGAAATCGGAGAATCTCGGCTTTTCGTTTCGCTAACGGCTCCCCCGTTCGGTTGTATATCGATAAATGCAGCCGCATTGTATCTCGTTCAAGGCCGACACTTTCCACCGTTAATCTCGTTCACGGTTCATCGATAATAATTTAAAACCCGTTCGTTTCCGGCGTAGTCGATGGTCGCCGTTGTTGCCGCAGTTGCCTCTTCAGCGACAGGATCCGATACGATAATTAATTGGACTAATAGCGGCCAGGAAGAATCGTGTACGAATTGCTTCCACATTATACACGATTGCCAATTAAAGTGTTTCTTTTATTTTTGGTCTCGATCAAATGCGGTTTGACACTTTAATTATAGATCAAGGAAACCGTGTCGTTTGTTCGTGACAATGCAGCGTGAATTCTATGGGAATTATGAGGGTCGTTTCAAATGTCGATAAATATAATATTTTTAAGAACTTTGAAATTTTATACTTTTAGAAACTTAGAATCGTGAGAAAATTATATTAACTTATGCTATTTATTATGGACGTACAAATACGCTTTTTGGAATGAAAGGATTAAAGCCAGAACCTAGTCAAAGCTACGAAAGGTCACAATTTAATAGTTTGAAGGTCCCCGCCAGTTTCAAAGCCTTCAGATTTTCCTTATTCAAGTTCCGCGAACAGCTACAAGGATGTTTACAGTCACGATAACGATTCGTTGTAAAGCCTGACAAATCAATCGTATCAGAAATAAGATCCGACGGCCCTCGAGCAATGGGGCATAAATGGCACTCGTATACGGTGGCACAGGGGTGTCGATAAAGTTACAAGCAGGATATCGTAACAGAACCCAACGGGTGCATATAATGGCAAAGATGTCTGCGATTAGGAACTGTCTGTCGTCGTCGGTCTTCCCGTTTACTTCCTGCGGAGTTTCTGCGGGCGATAAGAAGTTGAGGAGGAACAATGGAGCGAAGGATTTTTATCGAAAGGACCTGGAAGAAACGCGGTGGATAATTTTTCTCTGGGAAATTATTTTATCCAGACTGCTCAGTAACTGTTATATCCTTGATAACTCGATCGCAATTAAAGGACTATATTGTTGAAGTTATAAAACTTCCCCTTTTCTTCTACAAGTTTAATATATTTTATTAAAAGTGACTCACACGTCACACAAGTATATCTTCAGAAATACTTTGTTAAAAGATTATAACAAAAATTCAGATTTACAGTAGGTAGGTCAAGGAACTAAACAAAACAAAGAAAGAAATTGGCAAAGATTTTGTAAGAATCAGTGAGAAATCATTCGACGAATAAATTAATATCTGTCATGATATTCAAAGTGCATTGCAATGGCACATTAATTGAATTTTAATCAGCATCTGATAATCATGTAAATTTTCTTTTGAACAGCTCATGATACATCTGTACAAAGAATGAATAGTAACAATACATTTATTCATGATAATTGTTATGTAAAAAGCAACAGTTCTCTCAGATAAAGTCTAGTTTGCATAATCAAACTTAAATAATTTAATCAGATTATGTAAAATATTTTCGTATTTATTTAAACTAATTGTAAATTTCAATAGAAGCTATTTAAATGAATTCAATTTTAAATTAAATTTCAGTAAAAGCTATTTGGTGTAAATATTAAATTTCGAATTATTCGGGACTGTATCAAATCAATAAGAACGTCGCGTTTTAAGGAAATATGGCATTCGTTATGATAATCAAAAAATTCATTCGTTCGATCAAACCCAATCTTAAAATCTCAATGTTATAATATCTGAGCGAATTTTCGTCTAGACAAGAATCGATAGCTGCGCAGATCGATCGGGTATACGGTGTTTCCCAGTTTTGCAGCCACTCGACTGATTACGGTCAAGCTTCTGTTTGCTTTGCTCTCGAGTCAGATTTTCAATGTCGAGGATGTAATTCCTTCGACAGAATGTTCAGCAACTGGTCTCCATTGCGAGGCAAAGAGGCACGTAAATAATTTCCCGTGGCATGCAAACAGAAATTTGTCAACAGGATTCTCGTTCGTCGCAGCATGCTGCTTTGAAAAGATATATACGTATGTATGTACTTTACTGAACCTGTGCACTTGGCCTTCTATAACGCGGATCATCTACAGTGGTGCACTGTAGCCTTTACATAAACAATTTAATTACTATGGAGATTATTAATACCAGGTGTCTCAAAAGAAAAGAGAACCATGAATAGTATTAACATTAAAATAACAACGTAAAATACCAGATTGAAAACTTGCATTAAACCCTTAATAATAACTTAAAAAAGGAAAAGAAAACGAAAACATATTAGAGACATTTTTATTAAATTACTTATAAATAATTTTCATCTTCCCTAAAGTATCATAATTCCTTTGGGAAGCTACCCCTGGAAACAGTGCTGGAATCCCTTAATTGAATATTGTCAGGGTGTGGTACCTCAAGAATGTTCTTTTCTATCAGAAATTCTTTTAGCAAGGGCTCAGAGTGACAGGGTGCTTTGTCATGGTGCAGCACCCATGAGTTGGCATTCTTAAATGGAACACAAATGAAGTCTTTTTCTAAGTTGTTTTTTTGGGAGGTTCATAATCAATTTATCAGTAATCAATCTTACTGTTAAACGACGATGAGATGCTATTAATGTCCTCTCTTTTTCAAGGCTCTTCGTCAATTTGTGCAATGATCCAGAATGGGATTCATTTACCACTAAATAAAAAGTGGTACATTTTATTCAGATTTATAACTTATATTATTAATTGAAGGACTTAATTTTCTTACCAATTAATAATAACTTTCCAACGTAAAATTCAGAATAAAATTAATTTTGAGTATGTAAAGGAAATAAATATTTCTTTATTTGTAAAAAAATTTGTAATACATTACACAGTATTTTTATTATAATCAAATTTTTAATTGAATTTCAATTACAACCGGAACAGTCAAGCATGGTCAAATATAAAGTATAACACTTTTATTTTCTGCATAAGGGTTAAACCTTGAATTTTTCATTTAGAGGGAGGGAAGGATTACATCCAAAATAATAATTGGTTCTTCTACTTATCACCCACGAAGTTTCCTTTCCGGAGAACCGTTGCGAAAGGAACGAAATTGAAATCCTTGATAATTGCGATCGAATTCAAATCAGACTCGGTTTTGCCTCTGCAGAAAAACCGTACCAGACGTGATCGATTATCCTGCGATTCGTTTAGTAGGTGAACTCCTCATAAGGCTCGCCACGTGTTCTATGAGAAACCGAATGGGTCTCGTTGAACTTTCGAGCGGTCACGATAATATCGTGTGCATAGAAACAGCGTTTCGTACAACGCCTCCCTTTCTCCGCGAAACGAAAACTCTGGGCGGTCACGCGACGTTGAGCACCGATTTGCCTGCATTTTCTTTCCCTCTGCTGTCTCTGCTCCTTTCCCAACCCTTCGACCGATAAAACGGAACCGGTTGTGGGATTTCAACGAGGCGGATTCAGGAGGTATCCTATACCGCGTTCGTTCCACTCGTTTCCAGCACGATCACCGAAGGCACCGATTCGTGCGGGATGCTTGGATCGATCGGACCTCTCGTTCGAGAAACTTTCAGTTCCTTACGTTTCCGCTTTTGATTGAAATAGTTTTTAACTTTGTATAAAACCACTGATTCAATTGCAATCATTCCCTTCTCGACGAGGAGCTAGAATCAAACTAACAAATTTATAATCACAAATTGTTGGTTAAATGTATTTAAACATTTAACCCTTTAATGTTTGGACATCACTCGCAGAAGAAATATTGTTTTGAAGTTATTTGATAAATTTAATAAATTTGGGACACTTACGAAAAGTTTTAATGAAATTATTTTCGTTGATGTAGAATAATTTCTATGTCATCGAATCGTATCAGACTTTGCACTTTTCGAAGTGATACGTTTGGTATGCAACGACCGGGTATAATTAGCGCATATCAAATTGAATATTGTGCAAATTATATGTCATCATTAGTTACAGCCTAGAATTTGAACGTTTATATAAAACAACTTTCGAAACGAAATCACGCGTGGGTTAAAGAGAAATCGTACCAGCTATTCGACCAACGAAATAAATAAAAATTACGTCAAGTTTCGAAATTGCCTCTGGATTAAGGAAATTTCATCTGATTTCCGTAGTGGTTCCAAAAGTGCGAATGATTCGAACAAATTTGTATAAATACAAACGAAGAAAGGAGGCGGAGAAAATAATTTACAGAAGTTTTTTGTACACCCCGAGCACATTCTCGATTTGACCCAGCAGCGATTGAAGTGTCCCTCGAGAGGACAGGAAAATGAAAGCGCGGTCGTCGTTTCTCGCTGTTAAATTGAAATTCAAACTAGCCCCCAGTTTGAACCCTTCAGAAGCTTCGGTCAAGTAGCCTTCGATCTCCAGCTGGAAGAAGAAAAAAAAAACTGGTATTCTTGGGACTCTTTCCATTCGATTTCAACCTTTTCGTTCCTCTCCGATTTCCGATAGTTGCTTTGGTCCTCTTTAGCCGAGTTTCAAAATTTGTAGCCATTAAAGAGGACAGGCGTTGGTCTCGATCATAAGTTTGACGACGATTTGTCTCAATTACCGGGCAACAGGCTCGCAATTAAGATCGTTCGAACGGTACGAGTCGTTTCCCTTTATTCGCTGTACGTGCGTGCGAATGTATTGCATGATTGCCGTCAGCAGAGCGTAGATGGTGAAAGTAAAATGATCGAAATGTGGAAACATGCCTGGCGATCGGAAATTTTTGACATTTGCCGGCGAACGTGATTTTGCCCTTTCGATAGTGGCCGCACTTATAGTTCAATGTAAACATCTGTACATGTGTCGAACCGAAACGAACCTTTTCACTGGAAAAAGGTGACAATTGAACCTTTGGTACGTTTGATTCGGTCGACACTTTTCGCTTTTGTAACACGAATAGTATTTCTTGTAAGGTTCGATCGTTTAATAAACCTTTTGACTAAAAGTTTAATTATTTATTGCTTGAAATTGACACTTCACGTTCTTAATGCAATTGTCTTAATTAACATTTTGAAGTGCCCAAAAAGAAATGAAGATAATTTAGATAAACAAATGCAATTATTTTGAATGCGTACGATAAGGTATTTCTAAAATCCATAATTCACGAAATAGTTATGCAATGCAGACGAAACGAGCGGTGCAACTGATTAATACGCGTGTCGTAACAGCCTTCTGCGCGATTTTATCTCTCGAAAATTAACGTGCTCGGCTCTGAACGCCTTTAACCACGGTATTTAACATTAATTGTCGATATTATCTTGTTAATTGTCCGAGGAATGCTGGAAAATCAGCGGCAGGCTTTCTTTGAGCGCCAACAGGCAAATTAGCCGGCTAGTAAATTACGCCTCTTATCGAATCAACAGATTTGACGTCGATCATTGGAGATTAAATAAAACAGAAATGAAAGATAAATATTTCTGTGTTAAGAAATCACCCTTGGGTGCCACCTACGACAACAAAAATTTTACCCTTCAAAATTTTCAAATTGCACCCTCGATAAAAGCACCGTCACGAGCAGTAGTATTTAACCCCTTCCACTCAGCTGTCCCCTCTGAGGGGACACGAAAAGAAATATAATTAATTTATTTTTCTTTTTCATGTTTCCTTCCAAACATAATTTAAACAGAATAATTATTCCCAATATTATATTATCTTATTTCACTACATTGTAATTAAGTATCTTTGAGTTGCGAGTAAATAATCTGACAAAATTTCCAAGTGCAAAGGATGAGTCGACCATTTCAATCATTTGATTTTCCTGGAAGACCATCCCATATGGCAGACGTTCGTACGAGGGAAACATTGTTCTTTGGGGAACTACAACAGGGTGCTGCGATGTATAGGCGTACACGCAGCAAATTTATTCAATGGAAAAGTTTCGGAAACGTCACGTCCTCGGGACACGGTTGATTGCTGGCAAGCAAGCTTCGAATTTCAATGGATCCTGCGGGAAACTTTTTCGACGAGATACTTCGTTTTTATTCGGTGTCCCTTCCCCCTCGGACGGATACGTCGGCCCAAACCCACTCTACTCCGCTGAATGAATATCCGCGGCAGCGTCTTCGGTGTACACTCGAATCTGTCGATATCGGGACTTCGTAAATAAATGAAACGCGGCTGACGAGTTCTGCTTCGTATACATATTTTAGAAAAATCCTTTCTCGTCCTGATTCCTGGTTCGAGGATGAAGAATCGATGCACGTTTATTGAATTCGTCGATGATTATTCTAGAATTGTGAACAGTTCTTCAGATTTTATTTCCGGGAAACAGTATAAAGGAATATCGGGTTTCCTTGGATGAGTACAAAATCAGTGAAATAAATGTTAAATTAACAGGGTCTTGTTAACAAAGTGCTTTCACAATAATCATTCCAATTGCGAAGGTGGATTTCGAGGTTGGCCGCTTATCAGCTTAGTCGGTCAGTTACGTATTCGATGAACTAAATAATTCCACCGCGCAACGCTTGATCTACTACGACCCACCGGAAGTTCCTTTCTATGCGGCCTCGTGTGTACCCTTCACTTTACTTACAATACTTTCAGGG
Organism: Anthidium xuezhongi; assembly: GCA_022405125.1. NCBI lineage: Eukaryota > Metazoa > Arthropoda > Insecta > Hymenoptera > Megachilidae > Anthidium > Anthidium xuezhongi. The sequence goes on along the minus strand of CM039650.1, from coordinate 4,053,625 downwards.
AAATGTACAGGAAACGTGTCCTTTTTTGTCCCTAAATTACGCGATTTTCTCGCGTGTTTCGTTCGTCTAATTGGCTTCGAGGGATTGTTCGAGTAAATAAAAGATGACATAGTTGCAAAATAAACATAGTTTCTTTCGTATGTAATTTTATAAAAATACTTGTGACTAATGGTGTTTCGTGTATGGTCCGTAATTACTCTATAAACGCTGTTCACTAGTGCTGTACAAACCATCAAAGCTCGTTGTTTTGATAAGGACCATCACGTGTTAGAGTTGTATGACAGTGTTTCAACGATTCTTTGCTAGAAATAATATTAGGTCGTTGCATATGAAATGGTCAATTTCGAGGTATAGGAAGTCTAACATAAATTGGGGGCATAAAAGTACCCTGAAATGGCACTTATGGTGTATCAATTTGAAGCATAAGGTTCGATCACATCAAAAACATTTCCAATTAAATTTTCCAATTAAAATTTTTCCACCATTTGTTATTGATAATTAAGCATAACTCAGAGTTAAATACTTTTTAATAAAAAATAAATAGCTTCGATCGAGTATAACGAATACACAATATATTTGTACCTTGGTACACTTTCAATTAGAAGGTAATAGGTAGATCGTAAAACGTGTCGATTAACTTCAAATGTGGGACATTATGTGTAATGATACCGTAATAAAACTGATATACAGGAATTATAATGGACAAGTGTAATTGGCACATGTCCGTGTTAATTTAATTAAATTTTAAACTGCTTTCCATTTATAACATTTGTTTTAAATTCAGAATAACTAATTATTTTATGATAAAAAGGAATAATCATCTATTTTCGAAGATCTGTTGTATTCCAGTGAAGTTTTTGTTTGAAATAACAAATGATAAAGAGTTACAGTGATTGAAGGGATAGAAATCCGAAATTTTACCTAGTCCTAACCCCCTTGGTACCGGCGGATATAATCTACCATGGAAATTGAGTATGGAAATGAAAGTTATAAAACCTCAGAGGCGATTGCGACAGGGGTACCCGGAATAGGGTTAGACCAGGGTGTGGTACCGGTGCGGTACACGTAAAAAATGAAATTTTGTAATCAGGCTTCTTCGCAAGAAAGTGTTTTACCAGCGTCGGTTTTCGTGCGACAGTAATGAAACGAGCGGTAAGCAACGAAAGCTTCGAAAGACTGTGCAGTCACTGTACTGCACCGTGTTATATAGCTCGTTCTGTTCGCTATTATGCAACCGTTTTAACTGCTTCTTTGCATTGACGTCCTTAAAACCAGTTTTCTCAGATAATAGGAGTTGAACGGCGCTCGTGTGTGTATCCACGCAGCTGTACACTACATATCAAAAGAGTCGGAATACTTGTTTTTAATTAAAGCATGGAGTTTCGCATACATAATCACAGACATTCGACAGGAATAAAAAATTTCTTCTGTTAACGTCTCATTATTCTAATTCCTTCTGCGAGAAAGAAAACATTTTACGTCCGTTATACTGTCCTTATTAATAAAAAAATACCCTATTTAACAGTCTTTTGAAATATTTTGTAGGAACTTAAAGAAAATTTCAATTATATTTTGTTAAGACCTTTGTATCTTCCTTATCATTTACGAAGGACTGATTTGTAACGTTAAGTTTTATCGAAGAAATGCGAGTTAATTCACGACGGAAGCTGCGGTTCTATTTTATCGTCCACTTTCAAACAATAAACCGTGTACTTGTGTTTCAGCATGGTTCCTGGGATGGTTCATGTGTAAAGCAGTCGCTTATATACAGGGCGTTTCCGTGGCAGCCTCTGTCTACAGCCTTGTTGCGGTTTCCTTGGACAGGTACGTGCACACAAGCACTTAAAACTTTTCAGAAAATAAATTCACGCCAATTCAAGCACGACAAATTTAGGGATTATCATTTTTCGCCCATGAGTCAACTGGAATACAATCCTTCTCGTGATCTGTTTCTTTGACAGCCGAATTTATTTTCTAATACACTTATCGGGAAGTTTGAAACACTCAAAACAAGAGCATAAAAAAAGAAATTTTGAAAATTGAATAACACGTGAATTTTATTGCATCGTTGCTTTTACGTTCTTCGCACCCTTCTTATCGCGATGCAATAAATCACAGTCACCCCTTGCTCGACCCTTAGCTGTCTGCGGCGTCCAGAGATGAAGTTAGCGCAAGAAATACGTGAAAAAATATGAAGAAATGGAAAAGTAACATCTGGAACGCAATTGATATTAATTTGGAAGAAGGTTCGAAAGAAATTCTCGACGGAGAATTATTGCAAATTCGAGTTTATCGTAAGAGTGATTAATTATTGTCCCGAACCGATCGTTATCGATAGCCGCGCAAGTACTCGAGAAAATACAAAGGTGACTGCGAGTCTTGTGAAATCAAAGAGCCGCTTACGACACCTCATTAACGCATATTCTTCCCTGACACATTTATTTCTGATCTACATAACGATGTGCTCGCCAATGTAACAATTACAAGTCGCGTTACGTGCAGTTATGCGGCTCGTTTCAACATTTCAACAATTGCCCCCATTAACATGACAACGGGAACGTTGTTTCGTACCTGTATCGAGCCATTTCAAGAAACTGCACCTTTTGTACGTAGAAATGACGGAAAACGGGAAATTAGGTAAACTAGCGGTTTAGCCTTCCTTCGTATTGTTCGTGCGATTGAAAGACTCGAAGGATAACAAATAAATCGAACGTCACAGGATAATACTTAGGGTACCTTTATTTTTAAATTGAAATAGTTGAAAAGAACGACTTTGATAAATGTTGTAATTCGATTTTGAAAATGGTCCTTTCGAAAATGCAACAAAGTTTCGCGAAGAAATCGAAACGTATCGAGGCGTGTCAAGTTTCTTGAAATTGTTGTTTGCTCCTTCGTTGCAACGATATTGTCTCTCCGTGTCGCAATAAAAATAACGTATGCGTAACGGGTGCCAATAACCAGGGCGAGTTTCACTTTTTTCCTTCTTTTTTTTTCTTTCGCAACATCCTCGACGTTTAATGTATTGCGAGGGTGGTACTCGTGTCGTTGCTACTTTTTTCATTCGGTCGCTTCCATAAAATGCAAGCAGTGGCAGCTACCTTGAGCCCCGTGTTAACAGGAAAGTTTATAAAAAGATGTTCTACGGTCGATGCAAAATCTTCGATCGCGTCTCATATTTTTCAGCGCGGATCCCGAAGACCAATTACTGACTTGTATTATTTTTATAAATGTCTCCTTATCGAAACATAAAAAGCTGGTTATTAAGGTTAATATTGAATCAAGCATCGGAGCTTGTCTTGCATAAAAAGTTCATTTATTATTTATTATGGGATCAACGCAGGTATTGAAATGATATAATTTATTTTTCAAGACAATTTTTTATTCAGAGGATGGAAAGTTGACAGAATCGTTTGTTTAAATTTAACCAATCACAATTTCCAATTAAAATAATTTATTGCAATATCTGTGGCAATTTTTTAATTTCTTTGCGATATAATTTTGACAAGAATCAGTAACTCTTTTTTTGTTTTAGGTAATTTTTTAAAAAATCTTTCTGTTTTCTAAAATTTTACAAATATTTATGATTCATTACACTTTAAAGTGCTGATACAATTGTAAAGTTAGCGTGACATCGATATTATAATAGCCTTGTTACAAAGGTAAGAATATCTCCTCATTAAGAAGGGTGTATCTTAGCAATTACACTTAGCTCTGTAAAATAGTACCTACCAAAACTAACATTCTATTAATACCATCTCCATAAAGACGAGCATGTACGTAGAAATCGATAGACCCGATATAATAGGTTTCCATTCTGTGTAACAATAGCCCTCTAATTCAAATTAATATGCAGCGTACTTTTCTCTTTCAACTTGTATAATTTTCAAAATAATCATTTTAATATCGAAAAAGCTGAATCGATATAGGCAGGGTTTAGATTACACCCACCCGAAATATATTTCACCCTCCACATATGGGGAGTTGCTAAGAAAAGCGTGCGACGCGATCGAATATCATCGATAAATGATTTCCTATCAATTTCACGTCAAGTTTGCCAGCCGGTGTCGCGGCCTGAAATAGTTTTGTAAAATCCCTCGGAAACGATCGATCTCGTCGAAATTGCCCAGCGAAAGGGATTCTCGATGGCTGGGAATTGTCTTATCCTTCGATCAACCCCCGACCCAAGACGCATCGCTCTTCCCCCCGGTCCGGCGTACTCCTTTCTCCCCGGAAGTACATATATCTTCTTCGGTTATTCCTGTCCGGTCTCGAACACCTCGAGGCCCAAGTTGTCGCTGCCCTAAACGCCGACGTAAATCCACCAAAGCCTCCGAGACTTCCTCGAGCGGATCCAGTCGGAAGACAAGTTCGAGGCGAGTTATTAGGGCAGCTTGATACACGACGGGGATAAAGTTCATTTGGAACGGTGCCTTTGAGGAAGTTCGGTGGCACGATTGGCGCTGTTAGAGCGTGAACTGATATTGTTAACAATTTCTACCGATTCGAGAGTCTTGGCAAACTCAGAGTCGTCCAAGCTGAATTCTTGTTATTTGTGTTAATAGAAAAGATAGCAATTCTTTATACATTTTTGAAAGCAGAAATAGGAATCGATACAAAAAGAGATTAAATTTGTAAAATAATTTGACAAGAAATGATTGTCAGCGGCGATAAAGGTTTATTTATTCGACGTTAAATTACTACGTAATTATTAATTGTAGGTGTTGATGGAATGTAGATGTGTAATTCCTCAGCAAAAGCGTTCTGCCAGAGATGGTAGATACAGTGGGAAGTACTTTCCTTCAGCTCGCGTTAGACCTTGTATCACGTTATGTTTTACGTGTTATGGTGGATAGGATTTACGTCACGTTTCGAATTAAGTCACTTTGCGGTTCTGAGTGGCCGTGAATGATTGTTTTTCTTTTTTCGAATCAACGCATTGCTGATTAAGCAATCCCATTTATCCGTCAGTTTAGAAATGCAAGGATTTTCTTCGCCTACCTTTCATTCTTTCAATCTATTACGTGCCCATTATTATTGCTTTTGTCATTCTTTAATTGCTCATTCACCTGGTACTATATATTTTAGATTTATGAATATCAGTCATATTTTCTTGGTACCCTAAATTTCAAATTTCTTAGGTATATATTCTCCCTTCAAATTTTAATTCCCCCCTTTTGCCTAATTAATTAAATTAGAGAAACTTCTAAAGCTTAGTTGGATAAATAAAATAGAAATTTTTTATTATGACGTGCGTTTGCTAAGTTTGTCGATGAACATACTTTAAGTACACTTTCCTTCGATCATCAGCTGAACAATTAAAATCGTAAGAAACCCGATATTTCCTTTATCGAATTACTTCGAATCATTCCTCTCAAGTGGTTACAGACATTCGCAAAATCGGATTATTAACCACATTTTCACCCCGGCTGTTACATCAGCTGGTTAGGGGATCGGATTTCGGACGTCGCGTTCCTAGACTCGGTTTCCATTACTTTTTCCTGGATCTGTCATGGAATTCCCTCGATCGAAGCTATATATTTTAGCTATACACCCTTATACCTTACATGTGTGAAAGTAAATGAATCAAAATTATTTTGTGACGTAAACCACACACTTATGGCATAATCATTTCATTCATGCAATACATATTGGCCTACTATTCAGTACAGGGAGATACATTTATGGGGTGTCCTAGTTTATTCTGCTCAAATAATTATTTTTTGATTGTACAGAAAAATAATTTAACTGTGGTTAATTTATTTTGAAAGGGACATTATATTGGTGGTATAGGTGTTGTTTAAATGGACCTCCTATATTTCCATTAACCCCTGTAACACCCTAAGTAGTTAATTTTTATGAAAAATATAGAGTTCAATATCTTATTCAATGCCATATGAATTATGAAGATACACCCTAAACCTTAATTTTATAACTTTGGAAGAATAAAAATTGTTCAAGTTTAATCCAGGAACAATGATACCAGCAAATTACGTAGATATAGAACCTTTCTCAAAATTTTTGACCGAATGGTTCTATCACGATATGCACCGTTGACTCAGGAACAAAGGACCAACGTAGAAATCCTTTGTTTCTGAAAAGGCGTCATGTTCATGCATTGATGAAGAGGTCAAAGAAGACCTTGGCTACGTTTTTACGAAATAAGTTCGCGTTTAGAGCGTGCGCCCGTCAGTTTTCACGCTTGGTTCGCGTACTTACCCCGGTCACACCGAATCCGTGGCTGTGTCCGTACCTATCACCCACACATCGATGCGGTAATACGTATCTTATGCAGGCGATTGAACTGTTTCCACATAAAGTGTTTTAACCTAATTCCACGGATCTGATCGCGAGGGGTTGAAAGCACGCGATTGGCCGGCGACACGTCGTTTAGTGCCGACAACGGGCGTGCATTGGGTGAACAGCACCCCACCCTGTTCGTCGATCGGCTGACTCAACCGGCCGATACATAACGTCAGACTGTCGAACGGCGGGCCACGTGATCAAATTTGCAGGGATTTTTTGAAATAGACTTTCGTATAAAAGGACCGTCGAACGGTAAATCTAGCATAAGCTTTCTTACTTTCGTGAAGTAAACAAGCAACCCACAACCCACTCTCAACATGTTCAAGTTGGTAAGAAGAAACAACCACTTATAACGCTATCTATACTTTTAATATTTCTAATTTTGACTTTTCCTCGATATTCTGTGAACGATCGGTCGAACACATAGACCGTGTACAGAGTCGATCAGCTGTTTTCCAGTCACGGAAAATTCGAATCAAAACTCGATCGTCTAACAAATACTGATTTTTCTATCTTTTCTCGGTAATTGTCGTACAGCTCGATTTTAATTCGCTCCTTAACGCCTAACCCGTTCCGCGCACTTTCGAGCCAGTCGTGAAACATAAATTGTAATTTCTGCAAAATTTCAGTTCTTTCGAAATCTCAGACACAGACTAGTTCTGCGTGAATCATCGAGGCGATTTGCGTCGAATAAAATACCGTATCGGGCTCGTACGAACGCGATTAGAATATAGATGCATAAATCGTTCGATCGGGTACGTTTTAACACCGTGCCAGGGGAAAATTCCTTCGTTTCCCGTTCACCGTGCCTCTTCGATCGATTCTCGCGGCCCGAGCCGAGAAGTATCGCGCGCCGTGACCTTTCCGCTTCGCGTGCACGCCCCACGAACGGACCCTTACGTTCACTTCAATGGACACTGTGCTGTGCCGGTCAAAAAAAAAAATATATATACGAACGGACGAAATCACTGGAGCATGCACATTGTTAGCCAACTGGTTGAACGCACTCGGACAAAATGGAATGCAGTTTTGCGTACACGGACACCTCTATCGCGTGCTAGGCGCACCGGTCACGTGTCGGTCGCTTTTACGTTCTCGTTTCCGATTACACGATCCGATCGGTTCCAGTATCGGTTCCTCCGACAGAACAATAGCTTTTGTATCGTTTTTTCCCACCGAATTCGCTCGTCCGTTTTCGTTCTCTCATTTGGCAAAATTTCGTTACAGAGCTTCGGCTTAAAAGAGTAGAAAATATCATTTTCAATGGTCCAGAAATAATCGTAGCGGATTCAATTATCGACTGAAAATTTTGCGAAAAAGAGACTCTTTTTGAAAACAAACGGGAACCTTGTAATCTTCTTGGAAATCGGTTCTTTGAAACGAACGGGGAAAGCGTATCCGCGTCTCGAGTCCCGGTAAAGCGATTATAGCTAATCGGTCGGGAATTAACGCTTCCGCGAGGGGAATCCGGGGGAAATTGTATTGTCCGTTTAAACGACGGCAACGACGAGAGGACGATTCAGCCGTGAAAGAAGATAAGAAACGAGCTAAGAATTTTTGCACGTGCTACTTTTCCCACAGGCTGTTCTCGCCGCCATTCTGGCTGTCGCTACCGCTGCTCCCGGTGGTCTGACCGGCATCGTTGGTGACCATGGAATCGGCCCGATCACGGCCCCAGTGGTTCTCAGCCACGCCGCACCTCTGGCCGCTGCCCATGTGATCGCCCAACCCGTCGCACCCATCGTCCGCACCGCGCCCATCGTCACCAAAGCCGTATTGGCCGCCGCCCCATTGCCCCTTCTTTCTCATGGCTTGCATTAGATGACAGCTGATTCTATCTTTCTACCACCAAGTCACGACGAGACAGCCCCCCTAGAAAAACACATACACATACACACACATACACCTCCTCCCTCAAAATCCACCCCAATTCCTCGTACGATCGTCCCCCTCTCTCAAAAAAAAGAAGAAGAAAAGATAAGAAGAAAGAAGCAAAAAGGGAAGACGACTAGCTGGAAAGAATCGTAACGAAACTGGACAACGAAAGATATAAAAACACGATGAAACAACCATGGATACAAAGATTCTCTCTTGGCAATCACCATCGAGGACATCGAGGATTCCAGGCGCGGGAACGGCCGGGAAACGTCCAGGGAACCGACCGACCCACCTAAACGACCAGGACATCGCACCGGAATCGAATCGGCTAGCGTCATCTCTTCCGGAGCATTCGCGGCTCTAAGATCATCAATGTAATTTGGACATTCGCATCTCGATCATTGCACCATCATCCAGGACCCTTCCCCCTTTGGTCATATGGAATTTTAATAAAATTTTATTTAAAAAAACCAAACAAACAAGATCGCCTTTTCGCTGAGCAGTCGGAATCCCCATCCCTATCGAGCTTCTTCGTGTTCAACCTAGACGTACGAGCGGACACGGAGGGATGAGTTATCGAGATTAGGCGACACGGTCAGATTCGACTTTCCCAACTCGTCTGCGATCTCGACGCGTACGTTCACCCCTCGGAAAAGAAGCATCGAAGACGCGTGTTACGATAAATGGACACCGACCGGTCCGCTTGCTGTCAATATATGCAAACAACCGTATAAACGAAACTGCCAGATTCGAATCCGAGAGTGTATTCCCCTCCGTTGTTTTACGACCACGGTCAACTATCTTAGCCGAGAGGGTTTCATCCCTTTCGTTCGTGCGTTCGCTTCCAAGACATTGTCGGTAGTTTGATCGCCCCGAACCCTGAAATACGAGTGCCAAAGTACGCGGGTTTTACAACCGGCATAAAAGACAGCGAAATTAGTTGGTAAAGGAGAACAAGTTTGATTTGGCTGCAGTCACTGCGGCTGACGCATGCTTTATTTCGAAGGCGTATGAGGAATGGTACAAGAAACGCTTCGGCGAGATTCGTCAGATCTTCGTGTTGGGGTTAACGCTCGTATGAAGAATATTGGGCAGCGATGAGTGTCTTCAGTAGAGATAGACAGAACCTGGATGCAGCAACTTGTATCCGTGCGGGTAAGACAGAGGCAGGGTGGCTGGGTGTAACGGTAGCACCTTCACGTAAGGCTGCGAGTACACCAGGGGATGGGTGAGCACAGGTGGCACTGGCTCTGGCACTGGTGCTGGTGCTGCTGAGGCTGCCAAAATGGCCACGGCCAGGAAGATCATCTGTTGGGTATTTAAGAACAAACAGGTTAAAAATTAATATTAGATACACCAATATTTTTTTAATTGACATTCTAAGTATCAATACTGCAAGCTTTATTACCTGCAGTTTAATACATCTACTCATTTAATTTCACTTTTAATAAACGTGTTCTATTATCTTGATGGTATTCATAAGCTCGTTTTATGCGACACAATGTTAAATAACAAAATTGTTTTTAATCGACTAAGGCGGATCATTTCAATCAGGATAGGTAACAGGTTCTTGCGAAAATGTTAATCCGTTAACCGAGAAAATTAACCGGTCTTTAAAAGGCGTATGAAACTTGATAATGAATTTAGTGGAAGATTTTTGCCTGGATTTTTCCTTGGTCATTTTTAATTATAATATTAATGGAACTGGTATTAAGAAAACTGTGATTATAGAACAGGAATAATGAGCTGAATCTTTCGAGCTCCTAATTATCAGTGTCCATTACAAGTTCTACATATTGTGTAATGCATGACTATTGGTAGCATAAGCGTATTAACAGGATTTGTATAGCTGCTGATTATTCAGTTAATAATGTTTAGTTGGATGAAGATTTACGGGGCCGGTTATGTCAAATGAGTTATTATCCGTGCATTCGATTTACTCGGTACGTAATAATTAAACAAATAGCAACAGAACTATTAATTCACTTTCAGTTTTGTAAACAAAGCATTTACACTGATTTGAAAGGTATTCTATTGAAATTAATTATATAAAATTCAAATTATTAAGTTAAATATTGTCAAGAAAACCTGAAAACTTATGTGTGACACGAATTAGAATACAAGAACGTCTGAATCACATAAATATCTTACGTAAACATCGACCTAATAAATTAATAATCACTTTTTATACGAGAATTTCAAGTACCAGTATTTTTATGAGAGATTACGCCATAGTTTATATTTATACGATTCCAATTCAAATGTTCAAGATTTATTTTTTCGATAATATGATATTACCATATATACATAGATCAGTGATAATTTTATTTTAGTTGTCTTTAAAGTATGAGAACTAAATTCACATAACGATTAGTTGATTTCGACAATTTAATTCAACGATAATTGTAACTGAAGATGTTAATCTTTTTACTACACTCGTCTCTGCTGTGAAACACTTGTTACGTATTCAATTATCCAATCTAATACATAAATATTTATCGTTGAATGTTTATTTATTTTTTGCATTATTAGCATTTTAATTTCTGTTCAGAAACAACACTTACACTTTCGCGTGGATCTTTCGGTAGCAAAAGGCTAATAATATAAATTAACATTGATATTTTAACCTCTTCTAAAATTGAAAATTACATGACAGAGAAATATTGGGCATTTCGAAACACCAGTTATGGGACAGCCGATACATTTTCCATCGCGACAAATTGAAAATTTCAATGGAACACTTTAAACGGTGCCGATGGACACTGAAAATCGGCTAAGTGAATGCGTACAGTTAATACCGATAGATATACTTGCCAGCTTGAACATGTTAAACGTTTTATCGGCTTTTCCGTTCGTAAACACGAAGGGACGTGGAATCGATACTGCTGTTAGCACCACAGAAATCGAACCTCTTTATATATCTACGTGACGGAAGCTGTGCCATCTTCATTGTTCGTTCTCCACTCCGCAACCTTGATCGTTCTCGATAATTTGTATCCGCGAATCGATCGATTTTTTCCAGTTCGTTTTTTTTTCTTCTTCTTCTTCCACCTTTCGTTCCTTCTCACGTCCTTCTCGCCTCAGTGTCTGTGTGCGCCCGTGTACGTATGCAAACGGCGACGGGGACGCGCACGGAAGTGTTATCGAACGACACGAATCGCCGTTAGATCGGTATCGTTCCGAGTTGATTTATAGAAGGACTCTTCAGCGTCGACAGCGACAACGCTGGCGTTCGTTTAATCGAAGGACACGGCTAGACGAAGCTCTCTGATTAAAAGCAACGACGTTCGAAAGCGAGGTCCTTCGCGAACAACGGCTTAGATACAACGCGGACCACGCTCGCTAATGGTCTTGGAACGTTCCGTCCTCCTCGAGAGGTGGATTCTCTCGAACGAAACGAGCGCCCTTTGACACGTTTCGGTGCCACGCGGACCCATGGTGTTCACCAATGGCGCATCTTTAATTAAGCGACGAAAGGTGTTCTTCGTTGAAGAGGATGCAGTCGAATTTGGGAATTTTCAATTTCTTCCTTAGGTTTCAGTAGAATATCAATTATTGACCGAGATGCTCTACAATCTAAATATTGCTTCAAGAAATTGCCCTGATATCTAGGAATCAGAGAAACGGACGTGGATAAGCAAAGTTCCCCGTATCGACGAATTTCAATTTCCGGAATAAAATTGCGACTGTGGTTGCTTAATAAATTCCTGGCGAACGACACCTTATCGAAACAAGGCCCGCTTCGCAGACCGCAATACAGGGAACGTGGAATGCCTCGTAGTCGCATAAAAGGGGGGGCCTTGCTGTATCTACATATTCTTACGCAGCTCTCGTAACCGTCGAAGCGTAACGGGCTCGAGTGTCTTTCGAAACCACGAACTGAATATAGATTTCCATAATGGAGGCATAAAAATGAACGGTTACGTTTTGTGCCACACGATTCTGCGGTCGCGTGGCTGTTCTCCGCTGCCGCGACGTCGTAGAATCTACGCGACCTCCCACGCTTCATAGACAATTGATCACCGATGCGATTTGTCCGACCGATTTTAAATGCCACCGCCTCGATCAACCGTGCTCTCGTGGCGATATTTTGAGACCTTTTCTATTATTTTCTCTATAAACGTTATTTGAACTGAGATTAAGGTTCCTGTTGTTTGAAAAAAGTTGGACAAACTTTGGGTGTTAAAAGGAAAAGGGCAGGATAATAGTAAGGAAAACGTAAAAACCTTCTAGGGAAAATTGGGAGGAAACCTTAATCCTAACCGAGTGGTTATCAGATTTAACTTAATACAGATATAACTTTCTTTTAATGCTGAGTAATTCTAGAATATTATTAATATTAATAATAAGTAATAGTACTACTGAAATAATTATTAATATTACTAATTAGTAATTTAACCTAATCAATATCTAAAAAATTTTCCTTATTAAGACACTTTACATCTTCGCAATGCGAGTTACATTCATAATCCATATTTGATGTTCCTAGTTGTATAACCTACGTGACCCACATAACTCGAAGCGTATGCCTCAGGTTATACTAGGATCCATCGTATTATACAAGACATCTAACATCCGTTCGTGCATTTGCAGGTTCCTGGCAATCTGGTGGCCGCTGAAATGCCAAATAACGAAGAGACGCGCCAGAATGATGATAGTGGTGATCTGGTTCATCGCCCTGACAACCACCTCGCCGTGGTTGCTCTTCTTCGATCTGGTCGCCATTTACGACGACGATCCGGACTTACGATTGTGCCTGGAGGTGTGGCCCCACCCGGAAGACGGCACCTTATTCTTCCTGATCGGCAATCTGACCCTCTGCTACGTGCTCCCCACGATTCTGATCTCCCTCTGTTACATCCTGATCTGGATCAAGGTCTGGCGCAGGCACATACCCACGGACACGAAAGACGCCCAGATGGAGAGGATACAGCAGAAATCGAAGGTGAAGGTCGTGAAGATGCTGGTCGTGGTGGTGATACTGTTCGTCCTCTCGTGGTTGCCTCTGTACGTGATCTTCGCGGTGATCAAGCTGGGCGGCGAAATGGCCGACAGAGAGGACGAGATCCTGCCGATCGCCACGCCGATCGCCCAGTGGCTGGGCGCGAGCAACTCCTGCATCAATCCGATTCTGTACGCTTTCTTCAACAAGAAGTACCGCCGTGGCTTCGTGGCGATCCTGAAGAGCGGACGTTGCTGCGGCAAGATCAGGTACTACGAGACGGTCGCGATGATGTCATCCTCGACGAGCATGAGGAAGTCCTCGTACTACGTGAACAACAACAACAACAATTCGTCGACCAGACGGACCTTCCACGGGCCACCCGTGCACCAGGAGAGCAACGTGTCCTACATATTCAATCATACCGGCGTCTAAATGAACGGGCTTGTCGTGGAGATGTTGATGTTCGGGTATACCGAGGCTGGCTGCCCGGGACGGGCCTCGAAGTACAGCCGGTCCGAGGATTCTGGATCACGACGTGATCGCGACGATCGTCGCTCGGATCGGAAAATCGCCGACACGGAAGTTCAACGATAGCACCGTTACGAATCCTAACCCCATTTCTTCGGCCGCGTTCGTATGTGATACGATACGCGGCGCCGGGGACTCGTCGTCTCCGGGTCCCTGTGTTGTTGTCGACGACGGGGAAACCAATGTTTCTCGATTCGCAATCGTCATTTTCTATTCTCACCGCGTCGTACATTGTACTCCGTTAAAAGAGAACGCGCCGTTGTCGCGGACGCCTCGATGAATCTTTGTCCCGTTCGCGAGGCGCACCCCTTTCTTTCTTTTCTTTTTAGTTTTCTTTTTCACAGAGCATCTTTCTAGATTTGTAAGGAATTCACGAACAAGAGGGACCCGAGCCGCTCGGTTGCGATTAAACGAGATACGTGACAGCGGCGGGTGGAGGGAGGGGGACAGGGAAGGGAGATAAAGAGTGTGTGTTGCAAGAGTTTCTCCGCTGGCCGGGGGTGTCCGATCGATGGTCGGACCAGCGATCGGACACGATCGGCCCGCTCATGATACTCGAATACGTTAAATTAATTCCGTGAGAGTAGCTGAGCACGCGACACGCTCGTCCATTGTACGTAATTGCACGTCGTCCCCGTCGAACGGCGGGAGGGGTGCGTACGAAGATGAAAGACACAACAGTGCGCACCGTCGACTCGTCTCGACGATTTAATACTCGTAAGTCCTTAGGCTATATAACACAGAAGAAAAGATAAAGTTTATCCGTGCATTGCATGCTGCGATTTAAGCGACACTAATTGCATAACACCTAACTGTTACCCTTTACACACGAGAGCGAGAAAGATGGAACTCTCGAGGGGCTGGGCAGGAAAGGGAGAAAGAGGACGAGGGAGAGAGAGGATCGCCAGTCGATCGAACTTTGATTATAACACTACCTCCGCATGCGAGCAAAAAGCAGATAACTACGTATATTATATACACTTGTACTTATTACCGTAGCACGGTCGGCTCGAACAAGTAAATATATAATATATATACACATACATATATTTTCTTATCGGAACGTTAGACGATCTAGTCGTTTTTGGGGGACTTCTTACGGTGCCATATATTGATACACGCCTATAACACGGTTTATCGTGTTGATTTAAGATATTAAGCCGGTCCCGCGTGCGTCGACCACGTGGAGGAAAGAACTCGGGGGGCGGTCCTAGTTTAACTCGATCCGATCGAAAAAAAAAAAGAAGAAGAAAGCTTTCGTCTTTGCCGCGTTATCAACGTTGCCAAGCCCCACCCATCGCTCCCTACACGTATCCCCTAAACCTAACCATCCATCCGTCTGCGCGAGTCCGTGCGACCCGCAGAAAGGCGAAAGTGACCGACCCACCGTTTTGTCTCGGATTAGACTCAAATCGATTACGTGTGCGACGAATTAACGCGGTCACTGGCGACAATAACGATCTTTCACGCTCCGGGAGGGTCGGCTCCTGTTACGAGCTAGTTCAGAGACCATGCTGGTGGCGAACGATCGACGAGAAGGTCGTTGTTGCTTTTTTTCTCTCACTGCCGGTACCATTGTCTTCCCTAGAGAAAATCACGCCGTAAGGGAAGGTCCAACACTTGTAGAAAGTAACCGTACTCTATACGTGGATTAGGTCTGAATTAGATCAACAGCGGAGAGCGTTCGAATGGGTCAATTTAGCAAAGGTAAAGTCCTTCCCCTACGTCGCCATCTTTTCTAAGAGAGATGCTCGGTAAAGTACAGGTACTCCTTCAATTACTTTGTCCACATACTTTCTTTTAATTTAATAAATTGCAAATAGTCCGTGATGCTAGGATAACAAGGTTTAAAGAATGAAATTTGTTATAAAAGATATTGCAAGGGTAACTGAAGGAGTACCTGTGCAGGAAGCGGAAGATCGTCGATCGTTCGTCGCCCGCGCGTGTTCGTATTTTTTTAGAGCTCGATCTCTTCAATCGTATCATAGGAAACTTATACTCTCATACTTGTCCGTTGGTTGAACCTCGCTCGCGCGGAGCAAACCGGAACACGGGCGCGTTTCGAGAAGAAAAGACGGAGTTTCTTGTCGACCAGTCGACCGGGAATGGACGATTCGGGACTTGTTCCTCGTTGGCGGGTTCTTCTGCGAGTCCTCGATCGGACGTAGCACTCTTCCTCGAGGCTGTGGATCGTTTCCCACGCGAACGATCCGGGTAAAAATGAAGAGGAAAAGAAACTGGAAGTCAGACGAACCATTGGTAGTGATGGGCTAGCAATCACTTCGAACATGACGGAAGTTTCGAATCGTTTCGAATTTCATTCGAATCCTGAAAATCTTGAAACTTCTTTCTCGCATTTCCAGCTGTTGTCACGAACCTTAAACGATTCATCTACGATTAATTTTAATTTTGGAGCAATTTTAATTCACTTTAGACAAGTATTAAAAATTGTACTTAACCTTCGAACCGCTTCCTTCGAACTTTCAAGATTTTCAGGAACCTTCGAAAGCAACGATCAACGAAGACGAGGGACGACGGAGAACCGAAGGTACTTCGATGTAGTCGTGTTGTAATTACCGACGAGAATTTCCGAAACTCGATCCTTTATATGATGTAAAAGTGGTGTACGTCGTTAAGAGCTGCGGGATTTTATGATAGAGCAACTATTTTCGTAAGGTTTTTATACGTGGCGAGACAGGATCTAGATGTAAACGAAACCGTGCGATGTTAAAGAAAACGAAAAATAATAAAATAAAAAAAAAATAAAGAGATGAAGAAGAAGAAGAAAACGAGACAGAGAAAATGTATCGTAGACGGTCGTGAGATAAGTACTTTATTCATATCGATATCGTGGCTCAACGATGCCGACTAACAATTTATTAAACGACGTTTTTCTTAGCGTAAGGAGACACAAACGTTAGGGGGATAAAACGGGCGGATACGACGAAGATGTTGATGAAAGTTGCTGAACGAAGGGCACACTTCGAGGAATATTATCGGAATCTCGAGAAGCGACTGTATACGTACTATAAAACGTGACTAAGCGTCTAAGTTAACGATCTTAAGGCCGTAAGGATGTAACATTTATATATTAATATCGTATACTTGTACACACGTGAAAAACATACTATACGTCTATCTGCTGTCTCTATGTACATATGTAACTTAATCGTATAATGTAAGTAATGTATATCGTTGCTATGTTGTTATCGTATACAACGCCGCTGTCTTCGTTCTTATTCGTTGTTTTTAACGGAGATTACGGTGGTTATCGTTAACTCGAATCGTTGCAAACGTTTCTCGTTCGTTGATCCAATATTGCGAGATAGATTTCCTGTACATACGATGGAAAAATATTGGTTAATCGTGTTGTAAAAGGTCTTTGCGTGATCGGTATTTATCTGTGGTAGGAATCGTCTGATTTAAAGGTAATTGGATGTCGATGAATTGATCCTGTAACAATTTTCTAATGAGTTTTCAGAACATGCGACGTTCGTGGGCAATTATAATTTCTAAATATTGTTTAAAAATGGTATTCGAAAACTTTGGAAAATATGATTATATTATTATTAGGGATAAGTGAAAATTTCTGGGGCTAAGAATTTATTTTTTTCTTAAAAAGGTAATTGTAATTATCTACGTAATATTCGTACGTAATTCGAGGTAATATACATTTCTCATTGAAGACAATGAAAAGTTTCATTGATAGGAATGCTCAATAGTAAACATTGAATATCAAAATTGAGATAATTTCATTAAAACGTTAATTTAGAAAGGAAACTTTCGTATAAAAATTGATCGAATTGTACGAAATTTCGTTTTCGTTATTTTATTAATCTTTTCATGAACCGACAGAAGATATAGATCTAATATTTAATAATTTTATGGTAACACATTCTGTGTTTGGTTCTGAATATAATAATTTCGTATACAATAAAATATAAAAACTGAACGTTGATAATTTTATGCAGAAATGTCTACTATGTATTTAAGAAAGATTGATAAAATGACGAAGATAAAATTCCACATAATCAATGTATAGTTAAATCAATCAGCCGTAATTACATTTACGTCCAAACGATCAAAGGATACTTCTCGCGGTGATTAATTTTGTTTTACAATCAGCTAACAACAGTGATTGGTATCCATGATTTATGGTTTTAAAAATGATCACCTTTGTGCTCATAAGAGTATATCTTCCTCGTTTCGCATGATTAACGTTGCAGTCTATAAATCCTTCTAATGAAACACCTTGCGAGAAGAAAAGCCGTCCTTTCATTGGAATACCTCGTTGATGACGGACCTGAAACAGTGTCAATGAAAAGATCAATGAAACTTTTTTTTCTTCGAGCAGAATCTTGTATGCATCCGTAAACACGATCAAGGACATACATAAGTACCTTTATTGCCACAATTACAGACTAATTATCCGAATCATTGCACAGTGTTTATTCATCAAGTTTAGAATCACGATCAGTAAGAACGGAACAACCATGAGAGAATTATGGGAACTGATTAACACGTTGAATGCCACATGGGTCAAAGCATATCTTTAATTAAACAAAATAAAAAGGAATTGTATTATTTTCACAATATTTCGTTCATGTTGTATTATCAGTATTTCTAATTAATTGACAAAATTTCTAATAAGAAAAGTTCCATGAAAATACAAATGTCACCATACCTTGACCGGCATTCAAGGTGTAAAGAGTTAGAATTTCATTTTCTTTCAAACATTCGTAAATCATAAATTTCACTTGACAGAACAACGCGTTAAGAAAGGAAGATTAAGCTGGCTAATTAGTCGCCAGGGTAACATCTCGTGGCGAAACAGCGATTCCGTTTGCAGACGAGATCGAGTCGACCATCGAGTAATCTCCAGCTCCGTTCCTATGCTATCGTTCACGGCGGACGAATACACACATAGAAAAATAAAAGGAATAAAATATGATACTGTTGAATGAAAGTTTTCAAAGTTACGCGGCCGGTCTGACGATTCGTTTTGTATGTTTATCTTTTAAGCATACCCCAACGATTTTCGATCTTTTCATAATAATGGATAACGATGCAATTAGAAGAATATAAAAATCGAATGATTTGCAACCCTTTACATTCGATGCTTTCGTTAATTCACTTAATGACTTTGGAACAAATGTGTTTTGTACGTTGCTCAGAAACGCTAAGATTGTTTTATCAATTTACAAAGGGTGACTAGTTATTGCACAAGATTATTGTTTCTGATAATACTTTGATCCTTATCTGTAAATCATCAGATCGTTGTGACGAGGACTCGTTAAAAAGCACAAAGTTTATCCGACACTCGTTAGCGATAGGGAGTAACATTTTTAACGTTTCAGCACAATTATCGAAGCTGTTGTTTATTATTAAACTAAAAAGATGCGTTCTCTGTTGAATCTTGCGATTCTGGAGGATCAGGTTGTTGCAGACGAAACGAATGATTTATGCATAAAAATGATGTTGATGTTTATTTATAAAACCTTCGTTTGTTCATGAATTACATTTTTCATTAATTTTGTATGAAATAATAAATAATTATCACTATAAGTATTTTCTTAAGTGAATTATTCTTCGATATAATTGACAATCAGTCATTTTGAACTAAAAACATTAATAAATCATTTAGGTAGTCATTTCGAATATACTGTAAGCTTTAATTTGGTGTAAATTATGTCAAACTTCTGACGTTTCCAAATTCACAATTCGATGTAGCATAATTGATATTTTGCGACACTTTCATGTCACGAAATCCTATTGGACGTTTCGATGTTTCTAAATCGATCGTTTGATTTGCAACGATCTACCAGAAACCGGAATCGAACGGGATCGTGCGGGTGACACTTCCATTCTGTCACGATCACGCGACGTTTCCTTAATTTATACGTACGATCACGAAACGCAATTGCACAAAGAGATCGATCGCATTGTTTTCCCATGCTGGACGCCCGTAGCCTTGCACGCTTGACCGATCACCGGCGAGACATTTGCATTTCGACGGATTTGAATTCGACCCGTTTATACGTTCGTTACTTTACACAATTAACGGTTTATCCCTTGTTTTTTAAATGTTGAACGCGAAGGGGCCAAGGAACCGTGGTTTCGAACAATGTTTCAAGGGCTTCTCGACAAAGCTGACCGCGTCTTTCGCTCGAGAATTCGGACATTTCCTTTTCCCTTCATTCGATCGTTCTGAACGACGATGCTTGGGGGAAGATTGTGAGAATTTTCGAACGAAATCAACAGAGCTTTCCAACGTGAACGATGGCCACAAGAGTCTCTACACCTTTGACGATTCATCGAATATTTTTCTATGCAATTCGATTAGACTTTTCGATGCGAAGCGTGTAAATAAAGAATAATTTTAGAGGAATATTGTATTATATCATTATCGATGTATTATTACATGATTTATTATCGATTTACATGAAAATTTACACGGGTTAAGGTAACAAATATTTCTCTATAAATGTACAATAAAAGAAAAAAAGAAAAAATAACGATGGAACTTTGGAATGTTGCAGAGAGAGAGAGAGAGAGAGAGAGAGAGAGAGAGAGTGAGAGAGAATGTGTGTATAAAATAAGCTTCTGATTCTTTATAAATTACTCTGACGAAACTTTTGCAATTTTTCACTGTTTTCCACGATTTTATGTCGTACAGTTATCGCAACTGTAGCTTTAGAGTTTGTATTGTAACTTTTTATTGTAATCTTGTTTTTACGTGTAAAGTACTTTCGTTTGAAATGTCTTCAACAAATCTCTTTGTGGTAGAAAAAACGGATAAAGTGTACTTTATTAACACTCGCACGGCCATTCGAAGATTTTTATTGTATTTGCCATATATTCCTGCCGTAACACGTTGACTGCCATGGCAGCGCCTGAAATGTTAAATAATTGAATAATTAATAAAAGAAAAAGTCAAATGAGCTCTGAATATTGTTGATATTAGGCTATTGGCGCACTAAAAATGAAAAGAAAACTGATCCCTGGATCTGAAAAGGAGCACAGTAATCGGCCGTGCGCGCGTTGAACCGTGATCTAACGGCACAAGATTCTGATTAAATAATGAACGCAGCCTCTCGTAGAAACGCGGAAAGTTGCTTTGTACGAACGCCGTTTTCGGTACAGTTTCTGCTTTCCCTTCGATTTCATTTCGTCGAAGTAACCGACACGTCGATTTAGATTGACACATCGTGGAAATTTTCAAGTAGAACGTAAACAGAAAAAAAAAACACGCATAGAAAATGAAAAAAGAAAATCGCTTTCGTGAAGATCTCAGCGTTTAGAGGAACACTATCAGTTAATCGTAGCGACAAGAAAATAAGAAAAATAAAAGAACAAAAAAAAAAAGATAATAAAGAAGATAATTATAAACAAAGTTGAATCACGTGTTGACGTGTGTACGTTAAGTTTTAAGGACTAGCCTTGGGGTAGTTTCGCTTGGTCAGCTTTCACGATACAGGAATTGGTTGCGATATCCGGTGATCCAGAGTGATCGATCGACGACAATTTTTTCACGTATTGCATTTAACGGAACGTTGCGATTGGCCTTCGATAATTTCACGCATTCACTGCTAAATCGCGATTGGCTATACGTATACAAGGTGGTCCATTTAACGCCAGAGCTATTAAACGAGTCGAAAGGATTTGCTTCACATTCCTTGTTTAAATTAAAAAATGTAGTAAAACGTTTTTATCGAAACGTAAAGTGATCATACTTTATTTATTTTGTTTCTCATTATATTTTTAATTTAGAATATAGGGAATTAAGAAAGAATTATAATTAGGTTAGTTAAAATGTAATTCATTATTTGCTCGTGAATGAAATAAATTTTTTCATACACTTGCAGTATCACTAAAATTGCATTGTAAAATATTATTTTCATTACCAGAAAGAGATATTTGGGTGATCGTATTTAAATGGCTCATCTTGTATATTATGTAGTAAAAGATGATGAGAGGAAACGCACCGATTGTTTTTTCCCTTCTTTTTCAGCTTATTGTTAAATGAAATTCTCTTTGATAATAATGTACATTGTGTCAAGAAAGTGTTCGTACACCTTTGTTAAAACTTATTCGACGTTGTGTAATTTCGACGAAAAAGGTAATGAACGTTTTTACGTATAAGAACGAAGTTTATCGTTGCGACATTGACACTTTGACTGCCACGATGAAAACTGCCACATTTGGTAAGGTACATTTTAATAAATACAATTAAGTCGTTGATTAACATGAAGAAGAATCAGGAAAATTTGAAATTTGGAATATTGAGTGGCACGAAATTTGTCCACTTGTCCCTAAAAAGTGAATTAGGAGTAATTAAATTTTTTGTGATTAACACATTGACTGCCATGAGGACCATAAGTGTCCAAAATCACGAATCTATCAAAACAAATGAATAAAAAAAATAATTGAAATTAAAGAAATGGCAACAAGTGTAGTAATAAATATTCTTAATAATTATGATTTTCATCAGCATCGAAACTAGTTATTAAAAGTGTGAATATCTCATTTTTAAATTTGAGCTTTGAATTAATTATTAATATAACAATAAAGCTTTTTTTATTCCTTTGATTACTTAATTAATCATAATTTGACTTTATACACGTCCACAAAATTATTTTATATTTTTGAATAAGATATAACAGATATCATTTGTTCGCATTTAACATATAAATGAACACAACAAATGAACAAGTTCTTAACCAGGGTGTACGAAACAGATCTTTAATGGACTGCACATACAAGCATGTAATATTTGTACCTTGTCGAGTAACTCAGGCTTTTCTAGGAGAAATAGCACCATAAGGGAATAATGTCATACTACTCGTCTCGGTTTTCAAAAATTACTTTATAATATATCTTTGAAATATTATGTTTTCTTTCTGATTAAAATAAAATTATTTATCTTGCATTTCTATTAATCTTCTTTCCTTAGAACGTTGCAATATTTCAAAAGAAATGGAGTTTCAAATGGATGACACATTAAATATTTAATATTTGGATTAGTATTCTTTTAAAAGATGCATGGCTAATTTAATAAACAATGAAAATGGATAACAAATTAGGTGAATTATCGTGTCAAGTACCAGACGTCTAGCGAGACCATTTTCCCCTATATCGCGATTTTGCCTAGGGAAACTAAACCTGCTCGAGAGTGTACGGGTCAAGTACCTCGGTTGAAACGGGCATAATCGTACACACGAGTAAACGTATGTAAATATAATAAGTGAATCCTTTCAGTTCAGTTTGTTCGTTGCTTTGATGGGTAATACGTGTTATATGGATAAACGGCATTATCCGAATAACAATGAAATAATAGAAACATACTAGGTAAGGAAATGTTTGCAAAATGAAATTGAATAAGTGTTTTAATATTCTATCGAGGTGTGTAATTATGTACCAAAATAAACAGACAAGAAAGAAAGATAACAGAAAAATATATATAAAAAAAAAAAAAGAAAACGAAAAAAAACGAAGAAGAATGAAAAACAACATTACCAATGTCGATACCTCTTACCCCCTTTTTATTCACTGTAACTGAATTAAACGGTACACTATGCGATTCGAGTCCCCGTATACGTAAGCAATTATTATTATTATTATTATCATGATTATGAGAAGGGGGAAGGGGGCGATCTTTGTTGTGCGTTCCATTGGATAGCGTCCGGCATTGTTACGGGACCACGATTCAGTGTGTATAGAGCCTCGATGATTTTTTCGTCCGCGTGGCTTTAACACCTGTCGATGGATTGTAGCAATAATACAAATTTTCATTTTCTCCGTCTGTTTCTCTGCCCCTTTCGAGCTCCACAATTGTTCCTGTGATTCGACACGATAGAAACGTTCGGCGGCACTGAATCGTGTCCCACTTGACGATTAAAAATATTAACAAGTTGCGAATAAGTATACGTATTTTCTCAAAGGAAATAATAAAAGGACATGTATATAATAAAATACTTCCGCTGTAAAGTTTGTCTCTCTTAATACAGTGCCCGATGTCCTCTCATTTTTGCACTATTCATTACGTTACTGCACTAATTCGTCTCTTTCATATTCAATCAAAAAGGTATCAGATTATAGAAATTATTTAGAATAAATCGTTTTAATGCAAACTGCAATTTATTCAACACTAATTGACACTATTAACACCTCCTCACTTTGAAAGGTACATGTCTCAAACCACATTTTCCCTCATTCCTCATTTCATTAGTAAGTATAACACATTTCAGTTTCGACATTAAAATTCGTTTGACACTTTTCCTACAGATACAGTTATTTTTGTTATAAAAATATTCTATTTTTATCACAGCAGAGTATTCGCGCATCAGAAGATACGATCCACAACGTAAATCACGGATAAACAATTTCATATAAAACTTCTTAATCACTTTCTTGTTTCCCTTCCTGTACTCCGGTCTATAATCCACGCCTCTCCGTCATTTCGTTTATTTACCTTTGTAATATACGCACCCTGCTCCGTCTCATACACTCGTGAATTAAACTCCTAGCATTACACGACAGACTACGAAACGTGACACATAAATGAGCGGATCACAGAAAAGAAACGGGTACTATAATTAACGCGTGCATAATTCAGCCCTTGTTTTACACGCAAAGGTTTAAATGCGGAAAGAGTGACGAGGAACACGGAGATGATTCCTATTCAGTCATTGCGGTGCCATGCCACTCGATTTCCTTGTGGAGCTTCAACTGGTCGAATAGAGTTTTACTAGTGGTTGGAACAGCAGTATGGATCAGCAGGTGTACAAGGATATTTCGCTTGATATCGCCAAGTGTTTATTGAAGTTCTGTGGAGTGTCCGTGCCACAGAACAAAACTGAAGAAATTCAACGCAGAATATCGGCATCCTATATAATAATCGCACTTCTGTACGGCACCTACGCGAACACAGCCGATATTTATCACAACTGGGGTGATTTAACGGTGAGTGATAGTGATTTCGACTTAACTCCGATTATTCTCACCCTTAAACTTAATATATCAGCAAAAATAAAATAATTCAGTGCAACCAATTTCCGTGCTGCGAAGTATAACGTCCTATGCTAATTTTGACAAGGTCAAATGCAACCTTGTCACAGGAACAGAATGTTGATTAATCAACCAAAAATTTTCTAATGAGTGGATTTTTTTATTTCAGTACTGCATATTCGTGTTATTCACTCTGACATGTATCTTTGCGTCCATGATCAGGTTGCTCATTTTAAACGCTCGACGATTTGAACTGATAGATGCGATTACATTCGCGGATCGATATTTTTTTAAATACAACTATGATCCTTACGAACAATTGATCTTCTATAAATGCGTACACTATTGCAAGTGGCTCGTCATCACGGTTTCTATCGCCATACCAGGTGTCGCGTCCGGTTACTTTGTTCCAGCCATCATTGGTGAGTAAATCGAATCCAGATTCGATCCAGTACAATCCTGCTACGGCTGTGAAAGTCTGTTAAAAGAGACTGACACTGTTCATCTTTGTTTCAGCAAACATTGGAAAAAATAAATCGGAGAGGGTGCTTCCTTTCAAGGAATGGACCGATTGGCCTTTAACCGACACACCCTACTTCGAAATGATGTTCACCTTTCAGGTATGCTAAATTTCGTTATCGAGTCAGGTACGGACAATTGTCTAAACAATTTTAGTGTACTTTTGTTCGTTTAGACGATCTGTGTCTTTTTGCTCGGCCTCGTGTATGTCAGTCCTGACATGTTGATGTGCATGCTCAACGTGCACGCGGTCGGTCAATTTCGCATATTACAATACAGAATGTTGAACTTCTGTGGCTCGAACAGCACGCATGAGGATAGTATCAAGTATACCGAGCGATGTTATTCTACCTTGAAGAAGCACATCCAACGACATCAAGTGCTTATCGAATTTTGCAATAAGATCGAACGCCTGTATGGGTTGTTGATTTTTACACACATGGTAGTTTCAAGCATATTATTGGGTTTCGATTGCTTCGAAGTACTCATGGTACGGAAACATATTTGCCTACCACTGGATAACAAAATAATTGATTCGTAACTAATATAGCGGTTGCAATTATTTTCCTGTGAATATTCGTTATGTATACCTATTGACGTATGTATCTACAGGAAAATTCATCTTTGTCCAGGCGCCTCATTTTCGTGTTCCACATATTCGGTACCATTTCTCACCTAGGTGTGTTGACGTACGTGTGCCACAGTATGATGGACGAGAGCATGGGTGTTGCCACACAATTGTATATGGGGGAGTGGAATATGCTGCCAATGAACCAGGTTGGTAGATGGCTGAGAACAGAACTCAAAATAATAATGATGAGGGCGATGAAACCGTGTTGCCTAACAGCTGGTGGATTTTTTCCTGTGTCCATGCAGACATTTACCACGGTACGCAATTTTTTTTAGACGAATTTGATGTCTTTTT
This sequence comes from Anthidium xuezhongi, assembly GCA_022405125.1. Lineage (NCBI taxonomy): Eukaryota > Metazoa > Arthropoda > Insecta > Hymenoptera > Megachilidae > Anthidium > Anthidium xuezhongi. Next base: position 4,027,520 of record CM039650.1, on the reverse strand, counting down.
GAGTGTTTAGTAGTATGTTGTTCAAAAAGCTCGCATCAATCAAGGTTCAGTTGTCAACGTTAACATCGTTTGCTAGTTCATTTGAACCCTGTTGAATGAAGATTACTGCTGTAACTGAATGTCAAAAGTAAAATTTGGTATGTTGATTTTAACGGGATCTAATTGTCTGTTAACAGATCTTAAGTACAACATTTTCTTACTTCACACTGATGAGGGAAGCGTCTATGAAAACCGAAAACGACTAATACCCAAGATAGACGAATATGTAGATGCAGAATAGATCGTCAGTATTTTCAGATAAATAAAATATTCTGTGCATAATACTTTGTGATTGAAGCGTGAATATTTATCAACCAATATGGTGCATACATTGTAATTTAACTTACACCTTTACGTACCGTAGAATATAATGAGCGTATTAGGAAGCATATCAAATATATCCTTATTTCACCCAAGTATCATTTCTAATTGACAGTCGAAATGAATTTTTCAGAACAGTTCTTCAGATACGTACAAGTGACTGCTTCGTCTCTTAATCATTATTAAGATCTACCCTTCTCGATACTTTCCATTTTTAAATAGTATCCAGTACAGAAGAACTCCGCAACAATAGCACAGGAATTTCAGAAAGAAGATTACAAGCACTACGTTAGGTTGAAATTCGTTACGCTACGAAATACTTCACGTTGCCACTTCGTTCCAAGTTGAAATAATCGGATGCAACTGTTATATCTTCCCAACCCCCCTCGAAACTGGATGGTGTATAGCACCGATCAAAAGCCAATCGAGACGTGCATAATTCATCGAACGAACGGTTCGTAGTCCTTCCCACGGTTTGCGTTCAAAGGTGCAAATAAGAACGGATGTGTCCTTGACACGATAGTTTCTACGGTGTCATGTCAATCCATTTTTTCGCGAATCTCGTTGCCGCTGGTTAAACATTCATTCAAGGGGTGCCATGGAAAAGGGACTGTACACGGATATTTCTATCATTTCTTCGAGGTATTTCTTGAAACTCTCAGGCGCTTGGTTCGCGACAAATAACGCCGAAGAACGGTGTCGAAAAATCTCGTTGCTGTATCTGACAAGTGTGAGTGTGCATTTCTTGTATCTGAACTTTTTGAACATGTGCCACGACTGGGGTCGCGATATAAACGTGAGTAATCGTATCAATAACTTTACCCAAGGCTTGGTTGAATTTTAATTGTATTATACCTTCGTTACCAGAATTTAGTGAATATTCGTTAACTTTGCAAAGTATTCCACTGAGTTATCTACATAATTGCTTCGACTAAGTGCAAAGCTTGATTTTCATCCGTTTCAAAGTGTGCAAAATAAAATTACTTAGATTTAAGCTAATTAATTCAATCAAGCTTTCTAGTATTATAAAATTACCAGTTTCTCCGATAATTTGAATGGAAAGTTCTCTAATTAATCCATCGTTCTGATTTCAGAACTGCGTATTTTGTTGCAATAACATTCTTTTTATTCTCTTGGCAATGTTGAAGGTGATCATCTTGCGAATTCACAGATTTGAACTTGCAGACTTAGTAGCATACGCGGAAAGACACTTCTGGCGTTACGATTACGATCCTGACGAGAAACTGATCTTCGCCAAGTGTCAAATGTTTTGCAAACTTTGGGCGATGTTTGTGTTATGTTTTCCCCCGGCAATGTTATCCGGTTACGCGACGGCTCCTCTCATCTGTAAGTCCATTGTCAAACTGTTTTGCGCGTGAATATGCTATCTAATCCTCAAACATCATGTGAGGACAAAAGATGAATAGTTAAAGTGTTTATTCGTTTCTTTGTATCGAAATGAAAGGTTAGAGTACCATTATTTATTATATACCATTTGCATTGCAGCAAGCATTGGAAAAAACAAATCGGATAGGGAACTTCCATCAGATATCGTGGTCAGTTGGCCTATACATGATACACCCTATTACGAACTGTTGTTCACATTTCAGGTACCGTAAATATTTAATCCCCTAAACATGTTAAATGCCTCAGCAAAGATGTGAATTTTGCGGCTCTGAATTACACACTATTAAAATCGTTTTATTTTTCACTGTGACTTGCAAGGCATTTGACGTGTTAAAGCAGCATCAATCAACCGCTGACAATTAGCAATGATTTGATTATCTGATTCAGACAATAAACATATTCGGACTTGGTATCGCGTACATAGCGTCGGACAACTTTTTGTGCATCCTGAACGCGCACGTGATCTGTCAATTTCGCATTCTACAGTACAGAATGCTACGTTTCTGGAAGTACAACCAAGGGGATGATTCAACGAAATATACCGATCTGTATTTCGTGGGACTGAGGAAATGCGTTCAACAGCATCAGTCGTTAATCGAATTCTGCGAGAAACTAGAGCACGTGTTCACGAACACGGTTTTATGGCACATGGTAGTGTTCAGTCTGTTAATGGCTCTAAACGGGTACGAGATATTTCTGGTACGTATCCATAAACATAGCCTTCGATAATTCTCGATTTAAATTCACATATCGGTTCCAACCCTTTAATGCCTAGACGAATGCGGAATAACCGTATAAATATTTCAAACACTGGAATAATCGTACATCCAAATGAGGAATTTCAATTTTTTATTGTTTGTTGCCAGTAAGAATTATTTCTGATGATGCTGTGTATGCAACCGTGTTCTAATTTGCAGTCGGATGCAACTTTGTTCAGGCGTTCCATTTTCATATTTCACATGACAGGCAGCATCATACATTTAGTCATCTTTACATACTCTTGCCACGGTTTGATGGAAGAAAGCACGAATATATGTATGATCTTGTACTCGGCACCATGGAACACTTTGCCAATGAATAGGGTTGGCAGATCGTTACGATCAAATATAAGAATGATGATGATAAGGTCGTTAAAACCGTGCTGTCTAACAGCTGGTGGGTATTTTCCTGTGTCGCTGGAAACTGCTACGACGGTACGTACCTTTACTTTCTTTAAACCGATTAATTAAAATTCTTGAATGAAATAAACGTCATTATTTTTCTTCTGAATACAGATTTGAATTTTTTTCTATAAATGATATTTATGATATCTGATTAGCTTATTGTAACAGTACTTGGAACTTTCTGTTGCAGCTCTTAAGTTCCGCGGTTTCCTACTTTACTCTGATGCGGAATTCATTGTTAAGAACCGAAGGTCAATAAGACATTAACTCCATTAATATATATTAAGATCAACGCACTAGAAATTCTCTGAGAACCTTCGATTTGGAAATAAACTTTTGTATCAACATGTACAAAAATTTAATTTTACGTCTTTCCTTATCTCGATTCATAAATATCAGTGCAAATATTATATTGGAACCATGAAAACTATAAAGTATTCCACGATCTATATCAACTTGTAATTGGTCGGTTAAAACAATCCACACTTTTCCTTATCCCTTATTACATTAGTAAGTAGGACACATTTTAGTTTCCTTATTAAAATTCGTTCAACACTTTTCCTGTAGATACAGTTATTTTTCTTATAAAAATATTCTGTATTTATCACAGCAAAGTATTCGCGAGCAGGAGGATCGCCCCACAACGTAAATCACTGATGAACAATTTGATATCGCACTTATCAAACACTTTCCTGTTCCCCTTCCTGTACTCCGATCTATAACCCACGTCTCTCCGTCGTTTCGATCATTTACCCTTGTAATATTCGCACCCTGCTCCGCCTCTTACACTCGTGAAGTAAAAACCTTGCATTATACGACAAACTACGGAACGTGACAGATGAATTAGCGGATCACAGAAAAGGAACGGGTGGTATAATTAACGCGTGCATAATTCAATCAGTCCTTATTTTACGCGCAAGGGTCTGATTGCGGAAAGAGCGGCGCGTTAAGGGGACACGGAGGTGATTCCCGTTCAGTTACCGCGGTGCCATGCCACTTGCTTTCCTTGCGGGGATTCAACTGGTCGAATAGAGTTTTACTAGTGGTTGGAACAGCAGTATGGATCAGCAGGTGTACAAGGATATTTCGCTTGATATTGCCAAGTGTTTTATGAAGTGTTGCGGAATATGCGTGCCACGGAATAAAGCTGAAGAAATTCAACGTAAAATCTCGGTAACCTATATAATGATCGCACTTATGTACGGCGCCTACGTGAACACATTCGATATTTATCACCACTGGGGTGATTTAACGGTGAGTGATGGTGATTTCGACTTAGCTCAGATTATTCTCACTCTTAAACTTATTATATCAGCAAGAATAAAATAATTCATTGCGACCAATTTCCGTGCTGCGAAGTATAACGTCCTATGCTAATTTTGACAAGGTCAAATGCAACCTTGTCACAGGAACAGAATGTTGATTAATCAACCAACAATTTTCTAATGAGTGGATTTTTTTATTTCAGTACTGCATATTCGTGTTATTCACTCTGACATGTATCTTTGCGTCCATGATCAGGTTGCTCATTTTAAACGCTCGTCGATTTGAACTGATAGATGCGATTATATTCGCGGATCGATATTTTTTTAAATACAACTATGATCCTTACGAACAATTGATCTTCTATAAATGCGTACACTATTGCAAGTGGCTCGCCATCACAGTTTTTATCGCCATACCAGGTTGTTCGTCGGGTTACTTGGTTCCACCCATTATTGGTGAGTAAATCGAATCCACAGACGAGCGTAGTAATTTTGACACATAACAAAATTTTCTGCTTTGATTTTACAGTTGTGACAATCAATCCTTTTACTGCTACGGTTGTAAAAGTCTGTTAAAAGAGACTGACACTGTTCATCTTTGTTGCAGCAAACATTGGAAAAAATAAATCGGAGAGGGTGCTTCCTTTCAAGGAATGGACCAATTGGCCTTTAACCGAAACTCCCTATTTCGAAATGATGTTCACCTTTCAGGTATGCTAAATTTCGTTATCGAGTCAGGTATGGACAATTGTCTAAACAATTTTAGAGTACTTTTGTTCGTATAGGGGGTCTGTGTTTTTTTTATCTGCCTCGCCTATGTCAGTCCTGACATGTTGATGTGCATGTTCAATGTGCACGCGGTCGGTCAATTTCGCATATTACAATACAGAATGTTGAACTTCTGCGGTTCGAATAGCATGCATGAGGATAGTATCAAGTATACCGAGCAATGTTATTTTACCTTGAAGAAGCATATCCAACGACATCAAGTGCTTATCGAATTTTGCAATAAGATCGAACGCCTGTATGGGATGCTGATTTTTACGCACATGGTATTTTCAAGCATATTATTGGGTTTCGATTGCTTCGAAATACTCATGGTACGGAGACACATTTGCCTACCACTGGATAAGAAAATAATTGATTCGTAACTAATACGGCTGTTGCAATTATTTTCCTGTGGATAATCGTTATGTATACCTATTGACGTATGTATCTACAGGAAAATTCATCTTTGTCCAGGCGCCTCCTTTTCGTGTTCCACATAGTCGGTACCATTATTCATCTAGGTGTGTTGACGTACGTGTGCCACAGTATGATGGACGAGAGCATGGGTGTTGCCACACAATTGTATATGGGGGAGTGGAATATGCTGCCAATGAACCAGGTTGGTAGATGGCTGAGAACAGAACTCAAAATAATAATGATGAGGGCGATGAAACCGTGTTGCCTAACAGCTGGTGGATTTTTTCCTGTGACCATGCAGACATTTACCACGGTACGCAGTTGTCTTTTAGACGAGTTTGCGTCTTTAGTGGTATTTTGTTCAAAAAGCTCGCATCAATCAAGGTTCAGTTGTCAACGTTAACATCGTTTGCTAGTTCATTTGAACCCTGTTGAATGAAGATTACTGCTGTAACTGAATGTCAAAAGTAAAATTTGGTATGTTGATTTTAACGGTATCTAATTGTCTGTTAACAGATCTTAAGTACAACATTTTCTTACTTCACAATGATGAGGGAAGTGTCTATGAAATCCGAAAACGATTAATATCCAATATAGGCGAATATGTAGATGCAAAATAGATCGTTTGTATTTTTAGATAAATAAAATATACGGTGCATAATACTTTGTGATTGAAGCGTGAATATTTTTCAACCGATATGGTGCATACATTGTAATTTAACTTACACCTCTACGTACCGTAGAATATAATGAGCGTATTAGGAAGCATATCAAATATATCCTTATTCCACCCAAGTATCGTTTCTAATTGACAGTCGAAATGGATTTTTCAGAATAGTTCTTCAGATACGTACAAGTGACTGCTTCCTATCGTAATCATTATTAAGATCCACTCTTCTCGGTACTTTCCATTTTTAAATGGTATCCAGTACAGAAGAACTCCGCAACAACAGCACAGGAATTTCAGAAATATTCAAATAATATTTCAGGAAGAAGATTCCACGCACTACGTTAGGTTGAAATTTGTTACGCTACGAAATACGTTATGTTTTCACTTCGTTGCAAGTTGAAATGAAATACTATACACACCGTAGCTTTCTTTCTCGTGTACTTTAGTTCACATTTTACATTCTGCTATGTGCTTCAGCAACATCGCGCAAGCAACTTACATTGTAGAATGAAAATCGAATGCAACGGTTGTTTCTTCCCAACTCCCCTCGAAACTGGATGGTGTATAGCACCGATCAAAAGCCAATCGAGACGTGCATAATTCATCGAACGAACGGTTCGTAGTCCTTCCCACGGTTTGAGTTCAAAGGTGCAAATAAGAACGGACGTGTCCTTGACACGTTAGTTTCTACGGTGTCATGTCAATCCGTTTTTTTAAGAATCTCACTGCTGCTGGTTAAACATTTATTCTTAGGGTGCCATGGAAAAGGGGCTGTACACGGATTTTGCTATCACTTCGGCGACGTATTTCTTGAAATTTTCAGGCGCTTGGTTCGCGATGAATAACACCGAAGAACGCTATCGGAAAATCTCGTTGCTGTACGTAATGTGTGTGGGTTCGCATTTCTTGTGCGTGAACTATTTGAATATTTGCACCAACTGGGGTCGCGATATAAACGTGAGTAGTCGTGTCGATAACTTTAACCAACGTGTGGTTGAATTGAAATCACTTAATACGTTCTGATTTCAGAGCTGCGTATTTTCGTGTTGTAACATGCTTCTTGTTCTCTTGGCAATGTTGAAAGTGATCATCTTGCGAATTCACAGATTTAAACTCGCAGACTTAGTAGCGTACGCGGAAAGGCACTTCTGGCATTATAATTACGATCCTGAGGAGCAACTGATCTTCGCCAAGTGTCAAACGTTTTGCAAATATTGGGCGGCAATGGTATTCTCCCTCCCGCCAGCAGCGTTATCCGGTTACGTGACGTCACCTATCATCTGTCAGTGAATCGTATTAAATAATAGTTGAACGTCGCTTTAACAGTTACCTGATTATAATATTTTGTGGTCAATCATCATTGATTTATTAAATCCATTAGTGTCTCATTTAGCAATATGAGAGTTAATATTAAACTATTAAAATTATTATGCCAAATTGAAATTAATACCTATGTTTAATCATATGTAATGAAGTATTAGTGTACTGTTTGCATTGCAGCAAGCATTGGAAAGAACAAATCGGATAGAGACCTTCCAGTAAATATAGTGGTCAGTTCCTTCTACGATACCCCCTATTACGAACTGATGTTCACATTTCAGGTACCGTAAATTTCATATTCCATCAACGTGTTAAATGCCACAGTGAAGTTGGACATTTTTGTAATTTATACTAAAAATTACAAATGAAAGTTTACGTGATCTTTCAAAGTATATATACTCTCAGAATTGAATAATTTGTATAAATGTCCAAATTTTACAAAATATCGTGAATCGCTTTATAAATGGTATCTCATGTGTAACAATCGTGGTTAATATAATAGTAATAATAAGAGGTTCATAGATTATAGTTTTCACTCATGCAACTGCACTGAATTTGTGATGGCATTTAACGCGTTAAAGAAATATCAATCAGTCGCCGGTAATTAGTAATGACTTGATACAGTCGATATCCACATTCATAACTGGTATCGCGTATGTGGCACCGGACTACTATTTGTGCATCCTGAACGCGCACGTGATCTGTCAGTTTCGCATCCTACAGTACAGAATGATAAAATTCTGGAAGTCCAGCAACCAAGAGATGGATTCAATAAAATATATAGATCAATGTTCCGTGGGTCTGAGAAAATGGGTTCAACAGCATCAGTCATTAATCGAATTCTGCGAGAAACTAGAACACGTGTTCACGTACACGATTTTATGGCACATGGTAGTGTTCAGTTTGTTAATGGGTCTCAACGGTTACGAGATACTTCTGGTACGTATCCCTAAACATACCCTTCGTAATTCTGGACTTAAATTCACAAATCCGTTTCAACCCCTTAATGCCTAGATGGACGTGGAATAATCGTACACCCAAATAAGAAATTTCTATTTTTTATTGTTTTCCATGTGAATAGTTTTTTATGATGCTACGCTCTAATTTGCAGTCGGACGCATCAATGCTCACGCGTTCCATTTTCCTATTTCATACGATGGGCAGCATCGTACATTTAATTATCTTTACATCCACTTGCCACGGTATAATGGAAGAAAGTACGAATATGTGCATTGTCTTGTACTCTGTACCATGGAGCACTTTGCCAATGAATAGGATTGGCAAATCGTTACGATCAAATATAAGAATGATTATGGTAAGGTCGTTAAAACCGTGCTGCCTAACAGCTGGTGGATATTTTCCTGTGTCTTTGGAAACTGCGACGACGGTATGTACCGTTACTTTCTTTTCGTTTAATTAAAATTCTTTAACGAAATAAACGTCATTATTTTTCTTCTGAATACAGTTTTCTATTTTAATACAAAATTTTGTACAATTCCTACAATTGTTTGAATTTTTTTCAATAAATTATACTTATAATATCTGATTAGCTTATTTAAACGGTACTTGGAACTTTCTGTTGTAGCTCATAAGTTCTGCGGTTTCCTACTTTACTCTGCTGCGGAATTCATTTGTATGAACCGAAGATTAATAGGACACGAAGTACATGAATTTGTATCAAGGTCAACGCACTAGGAGTTTTGTGAAAAACCTTCCATGTGGAAATAAGATTTTCTGTCAACGTGTACCAAAATTTAATTTGACCTTTATGAAACATATAACGTATTTCCTTACCTCTATCGCTGTTAGGATTACTATAATCTGTGTTATCTTGTAATTGGACCCTTACGTGTCCAATACTGATTTTCGGCGCACCATGTTGTAACCCACTTTGTGTTTCTGTAAATAGTAAAACATGATACATTTGCCTTACTCTGTGTATAAAAAAACCAATTTGTCACAATTTCAATTATTTGCAATTTGTGTATATAATAATTCACGGATGAAAGTGTGCCCCAATCATGTTCTGTACCATTAAATAAACACAGTATGTAAGGTAATTACATCGAGAGTGACCTACTTAGGCTTTTATAAAAGGTGTCATTTTTTGGGGGGTGAAAGGTTTGGACCACCCTGAGGACAACTTATTCACTAATGTTATTTCGTCGACAATTACTTGGAACGTAAACCACAACGATACGAATATCTTTGCTATAAAACTACTTGGAATTAACTACTTGAAATGCGGCTAAAAGTAACAGACAGTCTCTTTCCAGATGGGTGCGAAGATCGAGTAGTTAACCTTCGATCGATATATAATTCATCCACCGTGCAACGTGTAATTATCTTTTGCTTTTTGCACTGACACCTGCCACAGAATTTGATATGCCACAGATTTCTCGAATTACAGTGCCACGATCAAAACTTTCTGTTGCAGCTTATGAGTACCACGTTATCGTACTTCACTATGCTAAGGGAATCGTCTACATAACCTCATCTAATAAGAAACAAAACCAATCAAGGTCAAGGTTATAAGTATTGTTAACAGATTAGTTAAATAAAATTATTTCACTTTACCAGTTCAGATGTATTGCCACCTGATTGGTTAGTTGTCGCCCAGCAAGCGGTAGCTTGCATGTAACAGTCAACATTTTTCCTTATTCCTCATTATATTAGTAAGTAGGATATATTTCAGTTTCGTCATTAAAATTCGTTCGACGCTTTTCCTACAGATACAGTTATTTTTGTTATAAAAATATTCTATTTTTATCGCAGCAAAGTATTCGCGCAGCAGGAGTGTCGCTCCACATCGTAAATCACTGATAAACAATTTGATATCGAACTTATCAAACACTTTCTTGTTCCCCTCCTGTACTCCGATCTATAACCCACGTCTATCCGTCATTTCGTTCATTTACCCTTGTAACATACGCACCCTGCTCCGTCTCTTACAATCGTGAAGTAAAAACCTTGCATTACATGACAAACTACGGAACGTGACACATGAATGAACGGATCACAGAAAAGGAACGGGTGCTATAATTAACGCGTGCATAATTCAATCAGGCCTTGTTTTACGCGCAAGGGTCTGATTGCGAAAAGAATGACGCGCTAAGGAGACACGGGGACGATTTCGTTCAGTCACTGCGATGCTATGTCACTCGATTTCCTTGTGAAGTTTCAACTGGTCGGATAAAGTTTTATTAGTAGTTGGAAGAGCAGTATGGATCAGACGGCGTACAAGGATGTATCGATCGGTATCGCCAAGTATTTTTTGAAGTGTTGCGGGGTATGCGTGCCACGGAACAAAGCTGAAGATATTCGACGTAAAATCTCGGCGTGTTACATAATTGGCACCCTTCTGTACGGTGCTTACGTGAACTCCGACGATATTTATCACAACTGGGGTGATTTAACGGTGAGTGTTGATTGATCAACTAAACATTTTCTGATGAGTGATTTTATTTCAGTACTGCATGTTCGGGATATTCACCCTGATATGTATCTTTACGGCAATAATCAAGTTGCTAATCTTAAACTTTCGACGATTTGAACTGGTGGACGCAATTCTTTTCGCGGATCGCAATTTTTTTAATTACCATTACGATCCTCACGAACAGCTGATCCTTTATAAATGTATCAACTATTGCAAGTGGATCACCTTCATGGTTTTTATCGCCGTACCAGGTTGCTTATCCGGCTATTTGGTTCCTCCTATCATTGGTAAATAAATCGAATTCAAAGACGAACCTAATAATGCTGACAATTAACGATGCTTTGTGTTCTAATTTTGCAGTAGTGCCAATCAATCCTTTTATTATTATGACTGCAAAAATCTGTTACAAGAGACTGACACTTTTCATTTTTGTTGCAGCAAACATTGGAAAAAATAAATCGGAGAGGGTGCTTCCTTTCAAGCTATGGACCGATTGGCCCTTAGCCGATACACCTTATTACGAAATGATGTTCGCCTTTCAGGTACGCTAAATTTTGTTATCGAGTCAGGTACGGACAATTGTCTTAACAATTTTAGTGTACTTTTGTTTCGTTTAGGCGCTCTGCGTTAATTTGATCGCCCTCGCATATATCAGTCCTGAAATGCTTATGTGCTTGTTCAATGTGCACGTGGTCGGTCAATTTCGTATATTACAACACAGACTGTTGAGTTTCTGTGAATCGCACAACATGCATGGGGATATTATCAAGCATACTGAACAATGTCATTCTACCTTGAGGAAACATATCGAACGACATCAAATACTTATCGAATTCTGCAGTAGGATCGAGCATGTGTACACGATGACGATTTTAACGCACATGGCAGTTTCAAGCGTGTTACTGGGCTTGGATTGCTTCGAATTAATCATAGTACGTAGACGTATATTTCGTTACCTGTAGACGATAAAATGAGTCAGTCGTATCTAATGTGGTTGCAATTATTATCCTGCGTATATTAGTTATGTATACCTATTGACGTGTGTATCTACAGGAAAATTCAACTTTGTCCAGGCGCCTCGTTTTCGTGTTCCACATGTTAGGTACCGTCTGCCACCTAGGTATATTGACGTACGTTTGCCACAGTATGATAGACGAGAGCATGGGCGTTTCCACACAATTATATATGGGTGCGTGGTATATTCTGCCAATGAACCAGGTTGGTAGATGGCTGAGACAGGAAATGAAAATAACAATGATGAGGTCAATGAAACCGTGTTGCCTAACAGCTGGTGGGTTTTTTCCTATGTCCATGCAGACGTTTACCACGGTACGAAATTTGTTTGTTACGTGAATTTGAGAGGTATTTCAATCCTCATTCCTTTGCTTTCATTGTTATTCTTCTGGATTACTTTAATAACCCAGTTATTAAGTATATTTTTTAATCAAAATTCCACTCTACCCTTACTTTGAGGAAACTGTAAGACCTTCCAGGGTTCATGCTTTTGATTTGTATAACTGAAGGTTCAGTTGCATGCGTAAAAAATTTTGTAGGATTAATTTAACGGTGTTGAAATTTTCTGTTCACAGATTTTAAGTTCAACATTTTCTTATTTCACGCTGATGAGGGAAACGATTTCGAAAATCGAAAGCAACTAATATCCAAGTTGTATGAACATGTAGATCAATATTTTCGGATAAAATATTTTGTGCATAATATGTACCGATAAGGAGCATATGTTGTAATTTAACTTACACCTCTATGTACAGTAGAACGTAATGTGGGTGTATGAAATATATTGTTGTTCCATTCAAGTATCAGCTTCAAATTCGTACAAGTGACTGCTTCATCTCTTAATCATTATTGAAATCCACCCCTTTCGATACCGAGGTATCGAAAGTCGTCCGACACAAAGCGTTTTTATTTCAAAATAGTACGCAGTGTACAGTTCTAGGAATTCAGGAACAGTAACGTAGGAATTTGAAAATAATTCCACTATTCCATATTGCACATAACATTCCAAAAAACAGGGTCCACGGACCCTTTCATTTCGTTGCAACTTGAAATGAAAGAATATGCACTTCGTGGATTCTTTTTCCTTTATTTTACATTTTACATTCTGCATCGTGTCGCGGTCTTTGTACGATGAAAATCATGTGCAACAGTTGTTGCTGTCCGACCCTCTTCGTAACCGGATAGTACACCGTGCAGTATAGCACCGATCAAATGCGATTGTAGAATTTTCGAGGCGTGCATAATTCATCAAACGAACGGTTCGTAGTCCTTCCCACGGTTTACGTCCAAAGGTGCAAATAAGAACGGACGTGTCCTTGACACCGTGATTACAGCGATGTCACGTCAATCCGTTCTTTCATGAATCTGATTGCTGCCGGTTAATCGGTTGCTCAAGGGTCGCCATGAACAAGGGTCTGTACACGGATCTCGCTATCATTTCAGCGAGGTATTACTTGAAATTCGCAGGTGCTTGGTTCGCGACGAACAACGCCGAAGAACGGTGTCGAAAAATCTCGCTGTTGTGCGTGATGGGTGCGGGTGTGTATTACTTGTGTCTGAACACGGTGAATATTTGTCACTACTGGGGTCGCGATATAAGTGTAAGTAACCGTACCGATAATTGTAATTTCATGAAAAATGAATATGAAAAATGAACATTTGTTAACTTTGCAAGTGCATTTAAGTGAAATACTTGAGATATAAAACAGTGTAATGCTTGAGGGGAAAATTATGAGACAAGTGATTAATTCACGGTGGTGTAATTATAAAATTAAAATTACCAGGTGTTCGTGCGATTTAAACGGGACGTTCTTTGATTAATTCACCGTTCTGATTTCAGTACTGCGTATACTCTTATTGTAACATATTTTCTATCCTCTTGGCAATGTTGAAGGTGATCATCTTGCGAATTCACAGATTTGAACTCGCAGACATAGTTGCGTACGCTGAAAAGCACTTTTGGCATTCTGATTACAATCGTGAGGAGCAAGCAATCTTCGCCAAGTGTGAAAAGTTTTGCAAATTTTGGGTGGTGTTTATATTCTGCATTGTCCCAGCATCGACATCTGGATACGTGACTTCACCTATCATTTGTAAGTAAATCGTATTAAATACATAATTATTGTCAAATTTTCTTACGCGTAAATAATTAAAGTGTTCTACTTGGTACCCTTCTAAAATAATAGTTTAATGTCGCTATAATAATAAAGTATGAAGAGGTTTATTATTATGTTAATAAATAACCTGATTATAATTTTATTATCGCATTACTCATCATTGATTAATAAAACAATTGGCGTCTCTTTCAGAAATATTTTTTTCATTTATTATTTTCAACGTTATTACAACTTAAGATTAATTCAAGTTATTAGTACGTTATTAAAATTAGTATATGTGGGATGAAGACGGTAACCTTTGGGTGTCGGTTGCCGCGTGATCGAGGGTTGCGCGAACAGGTATAGCTGTGCCGTGGCGTATGAATACAAAACCTTCTTTTGATTTTGGCGACCTTATTTTTATTTTGAATTCGACGGACGTGTCGAATAACTGTGTCGTGTATTCTTGTATTTCGTTTAAATCATTTTAACTAACAACAGAGGCGCGTTCTGATCCCACATTAATATCCAACTATGTTTAAAAATATGTAACAAAATATTAGTGTTTCAGCAGGAAAAATAATTTATGCTTATCGTATATCGTCTGTATTGCAGCAAACATGGGAAAGAACAAATCGGATAGGGAACTTCCGATAAAAATGTTGGTCAGTTGGCCCATTCACGAAACACCCTATTACGAATTATTATTCACATTTCAGGTAAACTTCAATTTTCATTAACCCGTAAATTGCTACGGCAATTAGATACTGACGATTAGTAATGATTTGATTGCCTGATTCAGACGGTATCCATACTCGGACTTGCTATCGCGTACATAGCGTCGGACAACTTTTTGTGCATCCTGAACGTGCATGTGATCTGTCAATTTCGCATTCTACAGTACAGAATGATAAGTTTCTGGAAGTCCAACCAGGGGATCGATTCAACGAAATATACCGATCAGTATTTCGTGGGTCTGAGGAAATGCGTTCAACAGCATCAGTCGTTAATCGAATTCTGCGAGAAACTAGAACACGTGTTCACGTACACGATTTTATGGCACATGGTAGTGTTCAGTCTGTTAATGGGTCTCCACGGTTACGAGATACTTCTGGTACGTATCCCTAAACATACCCTTCGTTATTCTCGACTTAAATTCACATATTCGTTTCAACCCTTTAATACCTAGGCGGTCGTGGAATAATCGTACACCCAAATAGGACATTTCTATTTTTTATTGTTTTGCGATGAATTATTATATGATGCTATGTTCTAATTTGCAGTCGGACGCGTCTATGTTCACACGTTCCATTTTCCTGTTTCACGCGATCGGCAGCTGTATACATTTAGTCATCTTTTCATACTGCTGCCACGGTTTAATGGAAGAAAGTACGAATATATGTACCACTCTGTACTGTGGACCATGGATCACTTTGCCAATGAATAGGGTCGGCAAATCGTTACGATTGAACACGAGAATGATTATGGCAAGGTCATTGAAACCGTGCTGCCTTACAGCTGGTGGATTTTTCCCTGTGACTTTGGAAACTCCTACGACGGTGTGTAACGTTCTTCCAAAATTCTTTAATGAAATAAAAGTCATTATTTTTCTTCTGAATACAATTTTCTATTTTAATATATAATCCTTTATAATCTCCACAATTATTTGAATTTCCTTCAATGAATGTTACTCATGATTTCTTTTATAGCTCATAAGTTCTGCAGTTTCCTACTTTACTCTGATGCGGAAGTCGTTGTTAAGAACCGAAGGTCAATGAGACACGAGATATATAAACTAGTATTAAGGTCTACACATTAGAAATGTTTTGTAAAACCTTCCATTTGGAAATAAGATTCGATGTCAATGTATAGTAAAATTTAATGTGATCCTTACGAAGGATATGATATATTTTCCTATCTCCATTCGGAAAAATTAATGCAAATGTTACATTGAAACAGATTTTCTGAATGCATCAGAAAATACATAATGACTGTGTTTCTGAATAAAATTGGGATCTCAGCGTGTAAAGTTTTCAGAATAAAAATTTCTTACAATTGGTGATGGTTATGTGTTCACTCATAGAAACTTATCTCACGTGTCAACAAAAATACTCCTGTTTCGACGTAATCGACCACTCACACGAATCCATTGCTTCGTAACGATATTAATTAAACAAAAACACCATCCAAATAACACTTTACTTTGAGCGTTCAAAAATGGCCACTGATTCTCCTGCAGATGGACTCAAAATAGTTTCCAGGTAAGGTCTATCAATAACTATCGTGATCAGAATCAAATTTTCACGTTTCTCACGGCGCAACAATGTGTCATTCTTTTTTCTCACTTCTTTTGATCGTATCAAACGTCACCGCGTTTAACGCACCCCCAGTTCTTGCGCCATGAATAATACACCACTGATCGGTGCCTGTAGCTGTGAGGAACGATTGACAAGCTCGATGAGAGACACCCTGTACGATGCTTTGCATGAAAAATTTATCCAAGAACTTTCGGCGACGGTGGGGACAATGGACGGACATTCGTACTTTCGGTTAGTCAACGTTCATGATGCTTTTGGCGAACAGTAAAGATCGTGCTATCGTATTGACTTGCTTCTTGATGAAGATCGTCGGGATCTGGGTGGCGAATAATCGAGCTGAACAACGTCGTCGAAATATCGCGTTTATTTACACAGTTACCTCAGTTAGCATCGCTTGGGGCATAGGCATAAGAGATCTGTACTTCTCCTGGGGCAACATCGCCGTAAGTTTGTGACAAAAATCGCGTGGTTGGTACGGTGTCTTCAGCAGATACCGCTGTTCTAGCTCTAATTATTACAATTGAGAAGCGTTAATTTAATTTAGTGTGTTAATGCAACATGATATTTTCAACCCATTTTTAATACCCCTAATATTTCCAATAAATAATAAATGTATAATGCAATATTTAATATACCTATAGTAAGTCTACGATATTCTGAACTTTTCCACTTACGATTTCAGGACTGTCTTTTCATCGTCTCCAATATATTCTATCTGATGGTAGTTCTCTTCAAGCTATCGCTTCTGTACGTTCAGAGAAAAAAGTTCTGCGATTTAGTTATGTCCACCGAAAAGGACTTCCTAAGTATCAGTGACGACCTCGAAGAACAGAAAATTTTGCGAAACTGCAAGAGATTGTGCAGCAGATTCACCCTTTTGACTACAATTTGCTGTCAGGGTACATGTATGACTTATGCTATCACGCCTATTATGGGTGAGTAAAAGTAAATAAATTCGTTTGATACATACCGTCATTTAATTGCTCTGTTGCATTTTAGGGAATATTGGCAAGAACGAATCTGAAAGGATATTGCCGTTCAACCTGTGGACTGATTTTCCCACTGGATTGTCACCTTATTTCGAAATGTTGTTCATTATACAGGTATTTTCATTTACCTTTCAATTGCCCCACCAGCTGAAAGAGAAATAAGTACATTAAATTCTGCACAACACGATTATCAATTTATAATAATGGTAACAGTTTGCAAATAAAGCAACAAATGAATAATTATCGTTTGAAATATTAATCATCCACTACAATTTCACGAGTGATAATAAAAAATTTAAACGAAAGCAACCCTACTGGTAATGAAATTCGAATATCGCAGCTATTAACGAATTGAAATTGAAACTTGTCCTGATAGATGATATGCGTCTATCACGTCGCGATCAGTTTCATTTGTTTCGACAACATTCTCTGTGTGATGAGCTTGGACATGGCCAGTCAATTTCGCATACTTCAACACAGGCTGCAAACAGACGATGAGGATCTAGACCCGAATTTGTCGAAGAAAGTGATGAAGTATCGAGTTAAATTGAAGGGATGCATCATATACCATCAGATTGTCACTGATCATTGTAGAAAGCTTGAGGACGTGTTCACCCTAATGGTCCTCGTCGATGTGTTGTTTCTGGCCATGTTATTATGCACTCAGGGATTTCAAGCATTTGTGGTTAGTAAAGAACGTGGCCTAATCCTTCGCCACCTATTTTCCTCCCAATTTATAATAAAAAATTTGGAATTATTTGGTACCATCTTTGGTACCTTTACTTTTCACAGGGACAGCTGACTGTAACCCCAGAAAAGCGTTTCCGTTCTGTACTAGCCGTGGCTCTCCTTACTTCTCAACTTACAACGTACACGTACTGTTGGGACAGTTTGATACGAGAAAGCGTAAAGATTAGCCAGGCAGCGTATGCGGTACCGTGGACCATATTTGCGATGAATAAAAATGGCAAAGCGTTGCGGTCAGACGTATTAATGATTATCGCGAGGTCCAACAAGCCGTGCTGTCTGACCGCTGGCGGATTCTTTCCTGTATCGTTGGAAACTTGTACAACGGTAAAACTTCAGTGCTATCACTGAAAAGATTCAATTAAAAATTAATCTCTAATTTGGCGTCTTTTGATTTCAGGTTCTCAGCACCGCAATGTCCTACTTCACCGTTCTAAGGAACTCGGTTTCCGATTCAATAGTCACATAACGTAATTTACTCGATTCTGATATGTTTATACGATTATATTTAACAAGGATTCTACACTGGTGCCCCTATTATAAAAATTCAAATTTCTTTTTGTAAAAAGAAAGCAATTATCGATAAAAGTATATGTATAAGTTCCTGTTGCAAAGAATTCCTAATGTTAATCTTTCACTTTTATACGAATTTTATAAAATTATAATCTATAGTAAGCTTCAGAATTTAATTTTCAACGAAGTAAGATATCCCACAGCTGCAAATACGTCTTTATTATCTTTTGCACAAATAACAGTTGACTTTTGCGGCTTTTGTTTTATCACGATGCTACTTCCGGTTCCTGAACGCACTCCCTAGAAGTAATCGTTAAAGAACGGTGCAAAATGTAAGTGAAGTTCACCTAAAACAGTTCGCATGCAACGTTTACCACCAACCACCACGATCAAAATTGATAGCAACTTTATCGTCGTGAAACTATTCGTGCCACCTTTTTCTTTTTCTTTTATCTTACCAAACGCCTTTGATATCGTTCGCGTTTGGATCTACACTAGGTAGCTGTATATTCTTCAGAGGATTCGACTGCTGCTCTTAGCTCATGAATAACACACCATTGATCGGTGTCTTTTTGACAAGCGGGGACCGTAAGTGCGAAAAAGATTGACAAGCTCGATGAGAGACACCCTGCACGATGCTTTGCATGAAAAATTTATCCAAGAACTTTCGGTGACGGTGGGGGCGAGGATCGAACATCCGTATCCTCGGTCAGTCGGCGTTCACGATGCGTTTGGTGCACAGCAGAGATCGTTTTATTTTATTGGTCTGCTTCCTGATCAAATTCGTCGGAATTTGGACAGCGAACGGTCGAGCCGAGCAACGTCGTCGAAATTTCGCGTTGATTTATACGGTTTCGCTGCTATGCATCGCCTGGACCATGGCGATAAGAGATCTGTACTTCTCCTGGGGCAACTTCGCCGTAAGTTTTAAACAAAAATTAACCCTTTACCTGATACTCTGATACTGTTCTAGCTCAAATTACTCATTGTAGAAGATAATCAATTTCACCTGTTTCTTGAAGGAGGCATACTTTGAAGGTATGCTTTTAAAATTTCATACCGTCAGTTTGATTCAGTGTAACTTATGAAATAGTTGGCAATACAAATAAGAAATTTTTATCATTGCATAATTTGAGAGGTTTACAAATTTTTATATTATTAATATTTATATTAAATAATAAATGTATAATACATAATGATTAGCAAGTTTAGAGTAAATACTAGCAGTAAAAATGAATGAACAAAAATTGAATGAATAAAATCACTCTTTTATTTTTATAAGCACTAAAATGAGAAGACTGATATTACATTTCTGCATCTTCTTTCTTTTTTCTTTCTTTCTGATTAAACCACTCATCATTCATATTCTGATACCCTGTCATTTAGAATTGATGGTTTTTATCGTTTGTCTATATACCACTGTCCAATTTCAGGACTGTATTTACATTGTTTCCAATATATTCTACCTGATGGTGTCTCTTTTCAAAATCTCACTTTTGTACATACATAGAAAGAAATTCTACGCTTTAGTTATATCCACCGAAAAGAACTTCCCCAGTACCAGTGACGACTTCCAAGAGGAGAAAATTTTGCAAGACTGTAAAAGATTGTGCAGCAGGTTCATACTTTTGACTACATTCTGTTGTCAGGGTACATGTGTCGGTTATGCCGTCACGCCTATTATGGGTGAGTTACCATTGCTTAGATTACTGCACATTTATCAATATATTGTAGAATATTGCGACTGAAATTTAAGAAAACTGAAAATGCTTTACTGGGATCGCGAACTAGCGTAATTTCTTTATGTAGATGACTTTTGACATTATTTTACACTATTTTCACTACATTATAACTAAATGTCTCTCCTAAGCCCATTCACGCTACAAATTCATTTAATATATACCAACATTTGATTCCCTTTTATATTTTAGAAAATATTGGCAAGAACGAATCTGAAAGGATATTGCCATTCAATCTGTGGACTGATTTTCCCACTGGATTGTCACCATATTTCGAGGTGTTGTTCATAATACAGGTATTGTCACGCACCTCCCTAGAAGGAAAATAACTGTATTATAATACAAAGTAACAAATTTAACAAAGATTGTGATCCCTCAGTAATGAAATTTTCATAGATGCTTCAAGTTAGGATAAAATAAATATTAAATTTTTGCAATTTACGCATACTCGTTGAAATTTTATTAATGGGAATAAAACAGCGCTATTGTAAATTGAAATTGGAACCTGCTTCACAGATGCTTTGCGTGTATCACGTCGCGATAAGCTTCATTTGCTTCGACAATTTTCTGTGTGTGGTGAGCCTGGACATAACGAGCCAGTTTCGCATACTGCAACACAGATTGCGAATAAACAACGAAGATTCAGACTTAAGCACATCGATGCAGGCAGTCAAATATCGGGTTAAACTAAAGAGATGCATCATATACCATCAGACGATCGCTGATTATTGCAGAAAGTTTGAGGAGGTGTTCACGCTAATGATACTCGCCGATGTGTTGTTCTTGGCTATATTAATGTGCATACTGGGATTTCAAACCTTTTTGGTCAGTATATTCTAATTTTCCTCTAGTTTCTCAGAAAAAGTCTCGAGCCATTTGACATCATTTTATAATACCATTTATTTGCGTTAACATCATTTCTTTCGCACGTGTACAGCTGGTTGTGCCCCTCGCAAGACGAGTAAGTTACATCCTAGCCTTGATTGTCCTTTGCTCCCAGCTTTTTATGTTCACGTATTGTTGGGACGGTTTGATCCGAGAAAGCGTAAGCGTTGGACAAGCGGCGTACGTGGGGCCATGGACCGTATTTGCAATGAATAAAATTGGCAAAGCTTTACGAAGAGACGTGCTAATGATCATCACGAGGTCCAACAAATCCTGCGGTCTCACTGCCGGAGGATTCTTCCCTGTGTCGTTGGAGACTTGTACAGCGGTAAAACTTCAGTGCTTTCAAACTTTGGACAAACTTTGGAACAGCTGATTCAAATTTTGATGTTTTTTGGTTTCAGGTGCTAAGCACAACGTTGTCCTACTTCACCGTTCTCAGGAACTCGGCTTCCGATTTATTAAAGACGTGATGAACTTTGCAATGAAACTCGATTTGTATAGTTGTGTAAATAAAATTACTTATATGTTCTATTTTGATATATTCGTGCGAGTGTATTCCTTCTTTTAACGTCGACAATAGTTTAACGCCGCAGGTATTATATTTTGTAAGTTTAAAGTTTTGTAAGGAAAGAAAAGGTATAGAGGTAGCGACACGTAACTAACTTTTAAGCAAGGAGCCAGTTCGAGATTCGTCACAACATGTAACAGTATAAAGTTAACTACACTCTACTGTATGAATCCTGACTTTGGTATAGCTCGACCATAACGCGTCGGATACCAACTGAGAACACGATCAATAAAAGAGCGTGATGATCACGAAATAATCGGACATACAAAAATGACGAGAATTGAAGCGGTGTCATGCTGTCAAAATTGTACGTGCGAGGTAAAAAAGAAGACACTTGAGGAACGGATGAAAGATTACAAAGTTGATACCTGACAGTCGTCATGCAAGGGGAAAGGTACACGGATATGTCAATCAGATTATCGACCTTGTGTATGAAGTACGTCGGGCTGTGGGTAGCAAAAGATCGCGCGGAGCAGCGTAGAAGGACTCTGGCGATAGCTTACACGGTTTTTGTCACGTTTGCCAGCACATTTATTGAATTAAGAGACTTCTATTTCTCTTGGGGCAATCTTAACGTGAGTGTACATCGTGGTTGTATATCGTAAAACCGTGAGTACATTTTTTAGGCATAAACGAGTCGAATAGGAACGAGATTCGGTGAATCCTTTTCGCTGACTTTCGTCGAATCGTATCGAAATTTCAAATACGCACGTTTCAACGTTTCACCGTCAATTTATTTCAATCAGTCGTCTGCACCCGGTCAGTTTTGACCCAAGCGCGGCTTCCGTTCGTGGCGTGAAGAAATTACTTCTCTACTATTACATGTTCGAGGGTTTACAATATTTTTTTAATAATCACGATTACTTAGGTTAGCGATTTCAGGGAACTCTGAGTAAATCGTTTTGTACTTCCAATTGTTCGATCATATTAAATCCGGCAATATTATACATCAAATGCTATAATTGTACGGTCCTTCCAGACCACCCTTTATGTGACTTGCAACACTTTGTGCGTTGTCTTGGTTGAGCTCAAAGTGTACGTGATATTGGCACACAAAGCCGACTTCATCAACTTGATCTCGTACGTGCAAGAACACTTTTGGAACAGAAGTTATGATGTTCGGGAGAAAGCGATTCTGGCCGACTGTAGGAAAATCTGTATATTTTTCACGGTTTCTGTAACGTTTATCGGCGAATGTTCCGTTCTTGCTTATGTCGTTGCACCACTTGTTGGTGAGCACAATTATAATTATTTCGCAATGTTACCTTTATCAGAATATTGGTTAATTAGATTACTTTTTGTCAACGTGATTCATAAATCTTACGAAATATGAAAAGCAAAAATAAATAAACAAATAATTGAATAATTCACATTTCAGCAAATGTAGGGAAAAATGAATCGGACCGGCAGCTTCCAATTAATTTATGGCTGGGCAAACAGGCAACGTTGACGCCTTACTATGAGATGCTATTCGTTTTTGAGGTATTTGAAACTTTGACGATTCTCATTTATTTCATGAATTAAATCGTTCTCTTTATTTCTCAGATACTCATATTATATCACATTGGAATATGTTACTTTAGCTTCGACAACTTGTTCTGCATCCTAAGCTTTCATATTTCCACCCAGTTCCGCTTGCTTCAACACAGATTTAGAAAACTGTGTGACACAAATCAAGGAGTTAATCAAAAAGATGCGAAATTGACTTTGATATGCTGTGACAAACTGAAATGTTACATACAACAACATCAAAATCTCATAGACTTGTGCGATACGCTTGAAAGAGTGTACACCTTAATTATATTAGGACAGGTGGTGGTCTTCAGCGTGCTGATTTGTTTGTTCGGGTATCAAATAATACTGGTTGGTATAAATGGCACCGAAAGTATAAAATCAAACTTTAAAAAACGATATTGTCATTCGTCGATGTTGAATTTTAATTTTTCCATAAAAACTGAAGCTGGACGAGACTCGTGTAACATTATCTTTTTTCATTGATCACACAGGCGAATGCTTCTCCTGCAAGGCGTAGCATTTTCGTGCTCCTCATTACAGGCAGTATATGTATGCTCTATATGTTCAC
Organism: Anthidium xuezhongi; assembly: GCA_022405125.1. Taxonomy (NCBI): domain Eukaryota; kingdom Metazoa; phylum Arthropoda; class Insecta; order Hymenoptera; family Megachilidae; genus Anthidium; species Anthidium xuezhongi. Next base: position 4,003,759 of record CM039650.1, on the reverse strand, counting down.
TTATAGCTGTCAATGCTTGATCGAGCAAAGTGAGCTACTGGCTAATGCAGCGTATTCGGCAATGTGGACAGTAATGCCAATGAATAAATTTAGCAAGTCGTTGCGAAATGATTTGGTGATGATCATACTGAGGTCCAGGCGAGTCTGTTGCGTGACTGCAAATGGATTTTTCTCTGTGTCTTTAGAAACATTTACTAAGGTAATGGATATTTCTGATATTTTCAAATTTTGAATTAGTTAAACTATATTACTAACCAACAAATTACTGATTCTGTAGTGTCCATTCTGTAGTCTATTAATTAAACCCTGACAATTATTTTCTTTCTTCTTACAGATTCTAAGCACTGCAGCCTCGTATTTTACATTACTAAGGAACAACATAGAATATGGTGATACAGATTAATCGTCAAATATACAGGTAGTAAAATAATTATTGTTGGACATCTGTCATTTATTACTGTCAGATACTAATTAAAGAGATAAATTTATTATGATTTATTGATACACGTGTGATTCATTATATCATTTCATAAGATAGGTAAAACAATTTTAAATGTCGAAGTTGTTAGTATCATTAGATATATTTTAAGATTAATTTACAGATGATGCATTGCTTCCCTAGTTGGATTGATATTAATAAAATTTTAAATTTTCTATAAAGAGAATTGTTTTACTTAACAAATTGCAAACAATTACTAAAAAAATGACGATACGTCGAATCGAGAACGTTCTTAAAGAATACTTACCATATCGTTTAAATTTGGAGGTACTACCTTCTTTTAAAAAATACTTTCAACACGGTTGTACCACTCTGACAACAACTTATTCATTTCACTTTGCTGGCAAACGATTCCACCTTTAACCACAATGTACAACTAGCTGGGACTACCTATTCGAAATGCGAAACAATGTAAAAGACAGTCCTGTTCGAAGGGTGCAAAGATCGAATACGCAACCTTCAGCCGATATATAATTCATACACCATAGAACGCGTTACTATCCCCACAAACAGTGACGTGTTGGACCCCCTAGTTTACTTTTGAACGTGTTAGTGGGAAAGGACACGTGCTTTGTACGGGACGCTGATTAAACCACGTTAATGACAACTGAGCGATGTGATCCGGTTCGTCGTAAATACTTTATGCGACTAACTGGCAACGACACCGGGTAAGGGCGAATACGAAACAGTGAGTTACTAGATAGCGTGCCATGAAGGGAAACGAGTACGAGGACCTTTCTATCGCTACAGCGAAGTATTTGTTAAAATTCGCAGGAGTCTGGCTGACGGACAATCGTGATGAAGAAATTAAAAGGAAAATCTCGCTGTCGTACATGGCTGTCGGTCTTGTATACGGTGTATACGTGAATATACTGAATATTTATCAAGCTTGGGGAGATCTGAACGTAAGCAAACGGTACATATAAGATCTTCGTTCACTGAAAGCATTCAGAATTTACAAGGGATATTTCAATTTCAGATCTGTCTTTTCCTGGGCACCAACACTGGATGTATCTGCCTGTCAATAATAAAGCTCCTAACGATCAATTACCACAGAACGGAATTCATCGGACTCGTAGTATTCGCAAAAAAGTACTTTTGGCACCGCAATTACAACATCAATGAACAGGCTTACGTATCTCAGTGCGAATTATTGTGCAAGTTGTGGATGATCAACTTGTACTGTCTGTTGCCTGGTTGTTTGTCTGGTTATGTAGTGACGCCGATCATTAGTGAGTAGATTTGGTCGAAAATAGGCATTCCAATTTCATCTTTAATTAACTTTTTCGTATCAATTGCAAACTTCTGTCATTCATATAGATATTTTTTTATGAATAACTCTTGATGAACTGAATTATTACGAATTAGATCACAATAATTACTTTTTTAATTGTAGAGAGCATCGGGGTAAATAAAACGGATAGAGTACTTCCGTTCCGTGAATGGATCGAAATCAGCAAAACGCCTTATTACGAACTGGTATTCGTCTTTCAGGTATCGTAAATTTCTATTTTAATTGATCAGCTGTGTGCCGCAATGCAACTGAAGGAATAGACATTAATTAAGTTTCTAAAAGTGTATAACTTTCGAGCAGTATAATTTAGAGATTGCAAAAATTAAAGGGTGTCATTCCTATCTAAAGTAATTAAAGAAGCCCCTATCTAAGAGGTGTTCTGATTTACTGCAACTGATTTACTGAATTTACTGTTCATCAAGACTATATGCATCACCATAATTGGCCTTGGATACGTCTGCTGCGACACCTTCCTGTACGTCCTGAACATGCACGTGGTCTGTCAGTTTCGTATACTGCAGTACCGATTTCTGAGTGTTTGGGATACCATTAACGAAAAAATGGACACGACTGAGTACACGAATAAGTGTTACAAAGAGCTGAGAAGGTGCGTTCGTCAGCATCAGATGCTTATCGATTATTGCAACAGGATCGAGAACGTGTACGCGTTGACAATTTGTGAACACGTGTTGGTTTCCAGTGTTGTATTCAGTTTCGACTGTTACGAGATATTTTTGGTACGTATGGAACACAATACACTTTTTTCTATTTTTAAGTAAAATTATTTGCCCGCAGGTAGAACAACCACCCACGCAAAAATTGATTTTCATTTGCAACCTGATTGGTGCCTTTAACCTGTTCGCCATCTTCACCTACAGTTGCCATCTTATAATGGAAGAAAGTATGAACGTTACTACGACTATGTATTCAGGATTGTGGACCACCTTACCAATGACTGAGGTTGGCCGATCTTTGAGGAAAAATATACAGATAATTATGTTAAGAGCTCTAAAACCATGCTGCCTGACTGCTGCTGGATTCTTTCCAGTGTCTTTAGAAACCAGTACCGCTGTAAGTGACAATATTCTCCTCTATTAATTTTTCTTTTTGCACCCGCATCTGTCGCAAAATTTCTTTTCTTTCTTCTCGGCCATCGATTTTCAGTCGTGTCAGAAAAACTTAGACTCGCAACAAGATTTTGCCTGCCAAGTCATCTATGCAGGAATCGTACTTGAAACTTTTAATAGTCTCAGCGCGGCTGTTAATGTGTCAACAGATCGTAGACCGACTTCTCGAGTTACAAAATTTTCTGTTGCAGCTTATAAGTACCACATTATCGTACTTCACTATGATAAGGGAATCGTCTACATAAGCGCAACTAATAAGAAATAAAGTAAATCAACGTCGAAGTTATAAAAATATCCTTAACAGATTACTTAAATAAAATTATTTCATTTTACCTATTCAATTGAATCGCGACTTGATCAGTCAGCTGTCGCACTTTTTTACGACCGCGACCTGATCTTTATATTTTTACCCTAACATCTTAGATATAACTATTCCATGTTTGATGTTACACACTGTACGTATTGTGCAATAAATCGGATTTTATAGAACATATGGTCTCGTAAGATGCACTCATATCGGTTCTATTATTAGTGGCTAATAAAAAAGATTATTTACACCTAATCTACGATCAGGCAAAGAAATTTGTTGCCACTATTCTTAGTATCTTGAAATGACTGAAGGCGGTGGTGTTATAAAAATTAAATTCGAAAGTCTGTTGGAAGAAGCTAAACCTACAAGAGTCGAATACGTTGAAATTAGAATGTTAATCAATTATCAAATATCGTGGTGCTCGTGTTCTTAGTTTTATGACATGAAACTTTTAATTGAATATTTCAACCAACCTGTGTTGTGCTTATTAACATTATTTGTTGCATCTACTTCAATACGATTAAGATTTTCTGTTGCAGCATTTCAGCTCTACGGTTCCTTGCTTCTCTCCGACGCGGATGTCGCTTTTGATAACCGAAAACTAATAACGTGCTATACAGACAAATATTATATATTATCTTTTTTTGATTACCTTCAATATTGTGCTTATTCTATGTAACATATTTATAATTTCATATCAAAATACATGTGAAACACAAAGGTACTAGTAAAAACCTTAATAACCCCTGTTCAGGCTCCAAATTTCAAATTACATCATTTTCAGAATTTTAAGAACAGTAATTATACATAAAGAATTGGTGTTTCTGTTTCAGTATATTAATTATTATATATTTTTGCATTCAATTTTCGTTAAAAAATTTCTATATGTCTGAAGCCGCCCATGTTATTTCTAAAGCTTTTTGAATATCTGAAATAATCAATATTTTTATACTTCGCGTTTAATTCAGAGAAGTTAATTTCAAAGTCTGTTTTATCTTCGGCACATAATTACGCACACGATCCTTGGGTGGTTACTCATCGACCCTCAATTATACGCCTGACCTCTTAGCCCTAGTAATATCCAACGATTTTTATTGACCCTTCTTTTTACTCCTACTACCTCTTAAATCAAGTTCCAAACCTTTACAAGAAATAGCAGAATATTTTTTACAGAACATTTAAGTAAAAATCTCTACAATTCTAAAAACTATAGTTAGGTGCTTTGTAAGATTTTCGTTTACGAAATTTAATAAAAATAAATCAGACAAAGTGTAATAAAGGAGAATAAAATCTGCCTCATACCTGTAAATACAGCCTGTCCATCGTTCGCAAATTATCACAAATAATTTTTTAAGGAGGCCATCAAAAATGGATCGAACCATTAAATAATAAATGTGTTTGAAGAACACCAATTGTTTAAACTTGGTTATACCTGCTATTTCTGACAAACATATTCCAAACGAAATATACCACTCTGATAACTTGTTCATTTTATTGCACGGAAACATTAGCCAACAAGTACTTCGAAAGCAAACCACAGCGACACGAGTGTCGTGAACCAATATCCTGCACGACTACCTGGGATTAAGCACTTGAATCGCGCCTCAAAGTAAAAGACTGGCCCGTTCTAGAGGGGTGCGAAGATCGGGTAGTTAACCTTCGATCGATGTATAATTCATCCACCGTGTAATTATTCCTACAAGCAGGATCGTGCTGGACCCCCAGTTTACTTTTGAAGGCGTCGGAGGGAAGAAACACATGTTTCTCAATCCGATTAGCCGTGAATAATTAACGCGGCTAACTAGATGCGACACTGTGCACGAGGGAAAACGAAGCAGTGAGTTATTAGACAGCGTGCCATGAAGGGGGACGAGTACGACGACCTCTCTATCGCCACAGCGAGGTATTTGTTAAAACTCGCGGGAATCTGGCTGACGGACAATCGTGATGAAGAAATTAAAAGGAAAATCTCGCTGTCATACATGGCCGTCGGTCTTGTATACGGTGTATACGTGAATATACTGAATATTTATCTCGCTTGGGGAGACCTGAACGTAAGCAAACGGCATATATAAGAGCTTCATTCGCTAAAAGCAATTAGAATTTACAATGGATATTCCAATTTCAGATCTGCCTCTTTCTGGGCACCAACACTGGATGCATCGTCCTTTCGATATTAAAGCTCCTGACGGTCAATTACCACAGAACGGAATTCATCGGACTTGTAATATTCGCAAGAAAGTACTTTTGGCACCGCAATTACAACATCCACGAACAGGCTTACATCGCTCAGTGTGAAATATTGTGCAAATTGTGGATATACCCCTTGTACTGTTTGCTGCCTGGTTGTTTATCTGGTTATGTATTGACGCCGATCATTAGTGAGTTATTTAATCTTGTGATCCTTTCTCTTGGATAATTAACTTTTTCACTCGTTTAGGTATTCTTTTATGAACGACCCTTGATATTCTGAATTAGCACCAATGAAACGATAGTAATATCTTTTTTAATCGCAGAGAACTTCGGATTGAATAAATCGGATAGAGTACTTCCGTTCCGCGAATGGACCAAAATCAGTAAGACGCCTTCTTACGAATTTGTATTCCTCTTTCAGGTATCGTAAATTTTTATTATGATTAATCAGTTGACAACAAAAAAATTGTAAATTGCTGACGTGTTAAATACTAGGATAAGTCACTTTTATCCTTTATATTAAAAGTCTTAATATCAATTTGTTTTGTTTGGGTATTTAATTTTTACTGATTTATTGAATTTGCTGTTCACCAAGACTGCATGCATTGCCATAATTGGCCTTGGATACGTTTGCTGCGACACCTTCTTGTACATCCTGAACATGCACGTGGTCTGTCAATTTCGTATACTGCAATACCGGCTTCTAAAAGTCTGGGATGCCATCAATGGAAAAATGGACACAATTGAGTATACTGATAAGTGCTACAAACAGCTGAGACGGTGTGTTTATCAGCATCAGATGCTTATCGATTATTGCACCAGGATCGAGCACGTGTACACGTTGACGATTTGTGAACACCTGATGGTTTGCAGCTTTGTATTCAGTTTCGATTGTTACGAAATATTCTTGGTAAGCAGAAAGAAGATAACTTGTAGTGAAGTTACATTCTGACGGGCGGATAAATTCTTGTTTATACTACTCGCAGCGTTACTGTTACTCTATCGTAGACACACTAACTTTTGTCTTTAGCTAACATGTTCCATCTACCATTTTTCAAAGTACTGTGAAATATGATAAGAAAAAGAAATGGGCAGTATTAGAATTTGACTGCCATCCGAAAAATATATGAAGTTCTTTTATTTCATCTAGTAGTCCTTTTTATTTTGAAATTGATAAAAGAAGATGTAACCCCACTTCAATTAATAGTTATTTAACATTTTCGCTAGCAATTTATTTAAATTAAAGTACAAACGGTCTATGAGTGGGACCTGGAATGGGTCGGTTAGATAATAATTAACTATTACTTGTACTATCCTAGGAATTAGATAATGTACTTTGTCACAAATCTATATCTGAGCGCAGGTAGATAATCCACCTTCACAAAAATTAATTTTCGTCTGCAACGTGGTTGGTGCCTTTTTCGCGGTTGCCATCTTCACCTACAGTTGCCACCTTATCATGGAAGAAAGTACGAATGTTACCACAACTATGTATTCAGGATTATGGACCACCTTGCCAATGACCGAAGATGGCAGAACTTTGCGTAGAAATGTACAGATAATTATGTTAAGGGCTCTGAAACCATGTTGCCTAACTGCTGCTGGATTCTTCCCAGTGTCTTTAGAAACCACTACTGCTGTAAGTGACAATATTCTACTTCATTATCCTTTTTCAAATTTTTATGCTCCCGATTCGATCACATGGATTTGAATTTCTTTTCCTTCTATTGAACCGTCGATGTCCAGTCGTGTCAGGAAAATTTAGACTTGCAAAATGTTTTTTACGTGAAGATCGACATCTCGAATCACAGTGTCGCGATCAAAACTTTCTGTTGCAGCTTATGAGTACCACGTTATCGTACTTTACCATGATAAGGGAATCGTCTACATAAGCTCAACTAATGAGAAATAAAACGAATTAAGGCCGTGGTTATATTAGTTAAGTAAAATTATTTCACTCTACCTGTTCAACTGTTTTGCAATCTGATCAGCTAGTTGTTGCCCATCATGCTGTCTTATAGTTTTTGTACCCTAACATTCTGATCCACAAAGACTAAACAGTAAATGTACTTTGCCACAAAGTGAATTTTATAGATCATGAGGTCTCGTAAGATATACTCATATCAATTCTATTCAGGTTCTTATTATTAATAGCTGATTAAAAAAATTATTTGCACCGAATCTGCGATCAGGGAAATAAATTTGTTGCCACTATACTTAGCATCTTATGATGTCTTAAGGTAGTGGTATTGTGAAAATGAAATTTGAAAGTCAATTGGAAGAATTATGAACTGGAATATTTTTAATATACTGTTTTGAATAGTTTGTATCAATGTTGTATACAGTTGCCATCATGTTGTAATTTACAGCGAAGCATACCTATATCATGACGTTTCATTTCTGCACTTCACGCGGTCGTCACCTTCGTGCATCTGGTTACATTTTGGCACTGCTGCTATTCTTACATGGAACGAGTATTCATACAGTCATGTACCTTGGACCATGGAGCACATTGACAATTGACTGGCAAACATGAGAATGGACGTGGTAAGGTTATCGCAACTGCTGGAATCCAGGTGGAAGGATAACATCAAGTTCTAATATTATACTTTATTGTCGGTGACGCGCCTTGGACTTTTGAAAATTTGGTTGACAAAATCCGTAATCCTAAGCAAAACTATCATTCATGAATTCGACTACATAATCCTTCACACATATGTAATTCATCCCACGTGTAATTGTTCTCACGAACAGCGTTGTGCTCCACCCCATATTTTACTTTTGAAAGCGTGGCTGGGAAGGAACACGTGCTTTCTATCGGACGCTGATTAAACCATATTAATTACAATGGTCTGTCAATCCGATTCCTTGTGAATACTTTACACGGTTAATTGGCGATGACACCGTGTACTGTTGAAGACGAAACGGAGGGTTGCTAGACAGCCTGCCATGAAGTTAAATCAATTAAGACAGAAAAAATGACTTCACAGAAAGCAGATTAATAATCAAATAATTATCCCAGATCAATTTAGTTTCCTGCTGTAACTATTTCTACACTTATAAAGTTTGTACCACTTGTTAAAAACTGTCTGATACACGATGGGAATAATTACCGCATTTTTATTTGTAACTAATACTGTCACTGCTATTTTCCAACATTGCGATTATAGTTAAATGAACTAACCAATAAAGAAACAGTTCGTATATTCTCAAATGGAAATAAAAAATGTACCTCAGCCATAGTCAGCAGCTGTTGCACGTGTCACTTCACGTTGTTCCTTTCGTCAGCTGGCTAGCCAACTACACCACGATCGTATCCTGGCCTCTATACGTGTATCCTTATTAACGTGTCTCCGAGTTGTACTTTTAGTCCGCACGTTCTAAGAAAATTGATAACATCGCCACTAACTCACTGAAGAGGTGCAGCACGTTTAATGCTTCAAGACACCCATCGTATCCCCTGCAAGATAAATGTTTCGTGTTTCGCGACGCCCAACCGTTCGTCAAATTTGACAATCGAATCAAAGAGCTGTCAAGAAGAACATTTGCGAACGTACGGTGCAAAGTCCAGCGGTCGCATGCATAAATGATCAACCATGCAACGCGCAGAAAAGTACAGGCAAGAAGGTATAAGTGGTGCACGTCAACGTGATACCTTTTGAACATATTATATAACTAAGGTAAACGGTGCTCCACCAGTTTCGAACGAAACAGTGATGTATCCACGGTGTGACATGCAGGAAAAGGAATACGAAGATATTTCTCTGATCTCGGTGAAGTATCTAATGAAATTCGTCGGGCTGTGGGTAACCAGAAACAGCTCCGAAGAAATGTTGAAAAATATATCGTACGTGTACGTGTCGTTCGGTTTTATATACTTTATGTACTTGATCGGCTTAGATGTTTACTACGCGTGGGGTGATGTGAGCGTAAGTAGTACGAGTAAACGAATTATTCTTCGTTGTTTCGCAAAAACTGAAATATTCTGATTTCAGGACTGCGTGTTCGCGTTTACTACTTTGGGTGTCTTCTTTATAACGGCATTCAAAATGTCGATGGTGAAAATTTTCAGAAAAGAATTCACGGAGATAATTTGGTACGCGAAGGAACATTTATGGCGGTGCGATTACGATTCTCAGGAACTGATTTACGTCGCCGAGTGTCGAATGTTGTGTAACACATTCATGGTCGTCTCGTACTTTATAGTGCCAGGTTCTATTTGCGGTTTTATAGTAATACCAGTTATGAGTGAGTAAAATTGTGCCTAAGCACGAAAGTTTACAGTTTTTACAGCTTTAATTACAGCTTTAACAGTTTTATCGTGCAACAATAAGTAATTCGATCATCCAACGAATATCTTGAATCCTTATTCATCGATTTGAATAGAACTTTCGGAGTTTATAGAGTGATCCATGGTAAAAAGTAACCATGTATTTCGATAATGCTATGATGCCATTTAAAGCTGTTAAATCTAACCTCAAGGTGAAATAGATATTCATATTTTTTATCTCTTTTATTTTATGAGTACCGTGTAAAAACCTAGGAATGCCTATTTGACTTTGACGTTATCACAGTTTCCATATTTTTACAAGGTGATACACTTCTACATTGCGTTTATATTTCCATTGTAAACACTTTTACGTTAAGTATTGTTTGCTATGAATTAAGAAAAAATAAAGCTCTATTTATCCGTATCGCAGGTTACATAGGAACAAATAAATCCGATAGAGTACTTCCATTCCGTGAGATCGTCGATATAATCGAGACACCCTATTACGAACTAGTATTTGTTATCCAGGTATCGTACATTTTCGTTAACAGGTTAGCTGTTATAACACGTTTGATTATAATCACTTCAATACTTTAACGAGAAACGAAACATGTACGTCCCATATACATTCATTCACGTTGACTACCATGGTGGTCACTGGTGATTAATTAAACAATTAATAAAAGAAAAGATAAAATAAACCGTAGATATTGTCAATATTAGACGAATAGTGCAAACTTGTGATTTGAATGGTTACATTTGAAAATTAATCGACAGTAGCATTAATAATTGGAATTAAAGTGTGTCTTACCACACACGTCTGTTTTCACTGTGACAGTCAACGTGTTAAGTGCTAAATCCATTGAAATTAAACAAACAAATTTTATACACTAAGAAACTGTAACTAATTCAGTATAACAGTATAAAACAAATTAAAAAATTAGTATAGTTTCTCGACGGCCCACCGTCCAAAGGTCTAATATAACAGCTTCGGTTTGAACTCTATGATGAATATCATTTATTAAATTATGATCAGGATGATAATTATTACTCAAGGTGTTTTGCGTTATCGTTATCGCCATGTCGTACGTTTCCTTCGACATGTTTCTGACGGTGCTGAACATGCATGTGGTCTGTCACTTTCGCATACTGCAGTACAGACTGTTGAATGTCTGGAAGCCTGTCAACGAGAAAATGGCCGTTACCTGCTACGCTGACCATTGTCACGATCAGCTGAAAAGCTGTGTACGACAGCATCAGATGCTTATCGAATATTGTAATAAGGTGGAGAAAGTGTATTCGATAATGAATTGCCTCCATCTGGTAATTAACGGTATCTTATTCAGCCTCGACTGCTATCAAGTGATTTTGGTACGTGTGGCAAGCATGGCATTTTTCGAAAAAAAATTTCATATTATTTCATTGAATTATTATTTTGTGTAGATTTACTATCGGACGACGGATACTGTGTCAGTCGGTACTTCGATTAAACTCAGGGGCTAAAATTTGTTAACAAAATATTTTCATATACTGATGGAATATTAATTTAAGAAATATTTTAAAATTTAGAAAGCAATCCGTCGTCTTGGGGTTAATGTCAAACATTTCGGTACTTTAACGTTAATTGTTATTAGATTGGCAAGTAAACCCAAGGGCTTTATTTAAATTCTATAAAATAAGTTCCGTAATACTGACATAACACACACTAAACCACCAAAATATCAAACAGACATTACATTACAACTCTTATTTGTCTTCAGACAGATAAACCTTTTATACAAAAAACACTTGGCATCGGTCATCTGAGTGGCTCTTACATGCAAATCGTGATTTTGATGTACAGCTGCCACTGTTTGATAGAAGAAAGCATGAATATCGGTACGACTATGTATTCTGGATCGTGGCTCAATTTGCCGATGAGTAAAATGGGAAAAACTTTGCGGACAAACGTAAAAATAATGATGATAAGGAGCCTGCAGCCATGTTGTTTGACTGCTGGTGGATTCTCCCCTCTGACTTTAGAGACTGCTACTGCGGTACGTGACAATGTTTTGTGTCCATTTATTTATCCATTGTTCAAAATATCAATATTCTCCGTTTGATTATTTAAAGTGCCTTGCCAGCACGGAAATTCTCTGCATACATTTGTATTCATTAGACAGTGTCGCAAATTTTATTTAAAGGAATATATTACTTGAAATATCGAGTGTGAAGCTTATATTGCAAAATAAGATAATCGTTTTCTAAACAATTATAATTTTATTGTCTTGGCTTATAATGCTCCTTTAATTACATGATCGAATTCTTCTGTTGCAGCTTATGACTACCACGTTTTCATACTTCACCCTGTTAAGGCAAACCAGTTCATGAACATTCAGCTAATAGCAAGCATAATAAATGTACAAATGCTCAAACAGAGATAATAGTGACATCATATGTGTAGTTGTAGTATCCAAATAGAGAGTTGTTTAAATACGTCTATATTTTTTCCATTTACGACAAAAATTTAAAACTTTAACGGTGGTTCATTTTCTACTTCTTTTTATTACAAAAAAGTAATTACTGGGAAAACTGTATGTTGAAGTTCCTATGCATAGTATTATTTTACTACTTCTATTCTGTAACTGGTGGCAAGGGAAATTGGATATTCAATGGAAAAATCTGAAAAAATTCTATTATATGTGTTCCGTTAACTGAAATGCCTCTGATTTTTTTCAGAATTTTTCATGCATTACAGTGGGAGAAATTGGGCAAAAACGTGATTTTTAACTTATGCTCTTTACTACTCCCCACGTTGAGATATCAAGTTCAAACTTGGCACAAATTGTGTTTTTTTTTAGATAAGCTATCGAATGACTCGTCGCAAGTCGAATTCGGTTCAAGGGCACTTTTGACCATCTTATCCGGCTAGACCCTTTAACAAAAATTCTCTTGTTTCGACGTAATCAACCACTCACACGAATTCTTTATATTACAGAAACTTTAAATTTGTATGCAACATTGTTTCGCGCCTCATAATATTAGCTGAATAAAAATACTACCTAAATAATAATTTACTTTAACTGTTCAAGAACGGCCACTGATTCCCCTGTAGATGGATTTAAAATAGCTTCCAAGTAACGACTATCACTAACAACCGTGATCAGAATTGAAAAAAAATTCTTCGATTTCCACATTTTTCACGGTGAAACAATGTGTTACCTTTTCCTTTCTTTTTTTTTTGATCTCACCAAACGCCTTTGACATCGTTCACTTTTGGATTTGCACTATGTTGCTGTATATTCTTCAAAGGATTCAACTGCTGTTCCTAGCTCATCAATAATACACCATTGATCGGTGCCTTTTGACGAGCGAGAACCGTAGCTGTGAAGAAGATTGACAAGCTCGATGAGAGACACCCTGCACGATGCTTCGCATGAAAAATTTATCCAGGAACTTTCGGCGACGGTGGGGGCGAGGGTCGAACATCCGTATCCTCGGTTAGTCAACGTTCACGATGCGTTTGGTGAACAGCAATGATCGTTCTATCATATTGACTTGCTTCTTGATGAAATTCGTCGGGATCTGGATAGCGAATAACCGAGCAGAACAACGTCGTCGAAATTTCGCATTCCTTTACACGATTTCGTTACTGGTCATCGCCTGGGGCATGGCCATAAGGGATCTGTACTTCTCCTGGGGCAACTTCTCCGTAAGTTTGTGATCAAAACCACCTGCTTGGTACCCTGCCTTCTACGACAAATTACTCATTCCAGACAAAAATTAAATTCATTCAAGATATATGTTGATAATTTCCATTTTTATACCTCAGAGTTTGACGATGACTGTCATCAAACATGACTACCCAATTTCAGGACTGTCTTTACATAGTTTCCAATATATTCTATCTGATGGTCGTTCTCTTCAAGATCTCACTTTTGTACACAAAGAGAAAAAAGTTCTACGATTTAGTTGCGTCCACCGAAAAGAACTTCTTGGATACCAGTGACGACATCCAAGAACAGAAAATTTTGCTGCGTTGCAAAAGATTGTGCGGCATGTTCATACTTTTTACTACATTCTGTGCACAGGGTACATGTAGTGGTTACGCTGTCACACCTCTTATGGGTGAGTTAACATTCGTTTATAACAACCTTCAACATAATGAACATAATGGAAGTTTCTAAATCAAAACTAACCTGTAACTGATATGGTAAAATTTTCAAAAGTACACAATTTCAAAAATGTACTTTTAATCACCCTGTTTCCTATAATTGCAATTTGCAAATACTATTTTGACAACCACACCAGTTACAGGTTAAATAAAACATCGTAGGTAAAATAATTAAATTCATTTAATACACACCAGCATTTGACTTTTCTTTTATATTCTAGAGAATGTTGGTAAGAACGAATCTGAAAGAATATTGCCATTCAACCTGTGGATTGATTTCCCTACTGCATTATCACCGTATTTCGAAGTGCTGTTCATTATACAGGTATTTTCATACGTCTCTCAATAGCCCCGCCAACTGAAAGAGAAATAAGTACATTAAAATACAGAACAGTAAATTCTTTACAACACCAGAATTATAAATAAACAAAAGTTCGATCACTTTATCGTAGAGAAAATAATTCTTATCAAATTAATATACAGCTCATAAATAAATAAAGTAACAAATGAATACTACTGGTAATGAAATTTGAGTATCGTAGCTATTAACAGATTGAAATTGGAATTTGTTTTCATAGATGCTTTGCGTCTATCACGTCGCGATAAGCTTCATTTGCTTCGACAATTTTCTCTGTGTGATAAGCCTGGACATAACCGGCCAATTTCGCATACTGCAACACAGGCTGCAAACAGACGACGAAGATCCGGACCCGAGTATGTCGAAGAGAGCGATGAAGTATCGAGTTAAATTGAGGAGATGCATCGTGTACCATCAGATGGTCACTAATTACTGTAGAAAGCTCGAGGACGTGTTCACGCTAATGGTCCTCGCCGATGTGTTGTTTCTGGCCATGCTATTATGCACTCAGGGATTTCAAGCATTTTTGGTCAGTATACAACGTGTCCTTTTCATAAAATATCTCAAATCACTTGGTACATCATTCTTTAACATCATTCTTTTCACACGTGTGCAGCTGGTTGTACCCCCAGCAAGGCGTATAAGTTTGATACTAGCCGTGATCCTCCTTGTTTCTCAACTTATGATATTCACGTATTGCTGGGACGGTTTGATACGAGAAAGCATGAACGTTAGCCAAGCGGCGTATGCAGTGCCGTGGACCATATTTGCGATGAATAAAATTGGCAAAGCTTTGCGAAGAGACGTGTTAATGATTATCACGAGGTCCAACAAATCTTGCGGTTTGACTGCTGCTGGATTCTTTCCTGTATCATTGGAAACTTGTACAGCGGTAAAACTTCAATACTTTTAAACTTTGGACAATGGATAATTTTCAGATTTAATGAAAAATTCATTTGTAATGCTTATTAATAGTACATTTTCTAATTCGTTGTCTTCTGATTTCAGGTCCTCAGCACTGCAATGTCCTACTTCACCGTTCTGAGGAACTCGGTCTCCGATTCGATAAACAAATAATATAGTTTACAGTATGATGCATTTACTAGATTTTAGTATATTTATACAATTATATTTCTTCCTTTTACATTGACGGCCTTATAGTATAAAAACTTAAATTGAAACTATGTGTATAAGTTTCTGTTGTAAAGATACCAGTTCTCATAATGTAATCTAGAATTCCCAATGCAGAAAGATGTTAATCTTAAATTTTTTACGAATTATACCAAAGTATAGTACATTTAGTTCAGTGGTCTTCTACGAATAATTAACGTATTGAAAACGTAATTCATTCATTGTGCTATACATAAACATTCGTACAGTGCTAATGAATATTTTTCAAGGCCTTAGGTACAACGTGTAGCAGACACACAGGTGCAATCCTGCACAACGCACGAACTACACTCTACTGTATGAATCCTGAGTTACAGCTCGACCATAACGCGTCAAATAGTAACTTAGAACACGATGAATAAAAACTTTGATGGTCCCAAGATAATCGGACATACAAAAATGATGAGCATCGAAACGGTGTCATGTTGTCAAAATTATACGCGTGGGGTACGAAAGAAGACACTTGGGGAACGGGTGAAGGAATACAAAGCTTGACACTTGACGGTCGTCATGCAAGGGGAAAGGTACACGGATGTGTCAATCAAAATATCGATCTTGTGTATGAAGTACGTCGGGATGTGGGTAGCAAAAAATCAGGCGGAGCAGTATAGAAGGAAACTGGCGGTAGCCAACACGGTTTGGATTACGTGTTCCTCCGCATTTATTCAATACAGAGACGTTTATTTCACCTGGGGCAACCTTAACGTGAGTGTACATCGTGGTTCTATATCGTAAAAGCGTGAGCACATTTTTTAGGAATAAACGAATCGAATAGGAACAAGATTCGGTGAATCCTTTTCGCTGACTTTCGTCGAATCGTATCGAAATTTCAAATACCAGCGTTTCAACGCTTCATTGTCAATTTATTTCAATCAATCAGTCGTTCACGGTGCGATAAGATATAATTTTAATAAAGAAATTACTTCTCTACTACCGCTTGTTCGAGGGTTCACAATATTTTCTTAATAATCAAAATTACTCAGGTTAGCGATCTCAGGAAACTCTGAGTAAATTGCATCGGTGTTGCTTAAGATATTCTTCAAGTGTTTTGTACTTCCAATTGTTCGATCATATTAAATACGGTAATTTCCAGGCCACCCTTTATGCGGGTTGCAACGTTATAAGCCTTATCTTGGTTGCGTTTAAAGTGTATGTTATACTGGCACATAAAGCCGACTTCGTCAACTTGATCTTGTACGTGCAAGAACACTTTTGGAACAGAAGTTACGATGTTCAGGAGAAAGCGATTTTGGCTGATTGCAGGAAAATCTGCATATTTCTCACGGTTTGCGTATCATTTATTGGCGAATGTTGCACTGTTACTTATCTCATTACACCACTCATTGGTAAGCGCAATTAGAATTATTTCTTAACGAATAATCATGATTAGGGGATCAATTTCATCTTAATGAGAATTTTTGTCAAGATCACTTTTTGTACAATTTTGTTATCTCTGAATTTTCAATCGAATGTGATTCATGAAGCTTACAAGAAACGAAATGCAAAAATAAATAAACAAATTATTGAATTAATTTTCATTTCAACGAATATAGGGAACAATGGAACGGACCGCCAGCTTCCATTTAATTTATGGGTAGGCTCATGGACCTTTACGACGCCTTACTTTGAGATACTGTATGTTATGGAGGTATATGAAACTTTTATATTAAACCTTTTTTTTTCTAAGTGTTCAATTTAATTTTAAATACCACGATTTACAAATCACCATAGCTTAATTCTGTTTGTCAAATCTATTTAGACGTTCATGGATTAAATCGTTCTTTTCTATTTCTCAGACGCTGACGTTACATCACCTTGCATTATGTTACTTTTGCTTCGACAACATGTTCTGCATCTTAAGCTTGCATACTTCCACCCAATTTCGCATACTTCAATACAGATTTGTAAAAATGTGTGACACGAATCAAGAAGTCAACCAGAAAAATGTGAAATTGACTTCGATATGCTGTGACAAACTGAAATGTTACATACGACAACACCAAAATCTCATAGACGTGTGCGGTATGCTTGAAAAAGTGTACACCTTAATTATATTAGGGCAGGTGCTGGTCTTCAGCGTGTTGATTTGTTTGTTCGGGTATCAAATATTACTGGTTGGTATAAATAATACTATAGTAGAATCTCGATTATTTGAACATGGATCGAGTGGGTAAATACTGCGGGTTAGTTGATCTTGACGCTGCATGCCAACATGTCATCACAACGGAAACATATAGCACCGCTTAATTAAGACTAAATTGCGAAGAAAATGATGTAATAGTATAGTTCGAGATACGTAATAAACTTATCCCAACACTCTAAACAGAATTAATTCGAATAATCGAGGTTCTACTCTACACAACAATACTGTCACTTGCCGACATTGAATTTTAATTTTTCCATAAAAACTGAAGCCGGACGAGACTTGTGTAACATTATTTGTATTTTCATTGATCACACAGGCGAATTCTTCACTTGCAAGGCGTAGCATTTTCGTGTTCTTCATCGTAGGCAGCATATGCATGCTCTATATGTTCACTTATAGCTGCCAAGGTTTGATCGATCAAAGTGAGGAATTAGCTACTGCAGCGTATTCGACAATGTGGACGGAGATGCCGATGAATAAATTCGGCAAGATCTTGCGAAATGATTTGGGGATGATCATACTAAGGTCCAGGCGAGTCTGCTGCGTGACTGCCAACGGATTTTTCTCGGTGTCTTTGGAAACATTCACTAAGGTAATGGATATTTCTGATATTTTCAAATCGACTAATACCTACGTACACTATAAACTTTATTTTTTACTGATTCTGGTACGTTCATTAATAAAACCCTGAAAATTATATTCTTTCTTGTTACAGATTCTAAGTACTGCAGCTTCGTATTTTACACTACTAAGAAACAACATAGTATGAAAATAGAATTGTTACAGAGTAATTATCAAATATACGATCAGTAGTCGTTACTGTCAAATACTAATTAATTAATTTGTTTTGATTTATTGATACTTTTATATCACATAAGTTGATCTCATTTGATAAGGTAGGTGAAACAGCAATAAATGTCGAAATTGTTAATACCAATTACTAGTTATAGAGCACCCCGTATATTAGAAAATCAAGTACAAGAGTCACTAACACACAATGCTGACTGTCAAACTGTTGATGTCCGAGTTTCGTACAAATTTTCTCAATCAAAGTCGAGCCGCGGGGATTAACTAAACATCGACCGCTCGTACATCGACTGCGCTCGTCTTCTCCGATCAACTAACAGGCTGAAAACGATCCACCGTGCCCGAATAAAACATTCATACGAACCTTATGGAACGTTAGGAGGCCGCGTCCTGCACTTTGCCCTCACTGCGGGTTAATTCATTATTCCATGTACCTTCGCGGTAACCGAGCAATCATCACTCCTTTCACATCGTTCATAATTGAACGGTGCATCGCTACTTTGTTCCCGTGCAATTACATTCGTGCCTTCCCGATGGTCGTTCCCTTCGGCACGCGAAGATCTTCCATGGAAAATCGAAGATTTCCAACGGGTTAAATTAGCAAGGCTGGAAAATCGCCCCAAGGTTCTTGCACCGTGCGAAAGAATCGCTTTACTCAGTCGCGCACTATTCGCGATGCGTCGTAATGACTATGACATCTCCATCGCTGTCACGTTTTCTTACATGAAGGTCGCTGGATTTTGGTTCACCAAGAAACGACCGAAGAAACTTGTGAGGAGATTCGTGGCAGCTTACTCGCTGTGCGCGCTAATTGTCGCGATGATGATCGTGAGCAGAGATATGTATTTCACCTTGAACGATTTTACCGTGAGTAAATTTTTTTGAATAAACAATTTTTGCGTTTTGCGTTGTTTATAGGAATAAATTATTTACGATATAAAACGACCTAAAATTTAAATTGCCACCTTTTGAGAGTTAAGCTATTTAAGTCAGCCTCGAGAGGCTTAATTTGATGAAATGTGAACGATTTTAATCTCATTCGATGAGAATTTCTTTTTATATCAATTATAAATAAAATAACTTTGTGTGAAATTCAGGTTTGGTTCTGACTGTTTCAAAAGATATTTATTTACAGGAGGTGATTTACACAGGGTGCAACGTCGTCACCGTGGGCATGGTACTGTTCAAATTGTTAATTTCGTACGCGTACAAAAAGGAGTTTTATCGTTTGGTTTCATACGCAAAAAATAACTTTTGGCACACAAATTACGATCCAAACGAGCAAGCGATTTTGGACAGTTGCAAACGTACCTGCTCTTTCCTTATCTGCGCCTTCTCATTTTTCTCCCAGGGCACAGTTGTCGGCTACATCCTAAGACCAATCGCTGGTAAGTTCATTAACAGCACTTAACTTTCACGGTTGGGAGTTCTGGTCAATAATCATATTACAATGAATTTTATGTGGTCCAAGATCTGGAAGAAAAAGAATGAAACATTAACAACATTTTAATCATAGTCTTGTATGAATACTATAGCTTTATTAACATATACAATTTCACGTCTTACGTATCGTTATTTAACATTGATAATGTTAATATAAGATCTGCAAATTTTAGAGTGCAGTAGTATTTACTACGTATTATGACCAGTGAAGTTTAGAATTTGTACCTGGAAGATACAGGGATTTTACTATATTTTGTTTTATAGACAATCCATAACACTCATTAATTACTTAAGTTATTTCTCTGCAAGTGTCGTGGTTGCACGTGATTCTTTCAGCGAACATTGGAAGAAACGATTCGGAGAGGATACTCCCGTTCAATTTGTGGATCAAAGAGCCAAACGTGTCATTGTCGCCGTACTTTGAGCTAGCATGTTTAGTGGAGGTGACGCGAGCTTTTGTTGATCGGTTAATTAAATTTAATCTTGTTGAAACTTGAAATTCTGTGTATCGCACAGATATTAGCTTTGATTCACGTCGGCGCTTGCTATCTTTGCTTCGACAACTTTTTGTGCATCATGAACCTTCACGCTGCTGGCCAGTTTCGTATACTTCAATACAGATTGACAAACGTGTACGTCACAGACGGTGACGAGAAGAAACAGAAAACGGAGAAATATTACGCCACGTTCAGAGGCTATATTAAACAACATCAGATGCTGATCAAGTATTGCAACAAACTCGAAGACGTGTTCAATCTGATGGTGCTCGCACAGCTGCTGCTGTTCAGCTTATTAATTTGCCTTGACGGATACCTGGTGCTTCTGGTTGGTACAATGTATAAGTACCTTAAGGGTTTTCCTATTGAACTTTTGATTATTTCAATTTATCGTTAGGTTTGTAATACGTCCCTCAGGATGCCGCACCTCGTATGACACGTATCACTTTTTTCTTTCATCTAATGGGCTGCACGAGTCAGCTGTTAATGTTCACCTACAGCTGCGACTGTCTGATACAAGAGAGCATGAACATCGCGGATGCGGCTTACAAAAGCCCATGGACGAATTTACCTCTGGATGAAATGGGAAAGACGATGCGAAGAGATATGCTGCTCGTCATTTTGAGATCCAGAGTACCCTGCTGTTTGACGGCCAAAGGATTTTTTGTTGTGTCTCTGGAAACGTACACCAAGGTAAACTACTCAATACTAGATTATTTCACCATTGATCACTTTTTTCCATAAAATGTAATTACAATTTAACGCCTTGATGATGATACTATGATTTATATTAAAATTCTTCGTTTAAATTTAATGCTGTTTTTTAACGAGTCATATTGTTGCAGGTTTTGAGTACTGCAGTGTCATACTTCACGTTGTTGAATCAATATTAAAAGGAGAGTTCAAATAATCTATTCTGTGATAGATAACTTAATGGAATATAAATCGTGTTAATAAAAGAAGACAACAGAACTACAGTTGTCGACAATATTCACTTGTTCAAAAATACACCTATTTTTTCAACACGTGGTAAATACTAGTTAATTAAAATCACCAAACATCTCTTCCTACTCTTTATTAGTAAAATACAAGAATTCATATGCATAAGTTACGTACAGTTTTATATGTCACGAATGTATAAATACATTGTTCACATATATTTTTCTTGCAAATTACAGAGCCATTGATATCCTTTAACAAAAAAATTGTTGGCACAGTCTACTCTTTAACAACAACTTTTCTTCAAGAATAATATTTTCAATCAGAAAAGAAAGTCGTCTTTATTGCAACTACTGAACAAGCGAACTTTCACAAGTCTACACATTCTATGACCACTTCACCTTCCTCTTTGCCACAGGCCATCCTCCCTCTTCGAAACAAATTACAAAGAAGCTTCACCGTTCATAAATTACATTCGATAGATCCAATACCCTCATTACAAAGCAACATAGTTGTTAACCGTTCGTAGGTTCGTACAGGGTCTCGTCATCTTGGGATCATGCATAACTCATCCATTTCGTATAGCACTTATCGAACGAAATTAACTGTTTCGTAGTTCAACCCCTCCTTTATTACTTCGTGAAGCAACCGTGTACAGGCTGCAATAAGGGCAAGTAGTAACGGCGAATAATAATAGGTGGATCAAGCTAAAATCAAGCTAAAATTTTCTGCAAATTCTTTTGCCGATATGACTCTCTCGCGGACCGACGACATCTCCATTACCGCGACGTCTTTTTTCATGATGCTCGTGGGATTTTGGCAGCCCCTCAATCGTCACGAGGAGCACTTGAGAAGGGCCGCGTTAAGTTTCACGATCCTGTCGTTCGCTTTCTCCCTTTGGATCCAGTTTTCGGATATCTATCATTCGTGGGGCGATTTAGCGGTGAGTTTTATCTTTGAAATAATCACAAATTTTAGAACAGAGTTCGTGCTGGTGGTTCTAAATGCAAAATTTATTTTTAATGACTTGAAGATTGTTTCCTGTTTGTTCGTAGACCTGCCTTTACGCTACAAGCAACAGTTTGTCCGCAATAATGCCATTGTTTAAAATATTCGTATTACTTGCACGCTGGGAGGAATTCTTTCATTTAATCGAATATATGAAACAAAAATTTCTACACGCGAGCTATGACCACTTCGAGACGTCGGTGTTAGCTAGCTGTAAACGTAAATGCAACTTCTTCATTTGCTTCTTCATCTTTTTAATTGCAGCCACTATCGTCTCGTTCGTTGTTATTCCGATTATCGGTAAGTCGCGTTTCGGTTGTGTCGTCCGACGCGATGAAAAATTAATAACGATCATTATCCTTGTTTCAGCGAATATTGGAAGGAACGAATCTGACAGACAACTTCCGTTTAAGATGCAGATCGATTTACCGCTGTCTATGACGCCTTATTTTGAAATCTCTTTTCTTATACAGGTAATACAGTTATTCGTTTCATTCGATTCTCGAACCATTGAAATGATACATTTTTAAGATTACTTATTGAATTATTGCATTTAGCTGACTCCTATTTAGCTATTTATACATAATTATTTATTTGTGTTTTAAGAGGACAGGCCTTCTGAGTTATAGTGTTGCAATAACAGAAAATGTAAATTATAAAACTTTAGAAAATTAAAATAAAAAAGAAGCAAAATATTCTGTAATGATCTTTTAATAGTGTCGTACTTTATTATATTTTCATAGGTTATGACAATGTATCCCATCATCTTCAGTTACCTGTGCTTCGATAGCTTTTTGTGCATCATGAGTCTGCATCTAGCTGGACAATTTCGTATACTGCAGCACAGAATGTCAAACATAAGTTTTATAAAAGATATGGGTGGATCGAAACACACGCCGGATAAGAATTTGTCAAAATTTACGAAGGATTATTACACCAAATTTAAAGGCTACATTCGACACCATCAAGCCCTGATCACTTATTGCAATCAACTTGAAGAAGTATTTAATCTGATTGTATTCGTACAAGTGGTTACGTTTAGTTTGTCCATTTGTCTCGATGGATACCTGATACTTTTGGTTAGTATACCTCAGTAATACTATTAAAATTTTATTTAAATGGTGTTATTAAACTCAGGAATACAAGTTCAACACTCGTAGCACGTACCTCGTTTTTATTGCACTTAATTAAATAGCAAAAAACTTTATATTGCCTATAATTGTATAAGAGAGTTTTATTTATTTTGCCTTTACGAAAATTTGGATTGTGACGTATATAACTCACCTGCAAACAGGGATTCGTTTCTTTGCAATTCGTATATTCAACTTTTCCTTAGGCAGACGTACCAGACAGAAGAATTGTTTTTTTCTTCCACCTGATGGGCACCGTGTGTCAGTTACTGATGTTTACCTACAGCTGTGACTGTATTATTCAGGAAAGCAAGAAATTAGGCCAGGCAGTGTACTCTGGACCGTGGATCTTTTTACCCATGGACAAAAATGTGCAACAGCTGAGAAGAGATTTGATAATGGTGATCGTCAGATCTAATGTACCTTGCTGTCTAACCGGTCGTGGATTCTTCATCGTGTCTTTGCAAACCTACAGCAGGGTAATCGAATCATTTTCTTACGATTTAATATTATTTAACTTTCAATTAAACGAGTAATCGCGTATGTGCGTAATTTTATTTTGTTCTGTTCGTTATTTGTTCCAGGTTCTGAGCACAGCTGCATCGTATTTTACACTGCTAAAAGAAAGACAGGATGCCATTTCCTCCTAACAGATAAATCAATTAATTATCGAACTTAGAACAGATAGCTAATTAACTTTCAACGAACAACTGAGCATTTATCAAAAAATTGTTGCATACAAACGAACCGATGCGCTTTTTGTAACAATGTAAAGATATATACCCTCGTTGTTCTCGTAATATTGTAGGATTGAAACACGTAAGCTTTACAATTACGAAGAATTCGCCACTTTTAACACACAAAACGATTTATTTGAAAAATACAAACATTCTGAAACGACAAATTGCCACGTCCATCGATCACGACACTCGACTTACGACTGACTTCTTCCCTGCAGCGCAGCTATCCCCAAAAAATCAGCCTTTGATCCTTGCGCCACGACGCACAACCTGCACGCATTCACGCGATCGCAGCACACGCATCGGTAACGAAAAAGCACCGATATCGTCTTCGCAATACCGTTTCACAAAATGAATATTTCATCCCCCTGAAACGCAACCATCAATTTCTTCATTACCGACAATCACCACGTTCGAACAAATTACAGAGATACGTATACAGTTACAAAGCGTTACTCATCGATTCGTTACGTTACCTCACCGTCTCTTTCACGATTCAACCCTTTCATTATTGATTCTCCGATTAACTGCGTACAGATTGCGATGGGAATATGTAAAGATCACGAATGTTCAGGGCACGATGAGACAGCCGGTACAAAGTGCTGCAAGCCTTTGATATCTAAACGTTATCGGTCGGTTATTAAAAGAAGCGGTATGACTATTTTACGAGTCGACGACGTCTCCATCGCTTTCACGTCGTTTTTCATGAAGCTTATAGGATTCTGGCTCAGCGCCGATCGCAAAGAACAACGGCTGTGGAACGCCACGCTGTTTTACACGATGTCCGCGATTACTTTTTCCATGTGGGTTCAGACTACGGATTTCTATTACTCGCGGGATAATTTTGGGGTGAGTTCAGTCCCATAAGAACGATCGATTCGTCTAACCTGCTCGATACATGGATCATACACCTTTGTTGCTTGTTTGGGAAACACAGGATTTATGAATATTGAAAATTTACATTTGTTTTCTAAGGGGATACTTTTGTGGTAATTGATACCCTGTGCTGTATAACTGTTTATTAAGGTGGCAATTAAATTCGCGACCGTCGTAAAATAATACTACTACTTCCTGATGAATAAATTAAAACGTGTCGAAATTGTGACCCTCGTATCAGCCAATGTGTTAATTAACTCATCAGCTGTTACAACAATCACCAGTTATCAACACTGTGAGTTCCATTTAGCTAAATTATTAGAGATAAGGAAGAACTATAGGAGTGTCCTAAAAGAAACCCAATTCAAATTTGAAATAGAAAATTGAACCGTTTTATTAAAAAAAATCCAGGTATGGATACTTCTGTTATTACTATGGCATTAATATTCAACAAATAACACTTGTTAATCAAAGAAATTTACCGTTATGTGTATTCTTTAAAATTCGTACATTTGTGAATTTAATTCCCAACCTAATAATAATTTTATGATTAGACTATTGATGTATCCAAACGTTCGAATTACATTTAAACACGGTTCAATATATTACTTCGGGATACGAATGAAAACAGAATTTTGAATATTGTACAGATGTTTACAGTTAATAATAATTAGCAATGCAATGGGATTTTCTATTTGTCCATAGGCTTGTCTTTATAATGCATGCAACATTTTATCACTGACAGTGCCAATGTTTAAAATAATCGTCCTGCTTGGGCACAGACAGCAATTTTTTCATTTAATCGCGTACCTGGAACGAAAATTTCTGCATTCCGATTACGACGATCACGAGACATCGGTATTGGCTACTTGTAAACGCAAATGCACATTCTTCGTTTGTACCTTTATCCTCTTAACCGAAGTGACAGTCTTCTCCTACGTAATTCCTCCAATTATTAGTAAGTCTTGTTGTAATTGGGCTGCTCGATTCGACGAGGAAATACATTTTTGAATTCTTTATTCCAGTAAACATCGGCAAGAACGAGTCCGACAGGATACTTCCGTTCAACATGTGGCTGGATATGCCGTTAACCGTGACACCGTATTTTGAAATTCTTTTCTTTGTACAGGTACCAATTTAAAAGGAACTTATATCTTATTACGCTGCAAAAGTGTATTCTTGTAGGTTCTATGTGTGTACCACATTGGATTGACATATTTTTGCTTCGACAACTTTTTATGCATCATGAACCTGCATCTGGCTGGACAGTTTCAAATATTGCAATATAGACTATCGGATAAATATACTGCGAATCATCAAATGTCACCGAAGGTTTTTTCACAATTCTCAGACAATTTTTGGAATATTTTTAAGAAACATATTCGACAGCATCAGTCACTGATCGCGTACTGTAATAAACTAAATGAAGTATTCAGCCTGATAGTACTCGTACAAGTGATATCGTTTAGCTTGTTCATTTGCCTCGATGGATTTCAGATACTTCTGGTTAGTATACATCAAGATCAAGGTCTCTTACTGAATTTAACAAAATTGCAGTTTAATCAATTGTTAATTTTCGTTTACATTTTATTTATTTAATTATGTTATAGATAGATATCCCTCACAGACGAGTTACCTTTTTCTTCCATTTGCTGGTCACCGTGTGCCAGCTGCTGATGTTCACTTACAGTTGCGACTGCATTATTCAAGAAAGCATAAAATTGGCGCCGGCAGTGTACTCTGGTCCGTGGATGTTATTAGCCGCAAATAAAAATCTGCAATACCTGCAGAAAGATTTGATACTGGTTATCATGAGATCCGGCACAGCCTGCTCTCTTACGGCCAACGGATTCTTTATAGTGTCTTTGGAAACCTACACTAAGGTAATCAAAACACATTCGTCGTATTAATACTTATTACTATACATTTTTATAGGAAATTCTTTATTTAGTTATCGCATTCTTGTTACCTTCGTATCTGTCTAATTGGTACGAATTCTCTGCTATTAGGTTTCCGTATATCCGTATTAACTCACCTGTTACAGGTATTGACTACAGCCGCATCATACTTCACGTTACTGAAACAAAGACAAGAATCTATTGCTTTGTAATACTGTATTTTGGTATTGTAACATTTTACATGCTCTGTAGATGAAATAGTGACTTGACGAAAAGTGTGACTTGATATGTTTTAAGAAAAGAGAAAGAAGACGATTTTAACAGATTTTATAGGAACCAGCAGCGGCACGTTAAAAATTTCGTCAGATAGTATCTATTGTTTTAACATATTTTAGTAGTTTACTAAAGGGCATCGTATGGTTAATCAAAAAATAGAATTTTCTCTTTTCCCGAGGACTTGTCTGTATGCATATCGTATGCATCCTACTATCCAACTATAATTATTTGATAAAAATGAATACATTTCTTGAATCTCCATTGCAGTGAATATCGGTAGGAACAAACTTGATAGAGTACTTCCGTCCAGCATGACACTGTATTTTGAAATCACTTACGTCGTACAGGTACAGTGTTCATGTGATTGAAATTATAATTTTTTTTTTAAATAATTCACGTTTGTATGATTAACAATTTCACTTTAAACGGAAAACAATGTAAAAATATAAGAAATAAAAATTTTAAGTCACTATAATTTTAAGTTACTATATAATTTAGAACACAATTCTTCTTATTCATAGTGCGAGGAGAAATCTAACACTTTATGATCAAGAAAATTATTTTATATTTCTCACTTTACCTCCACTTCAGATTACAATTCACTTGCCACTTATCAAGACGAAGGAACCCGAAGTCTGCATTTTCTCTCCCCAGATTATTATCCCCTCACGAAACAAATTACAGGGAAACTTCATCGTTCGCATTACAACTAAGTGTCTAAGCACCCTGATTACGAAGTAGCGCAGCTGTCGATCGCTATTACGTGTGCAAATAAAATTTTATACCTGCAAACGTACCGATCTGCTTCTGGTAAAAAAAAATACATACCCCCGTTTCTGATAGGATGCAATAATTCGTTCTCACAGTACCGCTCCACGGAATTAATATTCGATCCCCCTGGAGTCCCAACCATCAATTTGTCCACCGCAGACGATCATTTCATGTTCGAACAAATTACAGAGAACTCGTATGATATATTTAACAGACATAATCGTGTCCAAGCGCTAGGCAGCTGCTGATCGTCATTAAGTTTCGTATGCAATGCATTACTCATCGATTCGTTACGTTACTTCGCGAACGAAGTCTTCTCTATCACGATTCAACCCTTTCATTATTGATTCTCCGATTAACTGCGTACAGATTGCGATGGGAATATGTAAAGATCACGAATGTTCAGAACACGATGAGATAGCCGATGCAAAGTGCCGCAAGCCTTTGATATCTAAACGTTATCGGCCAGTTATTAAAAACGCGGTATGACTATTTTACGAGTCGACGACGTCTCCATCGCTTTCACGTCGTTTTTTATGAAGCTGACAGGATTCTGGCTCGGCAGCAATCGTAAAGAGCAACGATACTGGGACGCCACGCTGTTTTACACGATGTTCGCGATTATTTTCTCAATGTGGGTTCAGACTACGGATTTTTATTACTCGCGGGATAATTTTGGGGTGAGTTCAGTACCACACAAACAATTTGCCTAACCTGTGATTTACGCTTAACGATGATTAGCAATGCAATGGGATTTTCTATTTGTTCGTAGGCTTGTCTTTATAATGCATGCAACATTTTATCACTGACAGTGCCAATGTTTAAAATAATCGTCCTGCTTGGGCACAGACAGCAATTTTTTCATTTAATCGCGTACCTGGAACGAAAGTTTCTGCATTCCGATTACGACGATCACGAGACATCGGTATTGACTACTTGTAAACGCAAATGCACATTCTTCGTTTGTATCTTTATCTTCTTAACCGAAGGGACAGTTATCTCCTACGTAATTCCTCCCATTATTAGTAAGTCTTATCGTAATTGAGCTGCTTGATTCGATAAGAATATGTAGTTTTTAATTTTTTATTCCAGTAAATATCGGCAGGAACGAGTCCGACAGGATACTTCCGTTCAACATGTGGATGGATCTGCCGTTATCCATGACACCGTATTTTGAAATTATTTTCGTCGTACAGGTAAAAGAAAGTTATATTTCATTACGTTGCAAACCTTGAAAATTTCATTCGATAATAACTTTACCGAATATTAATTAATTTATTAGCAAATTTTATCAAGGAAGGCTTGAATTTTCGGGTTCACTATTCAAAATACCTCGTTTCTATCTAAACTAGTGCTTTCGTTATACTAACAAGGTGTACCTTTGTAGGTTCTATGTGTGTACCACATTGGACTGACATATTTTTGCTTTGACAACTTTTTGTGCATCATGAACCTGCATCTGGCTGGACAGTTTCAAATATTGCAATATAGACTATCGGATAAATATACTGCGAATCATCAAATGTCACAGAAGGATTTTTCACAATTCTCAGACAATTTTTGGAATATTTTTAAGAAACATATTCGACAGCATCAGTCACTAATCGCGTACTGTAATAAACTAAATGAAGTATTCAGTCTAATAGTACTCGTACAAGTGATATCGTTTAGCTTGTTCATTTGCCTCGATGGATTTCAGATACTTCTGGTTAGTATACATCAAGATCAAGGTCTCTTATTGAATTTAACAAAATTGCAGTTTAATCAATCGTTAATTTATTAGTTTTCGTTTACGTTTTGTTTATTTAATTATGTTACAGATAGATATCCCTCACAGACGAGTTACCTTTTTCTTCCATTTGATGGGTACCGTGTGTCAATTGCTGATGTTCACGTACAGTTGTGACTGCATTATTCAGGAAAGTAGAAAATTGGTGCAGGCAGTATACTCTGGGCCGTGGTTGTTTTCAGCCGCGAATAAAAATCTACAATATCTGCAGAAAGATTTGATACTGGTTATCATGAGATCCGGCACAGCCTGCTCTCTTACGGCCAACGGATTCTTTATAGTGTCTTTGGAAACCTACACTAAGGTAATCGAAACACTTGTTTAAAAATTTTTTATTTATCATATTCTTATCACTCTTAACTGAAGGGTATTTGGTAAATTCGTACTAATTCTCTGCTTATCTGTTACAGGTACTGACTACAGCCGCATCATACTTTACGTTGCTGAAGCAAAGACAAGAATCTATTGCTTCGTAATACTCTATTTTGGTATTGTAATGTTTTACATATTCTGTAGATGAAGTAGTGCATGATTGAGCGTTAAACGAATTGCTTGCATGATAAAAGGACGATATAAATGAAGAATGTTATTCATATTTTCTTCCTCTAATGATACAATATCAGCAAATCGTGATAATTGATTCTGATCGTAGATTAGTACGCGTTCTTACAATCAGTTTAATAAATTTGATAAAAGAAGTTAAAATACACGAAGTATTTACACGTTTACTGAAAATTTTTAAGTTTGCAAGATGAAAATTAAAAAGAGAACCCGAAATTAAATTTCAATGATACTTATCTTGTCCAAAAAATTCTAAGATACCCATTAAAGTCCCTACTACGTTATAAAATCGTAAGTTACATCAAGCGGTTACAACATTTAATAATAAAAATAAAAATTCGATGGAACTCAAATTTTACTGATGCCATCAGCGACACAGATTACCTCAAACGGTTGAACTATCACATTTCATCTTTGAACAAGCACGATGCAGGAACAGCGAAATTTTGTTCACTAAAAAACGTTAATTCCTTTTCAGCGACAAACGAAACGGTAAATTACTACCCTAAAAACGTTCGTACAGCTCGTAGCTGCTATTTAGTGAATCGAGAATCCTACAGTAATATCAGATCTCGAAGCATGCATGAAACATCAATCGATCCTATGAACAACCTTGTTATCACAATCGCGGATCTCGTCTCTTTGTTCTTTTTCCATAACGCAGCCTGTGAACAGCGCCGGCAGCGCAAGGCTATTAATTGACGTTCGTAAGATTAAAGACACGCAACATTGCATCGGTTACATTGTTCGCGTTGCGATAATCGATACAACGGATGCCTGTACAACCCTCAGTTGGGTTCATCCGATCGTTCGAACACGTCAGTATGAAATTGAAGTACCCCAAAGATATTTCCATCAGTTTAGCGATATTTTATTTGAAAGTGACCGGCTTCTGGCTCGCAGCTAACCGGGCGCAAGAATGTTTCAGAGATTTGATGGTGATTTATACCGTCGTCATGAACATCTTTTGCATATGGATTCAGTTCAGGGGTCTTTACTTCTGCTGGGGTGATTTTGCCGTAAGTGGTTAAATATTTTTTTCTCTAATCAAGTTGGATCGGTTCGGGATTAATAGTGATGTGATCTTCATTGCTGATCTTTTAAGAAAAACTAGTTTCTGTGAGATTTAAGATTGTCTTATTTGTTTTTAATATAATTGTAAAAATGGCATTATTGTTCTGGGTGACATACTAGACTCTAATAAAATTAACGCATAACTGGTCTTTCTTATTTTGTAAATCAAATGTACCTTGATAGTTTTCAAAAGCTAATATTATTTCTGACCTAAAAATTAGTGAATAATTTGTTGAGTGATCCAGGAATGTAATAACATGTCTTTAAAAATATCCTGAATACAACTGGCACTGTTCAAAGATGATATACAGGGTGTCCCAGAACTCCTGTAGGAGGCGGAAATAGGGGGTAGCTAAGACTATTCTGAACAACAATTTCCTTTGCAAAAATATCGAATGGGGCTTCGTTTTTGAATTATTAAGCAAAAACACTGACCAATCAGTACCGTCAGTGTAGCGTCGAGCCTAGTCGCCCTGGGACAAGCGCCTCGGTAGAACAAGAAGCGTTAAGCACAAGTAATATTGGACATAAAAGTAAAAAACAAATGGTAGAATGTTATGAGAGTAATCGTACCTTAGAATAAAGGGAATGACTGAATGGCTGGATATCCCAACAGAAGGAATAAGTAAAAATTGCAGAATATTTTTCGGTATTATAAATACAGTCCTGGGGTCATCTAATTTGAATAGTAGAAAGATAAAACATTGTATTATTATAAAATAATGAATTTAATATCGTTCAAGCTTTATTTTTCAATTGTTTTAAAGAGCAACTGAGGACGGTACATTGTCGAGGAAACTTTATCCAATAGAAGAGATAGGTACGAATTTTGAAATAAAAATTTTGTAATTATAGTGTAGAGGTATTCATCAGTTAGAACACCTAAATGATTAGGGTTTTTAATGCTAATTTTAAGAAAATTTGTGTATTACAGGAGACTGCATCGAAATTGCAGTGAAATTAATATCGAAATGGCACAAACCCTCGAACACGTCAAGCATTAACAGAATAAGAAATGGAAGGATATAACTTGTAATTACCATTAGGAATTATAATTGACCATAATTAATTGAAATTTATTGAGATTAAAATACTGAAACAAATGTTAAATATACCATTTTTATAGCACTGTTATATTAAGAGAAATATATACTCCCCGTTGTATTTTCTTCATTTTGCAAGAACTAAATGATAAAAAATACTTAAATTGTTTATATTTAATGATTTTTTTCATTAAAATCGTTGTATTTTGCATAAATAATTAAAAATTAAAAAATATTTTTAAATTTTTACCTCTAGCGCCATCTCTTCGAAAAGTGCTGAAACTGCTCAAAAATTGACAGGAATCTGCCGTACCTACAATGATTATTTTTTAAGAAAATAATTTTTTGCTGTTTTCGCGTGTTTGAAGCATCTAATCGCTTCTATTTTACACTAATTATCGATTCCAATTGTCCGATTAATCCTAGAAGCCCGAAATATTGAAATATTAAAGATTAAATCGCACATTGAGAGAGTGAGAGGTGAGATTGGCGGACTAGTGTTCACTCTCTCGCACATTGTGGGAGTGAGAGGTCCGAGCATCTAGTCTCTCACTCTCTCTACGCCAAACTCGCGCCTGCGCACAACACCAATGTGCGAGAGAGTGAACACTAGTCCGCCAATCTCACCTCTCACTCTCTCAATGTGCGATTTAATCTTTAATATTTCAATATTTCGGGCTTCTAGGATTAATTGGACAATTGGAATCGATAACTAGTGTAAAATAGAAGCGATTAGATGCTTCAAACACGCGAAAACAGCAAAAAATTATTTTCTTAAAAAATAATCATTGTAGGTACGGCAGATTCCTGTCAATTTTTGAGCAGTTTCAGCACTTTTCGAAGAGATGGCGATAGAGGTAAAAAATATAATTATTTTAAAAATTGTAAAAATAATAAAAAATAGAGCTTGTACGGTGACAAATTGATACTTTTATGATAATATAAAGTTTCCCCTTCCTTTAGTTCAAATTTGGTGATCCTAGAACATCATTTAAGTATATAAATCGATATAAACCTGCGCTTGATTACGAGACTCGAAGACTACATTTCAGAGCCTTTATTTATTATTTTCTTGCGTTATCGCGATTGTTAATTAATTAGAAACGTTCATGGTACTAAAAAGCTGCATTTATTCAATAAACTACATGATTCATACATTCAACTTTACAATAGTTATTATATTATTTATAACTAACGTTTACAATTGTAACTTTGCGAGATTGCTGCGGAGGGAGTGGGAGGTCCGATAGGCGGACTAGTGTTCACTCTCTCGCACATTGAGAGAGTGAGAGGTGAGATTGGCGGACTAGTGTTCACTCTCTCGCACATTGGTGTTGTGCGCAGGCGCGAGTTTGGCGTAGAGGGAGTGAGAGACTAGATGCTCGGTGCTCTCACTCGCACATTGAGAGAGTGAGAGGTGAGATTGGTGGACTAGTGTTCTCTCTCTCGCACATTGAGAGAGTGAGAGGTGAGATTGGCGGACTAGTGTTCACTCTCTCGCACATTGGTGTTGTGCGCAGGCGCGAGTTTGGCGTAGAGGGAGTGAGAGACTAGATGCTCGGTGCTCTCACTCGCACATTGAGAGAGTGAGAGGTGAGATTGGTGGACTAGTGTTCTCTCTCTCGCACATTGAGAGAGTGAGAGGTGAGATTGGCGGACTAGTGTTCACTCTCTCGCACATTGGTGTTGTGCGCAGGCGCGAGTTTGGCGTAGAGGGAGTGAGAGACTAGATGCTCGGTGCTCTCACTCGCACATTGAGAGAGTGAGAGGTGAGATTGGTGGACTAGTGTTCTCTCTCTCGCACATTGAGAGAGTGAGAGGTGAGATTGGCGGACTAGTGTTCACTCTCTCGCACATTGTGGGAGTGAGAGGTCCGAATGGCGGACTAGTGTTCACTCTCTCGCACATTGGTGTTGTGCGCAGGCGCGAGTTTGGCGTAGAGGGAGTGAGAGACTAGATGCTCGGTGCTCTCACTCGCACATTGAGAGAGTGAGAGGTCCGATTGCCGGACGAGTGTTCTCTCCCTCTTACGCATTAGCATACTGCGTTGGCTTGGTGCGAGTGAGAGGGCTGACGCTCTCGCGGAATCTTTCCACTCGCTGGTGCATCGGCGTACCTGGCGCGGGCTGTGATGTATAATTTTTAATTGTTGCGTTACAATAATTAATAGTATGAGTTATTCGAGGTTCAGACTATTGTAGATCGGTTTTTCGTGTTCGAAAATGTAAAATTTGATACCAAATTAGCCAGTGCTTCTACGTTTTCTATTATTCATTAATGGTCGGGTAGTTACGTTCATCCCTTTTGTGTGAGGTTATGACTAAGCCCCTGTAATTTTATGTACAAGCTGCCTTAGTTTAATGATACATGACTAGAGAAATACAATTTTGCAAACTCGAGATCATTGGTTTCTGAGTCTAGTTTCATGTTACCAATAAACAATGGGAAGGATTTATCTACTGAGAGTAAACATAATCCATCAAATTCAAACCTGATTGAAAATGATCAATTTTGTTATATCGTATGTAAGTATAAAGTATTATAATTTTATTCAAGTAGTTAATAATAACGTATTTTGCTGTGTTGCAGATTAGAAGATGTATTTGTTATACATTTCTACACCACATAAGCTGCACATTAACATCATCAAATCAACAGGAAACTTTCTGGCAGTTTCTCAGATATCAGTGTTCGGTAATTTTTGGAATTGGACACTACTAAAATTTCAAGAAATGGCACGAAGAATACTTCCTGTCACATCATGTTCTAATACAAATCTGCAAACTTGAGATCCTTGGTTTCTGAGTCTAATTTCATTTTACCAATAAACAATGGAAAGGATTTATCTACGGAGAGTAAACTGTTCTTCAATAGTTATACTGAATATATAAGTACATATGTAATTGTAGAATGTCTTTATTTCATAAGAATATTGTACTGCGCTTAAGCTATATGTTAAATAATTATAAAAATATGTTGTATGTAAAAATACTGATATGTAAGTTTTACAATTTGTAATTATAAGTGCGTTAAAGTTAAGAATCTAATATTTAAGTAAGTTTTACAGTTAGTAGGTATAAGTGCGTTAGAACTGTGAATGTAATATTTAAGTAAATTTTACAGTTAGTAGTTATAAGTGCGTTGGAATTGTGAATGTAATATTTAAGTAAGTTTTACAGTTAGTAGTTATAAGTGCATTAGAATTGTGTATGTAATATTTAAGTAAATTTTACAATTTGTAATTATAAGTGCATGGAAGTTATGAATGTAATATTTAAGTAAGTTTTACAGTTAGTAGTTAGAAGTGCGTTAGAATTGTGAATGTAATATTTAAGTAAATTTTATAATTTGTAATTATAAGTGCATTGAAGTTATGAATGTAATATTTAAGTAAGTTTTACAGTTAGTAGTTATAAGTGCGTTAGAATTAACAATGTAACATTTATGTAACATGTATAATTGAAAGAATTTTCAATAAACATAGAGTTAAACTAAAGCAATTGTTTATTCATTTATAAACCTAACTCCCTTATCCAGCCTTTACAAAATTTCACTTAAAAAGCAAGAAATAATGTAGAAAAACATTGCACAGAAGTTTCGAAATACAAAAGTAGAAAAAGAAACGAAAAATATCGGTTTGATACAGAGAAGAACAAAATTCGGTACAAACGGTTTCCAGGAATTCCTGGAATTCGACGTCACTAAAATTCTGGGAAGTGGCACGAAGAATACCTCCTGGCACATCATATTCTCCTGATACAAAGTTCTTATGTCGAGATTCTGATTTTAGGAGTGCGAAATTTTTGGAAACCATTTTGGAAGGTATGTTAAATAAATACATTTATATCACACTTTATTTGTTTATTTTTATCTTCCTTTCTACATTATTTTAATACTTAATATATAATTTGTATAATTTATACTATTTACAAAGTACGTACTATCTCTACAGACACTGACTAATAAAAGTAAAAATTATAAACTATTATAGCAAAATTCTATATAGAGAAATACGGCGGTACTATTGTTCTTCTGATACATTTTTAAAAATCCTGGAACTTGGTTTCGCAAAAGGGGATCCCGGAAATTCCTGGAATTCGACGTCACTAAAATTCTGGGAAGTGGCACGAAGAATACCTCCTGGCACATCATATTCTCCTGATACAAAGTTCTTATGTCAAGATTCTGATTTTAGGAGTGCGAAATTTTTGGAAACCATTTCGGAAGGTATGTTAAATAAATACATTTATATCACACTTTATTTGTTTATTTTTATCTTTCTTTCTACATTATTTTAATACTTAATATATAATTTGTATAATTTATACTATTTACAAAATACGTACTATCTCTACAGACACTGACTAATAAAAGTAAAAATTATAAACTATTATAGCAAAATTCTGTATAGAGAAATACAGCGGTACTATTATTCTTCTGATACGTTCTGAGAAATTCTGGAACTTGGTTTCGCAAAAGGGGATCCCGGAAATTCCTGGAATTCGACGTCACTAAAATTCTGGGAAGTGGCACGAAGAATACCTCCTGGCACATCATATTCTCCTGATACAATTTCTCAAAATCTGGATTTTGATTCCGCAAAAGGGGCTCCCGCAAATTCTGATACAAAATTCTTATTTCACGATGCTGTTTTTAGGTTTTTTACATACATTCACCTTTATCCAAATCAGAATACCAACATGTAGCACATGGTTGAATTCGTCTCGGTGCCTGCTGTTACATTCTGAAGAGAAAATTATAGCATCCCATTTAAAAAAGTTACATTGACCTTCAGATCTCCTCTACTACTCCACCCAGAAGAAAATAATTATTACCACACGATGCACCCCATTTTGCCAAGCAACTTTTGTACGAACACATTTTTAATAACTGCAACCCCTTCCGAAATATCTTAGAATATTGCTATAATAGTTTATTATAGAAGATTACCTCCTGGCACATCATATTCTCCTGATACAATTTCTCAAAATCTGGATTTTGATTCCGCAAAAGGGGCTCCCGAAAATTCTGACACAAAATTCTTATTTCACGATGCTGTTTTTAGGTTTTTTACATACATTCACCTTTATCCAAATCAGAATACCAACATGTAGCACATGGTTGAATTCGTCTCGGTGCCTGCTGTTACATTCTGAAGAGAAAATTATAGCATCCCATTTAAAAAAGTTACATTGACCTTCAGATCTCCTCTACTACTCCACCCAGAAGAAAATAATTATTACCACACGATGCACCCCATTTTGCCAAGCAACTTTTGTACGAACACATTTTTAATAACTGCAACCCCTTCCGAAATATCTTAGAATATTGCTATAATAGTTTATTATAGAAGATTACCTCCTGGCACATCATATTCTCCTGATACAATTTCTCAAAATCTGGATTTTGATTCCGCAAAAGGGGCTCCCGAAAATTCTGACACAAAATTCTTATTTCACGATGCTGTTTTTAGGTTTTTTACATACATTCACCTTTATCCAAATCAGAATACCAACATGTAGCACATGGTTGAATTCGTCTCGGTGCCTGCTGTTACATTCTGAAGAGAAAATTATAGCATCCCATTTAAAAAAGTTACATTGACCTTCAGATCTCCTCTACTACTCCACCCAGAAGAAAATAATTATTACCACACGATGCACCCCATTTTGCCAAGCAACTTTTGTACGAACACATTTTTAATAACTGCAACCCCTTCCGAAATATCTTAGAATATTGCTATAATAGTTTATTATAGAAGATTACCTCCTGGCACATCATATTCTCCTGATACAATTTCTCAAAATCTGGATTTTGATTCCGCAAAAGGGGCTCCCGAAAATTCTGACACAAAATTCTTATTTCACGATGCTGTTTTTAGGTTTTTTACATACATTCACCTTTATCCAAATCAGAATACCAACATGTAGCACATGGTTGAATTCGTCTCGGTGCCTGCTGTTACATTCTGAAGAGAAAATTATAGCATCCCATTTAAAAAAGTTACATTGACCTTCAGATCTCCTCTACTACTCCACCCAGAAGAAAATAATTATTACCACACGATGCACCCCATTTTGCCAAGCAACTTTTGTACGAACACATTTTTAATAACTGCAACCCCTTCCGAAATATCTTAGAATATTGCTATAATAGTTTATTATAGAAGATTACCTCCTGGCACATCATATTCTCCTGATACAATTTCTCAAAATCTGGATTTTGATTCCGCAAAAGGGGCTCCCGAAAATTCTGACACAAAATTCTTATTTCACGATGCTGTTTTTAGGTTTTTTACATACATTCACCTTTATCCAAATCAGAATACCAACATGTAGCACATGGTTGAATTCGTCTCGGTGCCTGCTGTTACATTCTGAAGAGAAAATTATAGCATCCCATTTAAAAAAGTTACATTGACCTTCAGATCTCCTCTACTACTCCACCCAGAAGAAAATAATTATTACCACACGATGCACCCCATTTTGCCAAGCAACTTTTGTACGAACACA
This sequence comes from Anthidium xuezhongi, assembly GCA_022405125.1. Taxonomy (NCBI): domain Eukaryota; kingdom Metazoa; phylum Arthropoda; class Insecta; order Hymenoptera; family Megachilidae; genus Anthidium; species Anthidium xuezhongi. The sequence continues at coordinate 3,964,875 of CM039650.1, read as the reverse complement.
TTTTTAATAACTGCAACCCCTTCCGAAATATCTTAGAATATTGCTATAATAGTTTATTATAGAAGATTACCTCCTGGCACATCATATTCTCCTGATACAATTTCTCAAAATCTGGATTTTGATTCCGCAAAAGGGGCTCCCGAAAATTCTGACACAAAATTCTTATTTCACGATGCTGTTTTTAGGTTTTTTACATACATTCACCTTTATCCAAATCAGAATACCAACATGTAGCACATGGTTGAATTCGTCTCGGTGCCTGCTGTTACATTCTGAAGAGAAAATTATAGCATCCCATTTAAAAAAGTTACATTGACCTTCAGATCTCCTCTACTACTCCACCCAGAAGAAAATAATTATTACCACACGATGCACCCCATTTTGCCAAGCAACTTTTGTACGAACACATTTTTAATAACTGCAACCCCTTCCGAAATATCTTAGAATATTGCTATAATAGTTTATTATAGAAGATTACCTCCTGGCACATCATATTCTCCTGATACAATTTCTCAAAATCTGGATTTTGATTCCGCAAAAGGGGCTCCCGAAAATTCTGACACTAAATTCTTATTTCACGATGCTGTTTTTAGGTTTTTTACATACATTCACCTTTATCCAAATCAGAATACCAACATGTAGCACATGGTTGAATTCGTCTCGGTGCCTGCTGTTACATTCTGAAGAGAAAATTATAGCATCCCATTTAAAAAAGTTACATTGACCTTCAGATCTCCTCTACTACTCCACCCAGAAGAAAATAATTATTACCACACGATGCACCCCATTTTGCCAAGCAACTTTTGTACGAACACATTTTTAATAACTGCAACCCCTTCCGAAATATCTTAGAATATTGCTATAATAGTTTATTATAGAAGATTACCTCCTGGCACATCATATTCTCCTGATACAATTTCTCAAAATCTGGATTTTGATTCCGCAAAAGGGGCTCCCGAAAATTCTGACACAAAATTCTTATTTCACGATGCTGTTTTTAGGTTTTTTACATACATTCACCTTTATCCAAATCAGAATACCAACATGTAGCACATGGTTGAATTCGTCTCGGTGCCTGCTGTTACATTCTGAAGAGAAAATTATAGCATCCCATTTAAAAAAGTTACATTGACCTTCAGATCTCCTCTACTACTCCACCCAGAAGAAAATAATTATTACCACACGATGCACCCCATTTTGCCAAGCAACTTTTGTACGAACACATTTTTAATAACTGCAACCCCTTCCGAAATATCTTAGAATATTGCTATAATAGTTTATTATAGAAGATTACCTCCTGGCACATCATATTCTCCTGATACAATTTCTCAAAATCTGGATTTTGATTCCGCAAAAGGGGCTCCCGAAAATTCTGACACTAAATTCTTATTTCACGATGCTGTTTTTAGGTTTTTTACATACATTCACCTTTATCCAAATCAGAATACCAACATGTAGCACATGGTTGAATTCGTCTCGGTGCCTGCTGTTACATTCTGAAGAGAAAATTATAGCATCCCATTTAAAAAAGTTACATTGACCTTCAGATCTCCTCTACTACTCCACCCAGAAGAAAATAATTATTACCACACGATGCACCCCATTTTGCCAAGCAACTTTTGTACGAACACATTTTTAATAACTGCAACCCCTTCCGAAATATCTTAGAATATTGCTATAATAGTTTATTATAGAAGATTACCTCCTGGCACATCATATTCTCCTGATACAATTTCTCAAAATCTGGATTTTGATTCCGCAAAAGGGGCTCCCGAAAATTCTGACACAAAATTCTTATTTCACGATGCTGTTTTTAGGTTTTTTACATACATTCACCTTTATCCAAATCAGAATACCAACATGTAGCACATGGTTGAATTCGTCTCGGTGCCTGCTGTTACATTCTGAAGAGAAAATTATAGCATCCCATTTAAAAAAGTTACATTGACCTTCAGATCTCCTCTACTACTCCACCCAGAAGAAAATAATTATTACCACACGATGCACCCCATTTTGCCAAGCAACTTTTGTACGAACACATTTTTAATAACTGCAACCCCTTCCGAAATATCTTAGAATATTGCTATAATAGTTTATTATAGAAGATTACCTCCTGGCACATCATATTCTCCTGATACAATTTCTCAAAATCTGGATTTTGATTCCGCAAAAGGGGCTCCCGAAAATTCTGACACAAAATTCTTATTTCACGATGCTGTTTTTAGGTTTTTTACATACATTCACCTTTATCCAAATCAGAATACCAACGTGTAGCACATGGTTGAATTCGTCTCGGTGCCTGCTGTTACATTCTGAAGAGAAAATTATAGCATCCCATTTAAAAAAGTTACATTGACCTTCAGATCTCCTCTACTACTCCACCCAGAAGAAAATAATTATTACCACACGATGCACCCCATTTTGCCAAGCAACTTTTGTACGAACACATTTTTAATAACTGCAACCCCTTCCGAAATATCTTAGAATATTGCTATAATAGTTTATTATAGAAGATTACCTCCTGGCACATCATATTCTCCTGATACAATTTCTCAAAATCTGGATTTTGATTCCGCAAAAGGGGCTCCCGAAAATTCTGACACAAAATTCTTATTTCACGATGCTGTTTTTAGGTTTTTTACATACATTCACCTTTATCCAAATCAGAATACCAACATGTAGCACATGGTTGAATTCGTCTCGGTGCCTGCTGTTACATTCTGAAGAGAAAATTATAGCATCCCATTTAAAAAAGTTACATTGACCTTCAGATCTCCTCTACTACTCCACCCAGAAGAAAATAATTATTACCACACGATGCACCCCATTTTGCCAAGCAACTTTTGTACGAACACATTTTTAATAACTGCAACCCCTTCCGAAATATCTTAGAATATTGCTATAATAGTTTATTATAGAAGATTACCTCCTGGCACATCATATTCTCCTGATACAATTTCTCAAAATCTGGATTTTGATTCCGCAAAAGGGGCTCCCGAAAATTCTGACACAAAATTCTTATTTCACGATGCTGTTTTTAGGTTTTTTACATACATTCACCTTTATCCAAATCAGAATACCAACATGTAGCACATGGTTGAATTCGTCTCGGTGCCTGCTGTTACATTCTGAAGAGAAAATTATAGCATCCCATTTAAAAAAGTTACATTGACCTTCAGATCTCCTCTACTACTCCACCCAGAAGAAAATAATTATTACCACACGATGCACCCCATTTTGCCAAGCAACTTTTGTACGAACACATTTTTAATAACTGCAACCCCTTCCGAAATATCTTAGAATATTGCTATAATAGTTTATTATAGAAGATTACCTCCTGGCACATCATATTCTCCTGATACAATTTCTCAAAATCTGGATTTTGATTCCGCAAAAGGGGCTCCCGAAAATTCTGACACAAAATTCTTATTTCACGATGCTGTTTTTAGGTTTTTTACATACATTCACCTTTATCCAAATCAGAATACCAACATGTAGCACATGGTTGAATTCGTCTCGGTGCCTGCTGTTACATTCTGAAGAGAAAATTATAGCATCCCATTTAAAAAAGTTACATTGACCTTCAGATCTCCTCTACTACTCCACCCAGAAGAAAATAATTATTACCACACGATGCACCCCATTTTGCCAAGCAACTTTTGTACGAACACATTTTTAATAACTGCAACCCCTTCCGAAATATCTTAGAATATTGCTATAATAGTTTATTATAGAAGATTACCTCCTGGCACATCATATTCTCCTGATACAATTTCTCAAAATCTGGATTTTGATTCCGCAAAAGGGGCTCCCGAAAATTCTGACACAAAATTCTTATTTCACGATGCTGTTTTTAGGTTTTTTACATACATTCACCTTTATCCAAATCAGAATACCAACATGTAGCACATGGTTGAATTCGTCTCGGTGCCTGCTGTTACATTCTGAAGAGAAAATTATAGCATCCCATTTAAAAAAGTTACATTGACCTTCAGATCTCCTCTACTACTCCACCCAGAAGAAAATAATTATTACCACACGATGCACCCCATTTTGCCAAGCAACTTTTGTACGAACACATTTTTAATAACTGCAACCCCTTCCGAAATATCTTAGAATATTGCTATAATAGTTTATTATAGAAGATTACCTCCTGGCACATCATATTCTCCTGATACAATTTCTCAAAATCTGGATTTTGATTCCGCAAAAGGGGCTCCCGAAAATTCTGACACAAAATTCTTATTTCACGATGCTGTTTTTAGGTTTTTTACATACATTCACCTTTATCCAAATCAGAATACCAACATGTAGCACATGGTTGAATTCGTCTCGGTGCCTGCTGTTACATTCTGAAGAGAAAATTATAGCATCCCATTTAAAAAAGTTACATTGACCTTCAGATCTCCTCTACTACTCCACCCAGAAGAAAATAATTATTACCACACGATGCACCCCATTTTGCCAAGCAACTTTTGTACGAACACATTTTTAATAACTGCAACCCCTTCCGAAATATCTTAGAATATTGCTATAATAGTTTATTATAGAAGATTACCTCCTGGCACATCATATTCTCCTGATACAATTTCTCAAAATCTGGATTTTGATTCCGCAAAAGGGGCTCCCGAAAATTCTGACACAAAATTCTTATTTCACGATGCTGTTTTTAGGTTTTTTACATACATTCACCTTTATCCAAATCAGAATACCAACATGTAGCACATGGTTGAATTCGTCTCGGTGCCTGCTGTTACATTCTGAAGAGAAAATTATAGCATCCCATTTAAAAAAGTTACATTGACCTTCAGATCTCCTCTACTACTCCACCCAGAAGAAAATAATTATTACCACACGATGCACCCCATTTTGCCAAGCAACTTTTGTACGAACACATTTTTAATAACTGCAACCCCTTCCGAAATATCTTAGAATATTGCTATAATAGTTTATTATAGAAGATTACCTCCTGGCACATCATATTCTCCTGATACAATTTCTCAAAATCTGGATTTTGATTCCGCAAAAGGGGCTCCCGAAAATTCTGACACAAAATTCTTATTTCACGATGCTGTTTTTAGGTTTTTTACATACATTCACCTTTATCCAAATCAGAATACCAACATGTAGCACATGGTTGAATTCGTCTCGGTGCCTGCTGTTACATTCTGAAGAGAAAATTATAGCATCCCATTTAAAAAAGTTACATTGACCTTCAGATCTCCTCTACTACTCCACCCAGAAGAAAATAATTATTACCACACGATGCACCCCATTTTGCCAAGCAACTTTTGTACGAACACATTTTTAATAACTGCAACCCCTTCCGAAATATCTTAGAATATTGCTATAATAGTTTATTATAGAAGATTACCTCCTGGCACATCATATTCTCCTGATACAATTTCTCAAAATCTGGATTTTGATTCCGCAAAAGGGGCTCCCGAAAATTCTGACACAAAATTCTTATTTCACGATGCTGTTTTTAGGTTTTTTACATACATTCACCTTTATCCAAATCAGAATACCAACGTGTAGCACATGGTTGAATTCGTCTCGGTGCCTGCTGTTACATTCTGAAGAGAAAATTATAGCATCCCATTTAAAAAAGTTACATTGACCTTCAGATCTCCTCTACTACTCCACCCAGAAGAAAATAATTATTACCACACGATGCACCCCATTTTGCCAAGCAACTTTTGTACGAACACATTTTTAATAACTGCAACCCCTTCCGAAATATCTTAGAATATTGCTATAATAGTTTATTATAGAAGATTACCTCCTGGCACATCATATTCTCCTGATACAATTTCTCAAAATCTGGATTTTGATTCCGCAAAAGGGGCTCCCGAAAATTCTGACACAAAATTCTTATTTCACGATGCTGTTTTTAGGTTTTTTACATACATTCACCTTTATCCAAATCAGAATACCAACATGTAGCACATGGTTGAATTCGTCTCGGTGCCTGCTGTTACATTCTGAAGAGAAAATTATAGCATCCCATTTAAAAAAGTTACATTGACCTTCAGATCTCCTCTACTACTCCACCCAGAAGAAAATAATTATTACCACACGATGCACCCCATTTTGCCAAGCAACTTTTGTACGAACACATTTTTAATAACTGCAACCCCTTCCGAAATATCTTAGAATATTGCTATAATAGTTTATTATAGAAGATTACCTCCTGGCACATCATATTCTCCTGATACAATTTCTCAAAATCTGGATTTTGATTCCGCAAAAGGGGCTCCCGAAAATTCTGACACAAAATTCTTATTTCACGATGCTGTTTTTAGGTTTTTTACATACATTCACCTTTATCCAAATCAGAATACCAACATGTAGCACATGGTTGAATTCGTCTCGGTGCCTGCTGTTACATTCTGAAGAGAAAATTATAGCATCCCATTTAAAAAAGTTACATTGACCTTCAGATCTCCTCTACTACTCCACCCAGAAGAAAATAATTATTACCACACGATGCACCCCATTTTGCCAAGCAACTTTTGTACGAACACATTTTTAATAACTGCAACCCCTTCCGAAATATCTTAGAATATTGCTATAATAGTTTATTATAGAAGATTACCTCCTGGCACATCATATTCTCCTGATACAATTTCTCAAAATCTGGATTTTGATTCCGCAAAAGGGGCTCCCGAAAATTCTGACACAAAATTCTTATTTCACGATGCTGTTTTTAGGTTTTTTACATACATTCACCTTTATCCAAATCAGAATACCAACATGTAGCACATGGTTGAATTCGTCTCGGTGCCTGCTGTTACATTCTGAAGAGAAAATTATAGCATCCCATTTAAAAAAGTTACATTGACCTTCAGATCTCCTCTACTACTCCACCCAGAAGAAAATAATTATTACCACACGATGCACCCCATTTTGCCAAGCAACTTTTGTACGAACACATTTTTAATAACTGCAACCCCTTCCGAAATATCTTAGAATATTGCTATAATAGTTTATTATAGAAGATTACCTCCTGGCACATCATATTCTCCTGATACAATTTCTCAAAATCTGGATTTTGATTCCGCAAAAGGGGCTCCCGAAAATTCTGACACAAAATTCTTATTTCACGATGCTGTTTTTAGGTTTTTTACATACATTCACCTTTATCCAAATCAGAATACCAACATGTAGCACATGGTTGAATTCGTCTCGGTGCCTGCTGTTACATTCTGAAGAGAAAATTATAGCATCCCATTTAAAAAAGTTACATTGACCTTCAGATCTCCTCTACTACTCCACCCAGAAGAAAATAATTATTACCACACGATGCACCCCATTTTGCCAAGCAACTTTTGTACGAACACATTTTTAATAACTGCAACCCCTTCCGAAATATCTTAGAATATTGCTATAATAGTTTATTATAGAAGATTACCTCCTGGCACATCATATTCTCCTGATACAATTTCTCAAAATCTGGATTTTGATTCCGCAAAAGGGGCTCCCGAAAATTCTGACACAAAATTCTTATTTCACGATGCTGTTTTTAGGTTTTTTACATACATTCACCTTTATCCAAATCAGAATACCAACATGTAGCACATGGTTGAATTCGTCTCGGTGCCTGCTGTTACATTCTGAAGAGAAAATTATAGCATCCCATTTAAAAAAGTTACATTGACCTTCAGATCTCCTCTACTACTCCACCCAGAAGAAAATAATTATTACCACACGATGCACCCCATTTTGCCAAGCAACTTTTGTACGAACACATTTTTAATAACTGCAACCCCTTCCGAAATATCTTAGAATATTGCTATAATAGTTTATTATAGAAGATTACCTCCTGGCACATCATATTCTCCTGATACAATTTCTCAAAATCTGGATTTTGATTCCGCAAAAGGGGCTCCCGAAAATTCTGACACAAAATTCTTATTTCACGATGCTGTTTTTAGGTTTTTTACATACATTCACCTTTATCCAAATCAGAATACCAACATGTAGCACATGGTTGAATTCGTCTCGGTGCCTGCTGTTACATTCTGAAGAGAAAATTATAGCATCCCATTTAAAAAAGTTACATTGACCTTCAGATCTCCTCTACTACTCCACCCAGAAGAAAATAATTATTACCACACGATGCACCCCATTTTGCCAAGCAACTTTTGTACGAACACATTTTTAATAACTGCAACCCCTTCCGAAATATCTTAGAATATTGCTATAATAGTTTATTATAGAAGATTACCTCCTGGCACATCATATTCTCCTGATACAATTTCTCAAAATCTGGATTTTGATTCCGCAAAAGGGGCTCCCGAAAATTCTGACACAAAATTCTTATTTCACGATGCTGTTTTTAGGTTTTTTACATACATTCACCTTTATCCAAATCAGAATACCAACATGTAGCACATGGTTGAATTCGTCTCGGTGCCTGCTGTTACATTCTGAAGAGAAAATTATAGCATCCCATTTAAAAAAGTTACATTGACCTTCAGATCTCCTCTACTACTCCACCCAGAAGAAAATAATTATTACCACACGATGCACCCCATTTTGCCAAGCAACTTTTGTACGAACACATTTTTAATAACTGCAACCCCTTCCGAAATATCTTAGAATATTGCTATAATAGTTTATTATAGAAGATTACCTCCTGGCACATCATATTCTCCTGATACAATTTCTCAAAATCTGGATTTTGATTCCGCAAAAGGGGCTCCCGAAAATTCTGACACAAAATTCTTATTTCACGATGCTGTTTTTAGGTTTTTTACATACATTCACCTTTATCCAAATCAGAATACCAACATGTAGCACATGGTTGAATTCGTCTCGGTGCCTGCTGTTACATTCTGAAGAGAAAATTATAGCATCCCATTTAAAAAAGTTACATTGACCTTCAGATCTCCTCTACTACTCCACCCAGAAGAAAATAATTATTACCACACGATGCACCCCATTTTGCCAAGCAACTTTTGTACGAACACATTTTTAATAACTGCAACCCCTTCCGAAATATCTTAGAATATTGCTATAATAGTTTATTATAGAAGATTACCTCCTGGCACATCATATTCTCCTGATACAATTTCTCAAAATCTGGATTTTGATTCCGCAAAAGGGGCTCCCGAAAATTCTGACACAAAATTCTTATTTCACGATGCTGTTTTTAGGTTTTTTACATACATTCACCTTTATCCAAATCAGAATACCAACATGTAGCACATGGTTGAATTCGTCTCGGTGCCTGCTGTTACATTCTGAAGAGAAAATTATAGCATCCCATTTAAAAAAGTTACATTGACCTTCAGATCTCCTCTACTACTCCACCCAGAAGAAAATAATTATTACCACACGATGCACCCCATTTTGCCAAGCAACTTTTGTACGAACACATTTTTAATAACTGCAACCCCTTCCGAAATATCTTAGAATATTGCTATAATAGTTTATTATAGAAGATTACCTCCTGGCACATCATATTCTCCTGATACAATTTCTCAAAATCTGGATTTTGATTCCGCAAAAGGGGCTCCCGAAAATTCTGACACAAAATTCTTATTTCACGATGCTGTTTTTAGGTTTTTTACATACATTCACCTTTATCCAAATCAGAATACCAACATGTAGCACATGGTTGAATTCGTCTCGGTGCCTGCTGTTACATTCTGAAGAGAAAATTATAGCATCCCATTTAAAAAAGTTACATTGACCTTCAGATCTCCTCTACTACTCCACCCAGAAGAAAATAATTATTACCACACGATGCACCCCATTTTGCCAAGCAACTTTTGTACGAACACATTTTTAATAACTACAACCCCTTCCGAAATATCCTGCTGTAATCACTTAAGTTGGACACCCTGTACATTCCCCTTAATCGGCACCAAATTCCCGATTTTGAGAAATTGTATCAGGAGAATATGATGTGCCAGGAGGTATTCTTCGTGCCACTTCCCAGAATTTTAGTGACGTCGATTTCCAGGAATTTCCGGGATCCCCTTTTGCGAAACCAAGTTCCAGAATTTCTAAAAACGTATCAGAAGAATAATAGTACCGCCGTATTTCTCTATACAGAATTTTGCTATAATAGTTTATAATTTTTACTTTTATTAGTCAGTGTCTGTAGAGATAGTACGTATTTTGTAAATAGTATAAATTATACAAATTATATATTAAGTATTAAAATAATGTAGAAAGAAAGATAAAAATAAACAAATAAAGTGTGATATAAATGTATTTATTTAACATACCTTCCAAAATGGTTTCCAAAAATTTCGCACTCCTAAAATCAGAATCTTGACATAAGAACTTTGTATCAGGAGAATATGATGTGCCAGGAGGTATTCTTCGTGCCACTTCCCAGAATTTTAGTGACGTCGAATTCCAGGAATTTCCGGGATCCCCTTTTGCGAAACCAAGTTCCAGGATTTTTAAAAATGTATCAGAAGAACAATAGTACCGCCGTATTTCTCTATATAGAATTTTGCTATAATAGTTTATAATTTTTACTTTTATTAGTCAGTGTCTGTAGAGATAGTACGTACTTTGTAAATAGTATAAATTATACAAATTATATATTAAGTATTAAAATAATGTAGAAAGGAAGATAAAAATAAACAAATAAAGTGTGATATAAATGTATTTATTTAACATACCTTCCAAAATGGTTTCCAAAAATTTCGCACTCCTAAAATCAGAATCTCGACATAAGAACTTTGTATCAGGAGAATATGATGTGCCAGGAGGTATTCTTCGTGCCACTTCCCAGAATTTTAGTGACGTCGAATTCCAGGAATTCCTGGAAACCGTTTGTACCGAATTTTGTTCTTCTCTGTATCAAACCGATATTTTTCGTTTCTTTTTCTACTTTTGTATTTCGAAACTTCTGTGCAATGTTTTTCTACATTATTTCTTGCTTTTTAAGTGAAATTTTGTAAAGGCTGGATAAGGGAGTTAGGTTTATAAATGAATAAACAATTGCTTTAGTTTAACTCTATGTTTATTGAAAATTCTTTCAATTATACATGTTACATAAATGTTACATTGTTAATTCTAACGCACTTATAACTACTAACTGTAAAACTTACTTAAATATTACATTCATAACTTCAATGCACTTATAATTACAAATTATAAAATTTACTTAAATATTACATTCACAATTCTAACGCACTTCTAACTACTAACTGTAAAACTTACTTAAATATTACATTCATAACTTCCATGCACTTATAATTACAAATTGTAAAATTTACTTAAATATTACATACACAATTCTAATGCACTTATAACTACTAACTGTAAAACTTACTTAAATATTACATTCACAATTCCAACGCACTTATAACTACTAACTGTAAAATTTACTTAAATATTACATTCACAGTTCTAACGCACTTATACCTACTAACTGTAAAACTTACTTAAATATTAGATTCTTAACTTTAACGCACTTATAATTACAAATTGTAAAACTTACATATCAGTATTTTTACATACAACATATTTTTATAATTATTTAACATATAGCTTAAGCGCAGTACAATATTCTTATGAAATAAAGACATTCTACAATTACATATGTACTTATATATTCAGTATAACTATTGAAGAACAGTTTACTCTCCGTAGATAAATCCTTTCCATTGTTTATTGGTAAAATGAAATTAGACTCAGAAACCAAGGATCTCAAGTTTGCAGATTTGTATTAGAACATGATGTGACAGGAAGTATTCTTCGTGCCATTTCTTGAAATTTTAGTAGTGTCCAATTCCAAAAATTACCGAACACTGATATCTGAGAAACTGCCAGAAAGTTTCCTGTTGATTTGATGATGTTAATGTGCAGCTTATGTGGTGTAGAAATGTATAACAAATACATCTTCTAATCTGCAACACAGCAAAATACGTTATTATTAACTACTTGAATAAAATTATAATACTTTATACTTACATACGATATAACAAAATTGATCATTTTCAATCAGGTTTGAATTTGATGGATTATGTTTACTCTCAGTAGATAAATCCTTCCCATTGTTTATTGGTAACATGAAACTAGACTCAGAAACCAATGATCTCGAGTTTGCAAAATTGTATTTCTCTAGTCATGTATCATTAAACTAAGGCAGCTTGTACATAAAATTACAGGGGCTTAGTCATAACCTCACACAAAAGGGATGAACGTAACTACCCGACCATTAATGAATAATAGAAAACGTAGAAGCACTGGCTAATTTGGTATCAAATTTTACATTTTCGAACACGAAAAACCGATCTACAATAGTCTGAACCTCGAATAACTCATACTATTAATTATTGTAACGCAACAATTAAAAATTATACATCACAGCCCGCGCCAGGTACGCCGATGCACCAGCGAGTGGAAAGATTCCGCGAGAGCGTCAGCCCTCTCACTCGCACCAAGCCAACGCAGTATGCTAATGCGTAAGAGGGAGAGAACACTCGTCCGGCAATCGGACCTCTCACTCTCTCAATGTGCGAGTGAGAGCACCGAGCATCTAGTCTCTCACTCCCTCTACGCCAAACTCGCGCCTGCGCACAACACCAATGTGCGAGAGAGTGAACACTAGTCCGCCATTCGGACCTCTCACTCCCACAATGTGCGAGAGAGTGAACACTAGTCCGCCAATCTCACCTCTCACTCTCTCAATGTGCGAGAGAGAGAACACTAGTCCACCAATCTCACCTCTCACTCTCTCAATGTGCGAGTGAGAGCACCGAGCATCTAGTCTCTCACTCCCTCTACGCCAAACTCGCGCCTGCGCACAACACCAATGTGCGAGAGAGTGAACACTAGTCCGCCAATCTCACCTCTCACTCTCTCAATGTGCGAGAGAGAGAACACTAGTCCACCAATCTCACCTCTCACTCTCTCAATGTGCGAGTGAGAGCACCGAGCATCTAGTCTCTCACTCCCTCTACGCCAAACTCGCGCCTGCGCACAACACCAATGTGCGAGAGAGTGAACACTAGTCCGCCAATCTCACCTCTCACTCTCTCAATGTGCGATTTAATCTTTAATATTTCAATATTTCGGGCTTCTAGGATTAATTGGACAATTGGAATCGATAATTAGTGTAAAATAGAAGCGATTAGATGCTTCAAACACGCGAAAACAGCAAAAAATTATTTTCTTAAAAAATAATCATTGTAGGTATGGCAGATTCCTGTCAATTTTTGAGCAGTTTCAGCACTTTTCGAAGAGATGGCGCTAGAGGTAAAAATTTAAAAATATTTTTTAATTTTTAATTATTTATGCAAAATACAACGATTTTAATGAAAAAAATCATTAAATATAAACAATTTAAGTATTTTTTATCATTTAGTTCTTGCAAAATGAAGAAAATACAACGGGGAGTATATATTTCTCTTAATATAACAGTGCTATAAAAATGGTATATTTAACATTTGTTTCAGTATTTTAATCTCAACAAATTTCAATTAATTATGGTCAATTATAATTCCTAATGGTAATTACAAGTTATATCCTTCCATTTCTTATTCTGTTAATGCTTGACGTGTTCGAGGGTTTGTGCCATTTCGATATTAATTTCACTGCAATTTCGATGCAGTCTCCTGTAATACACAAATTTTCTTAAAATTAACATTAAAAACTCTAATCATTTAGGTGTTCTAACTGATGAATACCTGTACACTATAATTACAAAATTTTTATTCCAAAATTCGTACCTATCTCTTCTATTGGATAAAGTTTCCTCGACAATGTACCGTCCTCAGTTGCTCTTTAAAACAATTGAAAAATAAAGCTTGAACGATATTAAATTCATTATTTTATAATAATACAATGTTTTATCTTTCTACTATTCAAATTAGATGACCCCAGGACTGTATTTATAATACCGAAAAATATTCTGCAATTTTTACTTATTCCTTCTGTTGGGATATCCAGCCATTCAGTCATTCCCTTTATTCTAAGGTACGATTACTCTCATAACATTCTATCATTTGTTTTTTACTTTTATGTCCAATATTACTTGTACTTAACGCTTCTTGTTCTACCGAGGCGCTTGTCCCAGGGCGACTAGGCTCGACGCTACACTGACGGTACTGATTGGTCAGTGTTTTTGCTTAATAATTCAAAAACGAAGCCCCATCCGATATTTTTGCAACGGAAATTGTTGTTCAGAATAGTCTTAGCTACCCCCCATTTCCGGCTCCTACAAGAGTTCTGGGACACCCTGTATACTTTTATTCACAAGTTTTGAAAAATTGTTTCATATGTCCTTTTTAAGATTCTTTAATTTCACAGGTTTTGTGTTTCGAATTATATTCATGACTGAAAGTTGTAATTTATTTCTTTCGTATTCGTGTGATTGTAGATATGCATTTACCTCGGATGCAATATCCTTGGTGTGAGCATGAACCTGGTGAAGCTGTGTGTACTGTTGATCCAGAAGAAGAAATTTTTCCGATTGATCGTAGGCATGCAGAAGAATTTCTGGCATTCGAACTATGACCAATACGAAAAGAATATCCTCGCCGATGTGAAACAAATGTGTATCTACTTCGTCTGCATATTTTCGTGTTGCTCTCAATTCACGCTCTTCTGTTATACCATAAGACCAGCTATAAGTAAGTATTCATACTCACTTATATAAAATACTTTGTGAAATATTCAAATTCAAATATACAGTACAACTGGCTTCTAAAAACAAATAAATCCTTTCTGATTTGGTTTTAGCGAACATTGGAAGGAACGCATCAGACAGAATACTTATGTTTGAAATGTGGACTGACTTGCCATTATCTGTGACACCGTATTATGAAATAACATACCTGTTGCAGGTATGCCAATTTTTCCATCGGTACTTCTTAAAAGAAAATATTGAACCGAAATTCGAACTTCTCCCTCCTTTAAAAATGATCCAAAAATATAATATTTAAAATTTTCAAATTTCTCGAAAGACAAATAGTTAAAATCATTACTTGTTCTTACGTCAACGTACATGCATTTGTTTATAGGCTTTAAGCTTGTACCAGTCCGATGTGTCGTTCCTCTGTTTCGACAATATGTTTTGCATCATGTGTCTGCATGCAGCTGGACAGTTTCGTATATTGCAATACAGAATAATGAATATCCATCAAATAACGAAGCAACATCAAGACAATTCGGGGAAGGACACATCAATTTTTTCAGATCACTATTTTATCATTTTCAAAAATTGCGTACGACAACATCAAGCTCTCATTGATTTCTGTACGTCACTGGATGATGTATTCAGAATAATCGTGCTCTGGCAAGTGATAACGTTTAGCATGTTGATATGTTTTTCGGGATATCAAATATTTTTGGTTAGTATATGTTTCAAATATAACAAATCTCTGATAGTGGGGCAAATTGGAATCAGTCAGAATGATTAAAGTTTCAGAGAAGCATTTATAATATTTCAAATTATAATATCGAAGAAATGATTACCATCTCAAAATAAAATTGAATAAAATTCAAACATTTAAACTTTGACTTACGCTTCATTACCCGCCCACCAGAAATAGATTCTTAGAAAGCTATTCGCGTTTCTTCGATAAATATTCATTAATTATATTTGTAAGTTACATTCTGCAGATGGATTTAACTCTTGCAATGCGCGTTACACCAACAGCCTTTTTAACTTCGAACATGTGTCAATTGTGGATGTTCACGTACAGTTGCGACACGTTGACACGAGAAAGTTCAAAGATCGCTACATCTATGTACGCAGCACAGTGGACAAGTCTGCCAACCGACAAATTTGGGAAAAAAATACGAAAAGATTTGCAACTTGTCATTTTGAGATCGAGACGAACCTGTCACATTACTGCTTGGCGATTCTTTCCTATATCTCTTGAAACGTATACTAAGGTAATTCAATTTATATTTATATCCATTTAAAGGCATCTGATATTTCGTGTAATTTTTTACAATTATACACTACAATTTTTTAACCGTATTTAACTGACTTTGTATTAAGCTTAATGTTCGATGGATTCTATAATTGGTAATTAATTTTCAAGTAGTGTAGATTATCTCAAAGAGTATAAATTAAAGTACGCTAACCCTTGTAAAATAATTTATAAAGATTAATGAAACAATAAGCAATGTAGTAGTGTAATTATTTTTGAAGTCTTCATTTGGTCTTAAAATTTCTTTAGAAACGTTTGTTAATTCATGATTTTAATTAAATGTCACGATTTTACCTTGCAGATTATAAGCACCTCGATGACGTACTTCACGCTGTTGAAACAAAGTACAATTGATTCGACAAATGAATAACATTGCAATTGTTAACAACCGATAATGGCATACAAGAGTATCATCATGAGGAAACACGATTAAAAGCAATATCAACATGATTTTGTTACAAAATTAATAAGACACTGTGCTATTGGCGTTGGCCAATTATTTTGAAAAATATTCTCGATCAATATTTCTTATTTTCGTTTCTTTTTGCAATACGTTACAAATCATAGAATGAATTTTACGCAAAAAACTTTAACGTTAAACATTAGTCTGATAATTGTTTGTAAATAAATGAATGTCTGTTCACTGCTAAATTACATTATTTCTATTATACAATTAAAAACAGAAGTGGTTGAAGGTGTTACACCACAAATTGATTATTTAAAGCCAATTTGAACAAAAAATCTTTAGCTAGACTTTTGGAGAAAACTTACGTGACATTTATTCGTTCGTATATTTGATAAATATTGATCAAACTTTTAATCCACCACGTCAACCTTACTCAACACAGTATGCACTCTGGGAAACGTAAAAAGAGACTGATCCTCGTAGCTGCGATTCACCCAACCCCATTTCTAACCCCACACTCTACCAGAAAAATGTATTGCTTCGAAAATCTATATCTCCCTTCCCATCGTAACGTTACTATGCTACAACCGATTTGTGACTACTATTTAGCGTATCGTGGGTTCTGTAATCACGAGCATAAAACTTCGATCACACGCTGCGAGGATTGGTTTGCTATCTTATATCACCACGCACCATTCTCCTTTATTCTTTCTCCTACATAATGTACGAATAATTCCCATAAGTGGTACGGACGATAAACGAATGATGACTCGCTGATGACAGACACGGGGCACTGTACCGATTGCGTAGGTTGCGTTTCGATAATTATATGCACACGAGTCTAAAATTGGTTCAGTCAATTCTATGAGCTCGCCGGCATGAGGTTGAAGTACACCACAAACTTTTCTGTTCGTTTAGCGATCTTCTATCTGAAGATGTGCGGCTTTTGGCAGGAGGGTAATCGCGCGCAAAGATGTTTCAGAAGATTCCTGATCATTTTTACAGCCATCCTGCTTCTCATCTATTTAAGCATTCAGATCAGAGGCCTTTATTTTTGCTGGGCTGATTTCACCGTAAATAACTCGACTTCGATTTCATCAAATATAATCAAATTTTTAATTTTTATGCTATTCTGATTACAGATCAGCATATTCATCGCTTGCCACGCTGTGAGTCTGACCATGACTTTGTCCAAATTTTGTATAATGTTTATTCAGAAGAAGAAATTCTTTCAACTAATCGAGTTTATGCAGAAGAATTTTTGGCACTCGAACTACGATCTTCACGAGAAACGAATCATCGACAGTGTGAATAATATGTGCACGTACCTCGTCTGTATGTTTTCATGGTTATCGCAAACTACTGCCATCTCTTATTGCGTCCAGCCAGTTATAGGTATGCGAGTGTCCATGTTTTACTTGTGCATCAAACTGAAATTTGCATATTCATCTGTTTCATACGATTTATGCGAATTTAAATCTCGTTCGATTCAACACGTTGAATGCCGTAAAGGATATACTTGTTTTTCCTCAAAATTCTAATAAGACAGAATATTTATTCAATTACTTTGAAATTTTGAATTTATTTTAAAAGTTTGTTGTACTGATTAAAAGTCTCACTTGTGCTTAGAGAATTAAAGGAAGTTTCGTGTAATCGGAATATTTTATTGCAAAATTTTAAGTGGACGTACTAATTACAATTTTAATACGATATCCTACATGTGACTAATTACACAGCGTTGTTCAACGTGTTAAAAATGTACGTTTGATAATAATGCAGGTATTGTCAATGCAGGTATTGTCACTTTCATGGAGAACATTGCTCAGAATTAAACATTGCTACAAAATACTTCTTGGCGTTAATTAATCGTTTAAAATTAACACATCGAATGTCTCAGCGAATACGGCCATTTATATGTAGTTTCATTATTTAGATTAAATCATCTACTTACTAGTTTGCATGATCAGTAATATTTATATAATTTCAAATTTAATTTCAATTCTTTCCTCTTAAATTATTAAATTATTCACAAAGAGCATGGTATTAATTTTTTAATTGTAGCTACAAATAATATAAGAATGTACCATTCTGTTTGTTATAGGTTTTGATTATATTCCAGACTGACCTAAGTTACATATGCTTCGACAACATTTTTTGTATCATGTGTTTGCATACAGCTAGCCAGTTTCGCGTATTACAGCACAGAATGACGAACATCCACAAAGCGGGAAACGCGCATCAAGAAAATTCAAATCAGGATATATTGTATCTGTCGGAAGTGTGTTTTGTTGCATTCAAGGATTGCATCCGACAACATCAAACTCTAATTAAATTCTGCAGTACACTGGATGAGATGTTCAGAATAATCATGCTCTTGCAAGTGATAACATTTAGCATATTAATATGTTTTGCGGGATATCAGTTACTGTTGGTCAGTATCACAGGTGCTATAAGTGCCTTTAATATAATTATTATTATAATTATTATATGTTTCGATTCGAGAATTAAAGAAACTTGAACAATTGGTTTTGCCTTTGCCACTGATCAAATTATTGAAGGTACATTATTATGAAAAATAATTGAACATTGTTACACCTGTGGTCAATCTGTATGTTACAGGTGGATTTAAATTTTACGATGCGCATTTCCGTAGCATTCTTCATATCAGCAAACATGTGCCAACTGTGGATGTTCACGTACAGCTGCGACACCATGACACAAGAAAGTTCAAACATTGCTACAGCAGCGTACGAAGCACCATGGATACACTTGTCAACAGATAAATTTGGGAAAATGATACGAAAAGATGTGCAGCTTGTCATCGTAAGGTCCAGACAAGCTTGCCACATTACGGCTTGTCGATTCTTTGTTATATCCCTTGAAACGTATACTAAGGTAATTATGTCCAATCGATTCTTCTTAATTATATTTTATAATTAAATTATTGCCTTAGTTGTTGTTTCGAAGATACGCGTCAATTAATGACGTTATTTAGAAGTAGAAAGAATCGAAATATTCTTTTTAATTTCTTTCTGAAATAAACTTTCTTTAATTATCTTACGAATGTATGGTAATTTATTCAATTATTGAATTTTACAGATTATAAGCACCGCAATGTCATATTTTACCCTACTGAAACAGAGTACAACAGATATAGCAGATACATAATTTCATAATTATTAATGCTGGACAAATAGATGCAAACATATGACAGAAAGAGGTACTATTCGAATACGATTAAAAGTAGTGATAATATAATATTATAAGATCGAATACAATATATTAATGTGCAACAAACTGAATAAAACACCATGCAATCAACACTGAACATAACTCAGCTAGAAGTTATTACTGAAAACCCTTAATCTACTATTATTCGCAGATTTCAGGTACTAACTTCACAATACCATCATTATTAATTTGTTACAAGTAACTTTTACAAGAATTGTTACAAGAAGTAAAACATCATAATTTGTGAAAGAAGCGTATCGATTTTAACAAGAGCTATTTTGATTACTAAAATATTTCGATAAAAAGGATACGTTCCTTGAAGGTTCCTTCTGCAGATCATGTGCTGCGATCTAACAATAATATTTCCAACCTTGACAGTTATTTTATAAAGAAATCGAGAGTATTACGTATCCACTAAATCGACTGTAACATCACAGCACCACCGTACTCGAAATAACGAGTACTCGAATACTCGAGTCACACTTTCAAGAGAATTCATAGGAGAATGATCTCGTCCTCCATTTAATTTCTCCCTTTCGCATAATTGGAATTTACACTCACAACTTCATCATTCAAGATCTCCACAGAAATTGGAATATTCAATATAAAGCTGTATAAATAGTTACAGACTGCTTAAAATAATCAATGATTCTTTTCTTATCATTACTCAAACATAGAATCTACGTTATTAAAACTGTACGTAATAAGTACTATGGTAAGTACTACACGAATATAGAACCAAACTTCATATTACCATACAGACAAAAACCTTTTAACATTCAAACTCTTAAAAAACACAATGTGCATTGTGAAGGGCGCGAATGAAGACTGATCTCCACATGAAACTTTCCATGCATAGCACCCTTACTGCAAAGTTCATTGCCTCAAAAAAGGAAAAATTATTCTTTCCCTATTACCACAGAAAACCTCATAATCCCATTTTCAAAGCTGAGTTTCTTCTGTACAAAGTTGCATACGGTGCAACTACTATTTAATGCGTATCGAGGGATGATATCACCCTACCCTGGTTCCTGCATAAAACATCAATCACGTGCCCCGCAGTTAGCCTGCTTGTCGCCACTGTTGCAAATTGCCGCTTAGCTTTTTCCCCTTATCTTTCCCTTTTAAATAATATACAAATGCACAGGTTGCAAAAAAGACCTCTGACCTGCGATTCGTTGATGAGAAAAATGCAACCTTGTATCGATTGCATTCGGGACATTTTAATTCTTGATATACTGGGTGCGTAGCTCAGGGATCGGTCTATTCTATCATTTTCATTCGCGACAATGGTGTTGAAGTATTCTACAGACATTTCAATTAATATAGTGACGTATAGTCTGAAGGCCACTGGCCTTTGGTTCGCTACTAATCGAAAGGAAGAACGTTTCAGAAAATTTACGATGATATTTGCCCTAATCTTGCTCTCATTTCTTGCTCTCGTCCAACTAAGGGCTCTTTTCATTTATTGGGGTGACCTAACCGTAAGTACCCCTTCTTTTTCTATCTGGATTTTAAGCATGACTGTTAGAAATAATAGAAAGGTAACTAAAAATCAAATGTTTCAAAATTAGTAGCACATTTAACGAAAGTTTTGTAAAGTTAGTCCTTTGTTTATGCCATGGGATGAAGAAATGATCGTTTCACATAAATCCTGGCAATTGTAATCTTTCGATCACCAAGGAGGCGTATTCTCGTCATTACAGACTCTTATGTTCTTCGGATACAATTTCGTGGGAATCTTTGTCGCTGTATTTAAAATGGTTTTAATGTACATGCAGAAACGAAAGTTTCTGCAATTGATCCTCCACATGCAGAAGGACTTCTGGCATTTAAATTACGATTACCAGGAACAGATGATAATAGCCGACGTGAAGCGTTTGTGTACATACTTTATTTGTACCTTTACGATTATCGCTGAGATTGCGATGGTCCGTTACATTCGGAAGCCATTTGTAGGTGCGTAATTTTGTAACATATAAATCGGAATATGTCGCGATTTAGAATGTGAATTAAATGTAATTAAATGAAGCAAGTTAATCGCTATTTTATTTTAGCAAATACCGAAAAAAACGTCTCAGAGGAGATCTTTGTATTTCCTATTTTGGCGAATGATGGCGGACTTTCTAAGACGCCATATTTTGAAATAATGTACGGACTGCAGGTATTATTAAGTTTTAAATATATTTAGACGCGTAAAATTTAATAACGTTCGTTCGTACGATTTTGTCTTTATGAATCCTTCCCTTTTCGTTTATAGATTTTGATTACATGCTATTCTGCAGTGAGCTTGGTTTGCGCCGATACCGTGTTGTGTCTCATGTGCCTTCACGTGGCTGGCCAATTTCGCATACTGCAGTACAGATTAAGAAACATACATAAATTACCAAACCAGCATCGATGTGAAAAAAATATATTATGTTCATCGAATACAAGCTTCGTCGTATTAAGGAATTGTATTCTATACCACCAGGCTCTCCTTGAATTCTGTGCGTTACTGGAAGAAGCATTTTCAGGAATTTTACTGTTTGAAATGTTAGCATTCAGTATCGCATTCGGCTTGATCGGGTATCAGGTATTTTTGGTGAGTGTACGCTTATTTTTTAATGTTTCTGAAATACTGTCACTTGGAAACGTATTTGCGGAGTGCCTGGAGCTAGACGCCAAAAGGACGAAACAGACGTTAGAACTTTAAAATTCTGAAATTCTTAACGAAGAAATAATGCTTCTAATAATAATTCTGCAGCTGGACTTGAACAAATCGGTGGAAATTACTCCTTCGATTTACATAGTATTGTATATGAGTCAATTGTGGATGTTCACGTGCAGCTGTAACTACGTATACCATGAGAGTGGCCAGGTTGCTCTAGCAATGTACGAAGCACCATGGACGAGCCTGCCAATGGATGAATTTGGAAAAATGATACGAAGATACCTGCAATTTGTCATTATGAGATCCAAATATCCTTGTTCCTTGACTGCCGGAGGATTCTTTCCTGTGACATTAGAGACATTTACGATGGTGATTGATTTCGATTAATTAATTTAATAAATAGACTACGTTATATATGTATTTAATAACTATTACACATAGGGAAGCTAAGTTAACATTGACCCCATGATATGATATAAAATGGTTAAATCTGATTATGTTATTAATTAAAGATTTCAGCCTGTTTGATGTTCAAAGATCTAATATATTAATTTCTTGTATTACAGACCATAAGCCACTCAATTTCGTACTACACGATATTAAAACACATTCAGTGGGCTGGGGATGTAAAATTAAAGGATACGTAAATGACGGTTTCCGACATCACTGCCATAGTAATCTGTATGCACAAAATAGTGATACAATCTTGCTACGATATCACTTCGGCATGTATCTCAAATACTAATGATGGTATTGGAACAACAACCTAGAAAGCAATAAATGAATATTATTTATGGAATCTTTTAATATATACCTCTTTCAAATAACAATAACGAACACCGGGCCGGGATAAAATGCATATTCAAAAGTAATTAAAAGTTATTCAATCTAACAATAAAATTCCCAACTTTGACAGTTGTTTTTATAAAGAAATCGAGAGTATTATGTATCCACTAAATCGACTATAACATCACAGCACCACTGACACGAAAATTTGCGACGTACAAGCATTTAAAAATACGATGTGCATTCTACGGCATGCGACAGCAGACTAAAGTCTACACCCAAACGATGCAGTTCACTGCACCAAAAAGAAAAAACTTACTCCTCTCTTATTATCACAGAAAATCTCGTAGGTATATTTCCTCTAATCAGTGACTATCAAAAGTTCCGCAGTACCCTATCAGGACTGATGCATAAAACATCAATCGCGAACCTGGCAGTCAGTCTGCTCGACATTGCTGCAACATATTATTGCTTATCGTTTCTTCTTATCTTTTTTTTTTACATAATTTACAAACAGCACCGTTAGTACAAGTTGAACGAGGATCCATTGATTAAAGCTTTGTACATACAAGATATGTGGCATTGCATTGATTACATTCGTTGTCTGTCGATAATTGATGCCAAATTGCGTGTATAAGTCTCAGGCGGGTTCATCCGCTCATTTTCAATCGTTGCGATGACGTTGAGGTACTCCAAGGATGTTTCAATCAATGTAGCATCATTCTGCCTAAAAGTCATTGGGCTTTGGTTTGCTACCAACACACTGGAAAAATGTTTCAGACGTTTCATGGTGATTTGTGTTTTCGTCATAGTCATGTTGAATATTTGCAATCGGATAAATTGCATTTACGTTTCCCGCCACAATCTAGTCGTGAGTACTTTCCTTTTACCTATCAAGGTTTTAATAACAGTAGAGTTTGCGTTGTAACATCTCTAAAAGCTCTTTAATCATTTAAAGGTACTTTCATTTAATCATTTATAGTTGTCAGAGTAATCAGGATGTTGCATTCTCGTCGTTGCAGATCTTAGTTTTCGTCACAATATCGTTTCTAACATTACTCGTGGGACTGTTTAAATTGATTGTGATATTTACGAATAAACGGAAGTTCCTTCGTTTAATCACGTACATGCAGAAGAATTTCTGGCATTTGGATTACGATTCCCAGGAGAAAGTAATAATGGCCGATGTGAGGAGACACTGTACGTACCTGATCTGCACTTTTTCGTCCGCCGTACATTTTACGATCATGTGTTACATTTTCAAGCCGCTTATAGGTGTGTATATTGATAAATTGTTTAATTAAATTAAGTTGTTACCTAATGGAAAGGAAGTCAGTTGCCACTGTATTTTAGCGAATGCTGGGAGAAACGCCTCAGACAGGATTCTTATGTTTCCTGTATGCTTAAATGATCACCGATTTTCTGTTACGCCATATTTCGAAATAACGTACGTGTTGCAGGTATCGTCAACCTTTTTTAATTGGTGCATCATTATATATTTGTCACATATTAAAGTCTGGCTCTGAATTGTTCCACATCAACTTTGTATTTCTTATTTTAACGATTTCTTTACATTTAGAAATTACAATAATTTTAATAATATTTCTGCGACTCAATAGTTGTTTTATTCTCTCGTTTACAGGCTTTGGGTTCATATTTTTCTGGAATGTGTTACATGAGCTTCGACAACGTATTCTGTCTCACGTGTCTTCATGTAACTGGCCAATTTCGTATACTGCAGTACAGATTCAGAAACATTGATAAGATACAAAACAAGCAGCAACACAGCGATGATTTATCATGTTTATCGAACGAAACTTATACCATATTCAGGAACTGCATTCTACACCATCAGGCTCTAATTGCATTCTGTGCATCCATGGAACAATTATTTTCAATAATTTTGCTTGTTCGGGTGATGACAATCAGCGTATTGCTCTGTCTTGGCGGATATCTGCTATTTCTAGTTAGTTAATATCTTTTTCGTACAGACAATAATGTACAATATCTAAATTATTTCGCGAAGTCGTTAAACGTAGCATTGCTTACATGATATTTACTTGTAAGTAATATGTCTACTTGGCCAGGTAAGCCACGATATGACCCGCGACCATCCTAAGCAGTGCTTGTGTTAAATAAGTCATTGTGAACCGAAGAGTACCTGGATACGGTCCTGAGACCGCTTAAGCTCACACAATAGTAGTAATTTCATTAGAATCAGTCATTTCTTCTTCAAGAACGACAAATCAGAAACGTTGGTGTTTCTATCAATCAATTAATTCCATTCTATCCATGTTACTCTGAAGACTGTCTCGTGGACCGCAATGGTACTCTAGGATTCAACATTGTTACATCCATAATAATAATTCTGCAGCTGGACTTGAACCAATCGATGCGGATTGCTTTAGCATCTCTCATCGTTTCGTACACGGTGCAGCTGTGGATGTTCACGTACAGTAGCAACACCGTATCCCATGAAAGCGGCAAAGTTGCCACGGCAGTGCTGGAGGCACCATGGACGAACCTGCCAATGGATCAATCTGGGAAGATGATACGAAGGGATCTGCAGGTCGTGATGATGAGGTCGAAATATCCTTGTACCTTGACTGCCTGCGGGTTCTTTCCGATAACATTGCAGACGTTTACTAAGGTGATTGTTTTTAATTATTTAGCCCAATTAATAGATTGCGGGTAACGAGTGTGTCTTTGTATGTTACGTTTTTTAATATAAAAGCTGGCTCGTTTTATAATTGCTGTTATTATTTCTATCATAAAGGAAATATGTACATTTTGCCTTACAGGTTATCAATACTTCAATGTCGTACCTCATGTTATTGAAACAACTTACAATCGACTGAGAACGTAAGATTCGAAACACTCTCCAGCTTCATTGTTATTGATTCTGTTGCAATAAAAGACAATATCGACGTTGAAACACTCTCAGCTGATTAACAATTGTTCTCAGCAGAACATACGTTTACTAGAAATGCTGTCGACAATTCTTCGCACGAGTCATACTCTCAAGAGGATTATGTATAAGAACGCTTTGTGCTATTTTTTAAAACTATACAAGTAAATAAAATATGTCTGATTAATGAAATATAAATGAAAATTACAATTCAAATAATTAGAATCCGTATTCCGCAACAAGATCGTCACCGGTGAACCATACTCGTATGACCGTCTTTAGAATAATGCAACCATAGAAGTTCACAAAATAATTCTTAATGTTGAAAAATGAATGAAAATTCATAAGTATACATTTCACATTGCGTATATAGGTAAGAGGTAATATTACGGCTCGAGAAATCCGTATTTATTTAATACCAACAAACCGAGTGTTATTAGAAACTATTACAGAATGTAATCTGAAGATTCTTCTTTATTCTCCATGGTTTTAGGCGTGTCTCTTCTTTCTAGTATCAATAATTCATTAATAAATGTAAAAATAATGTTTATTAAAATTTTTACAATAAATCGAAAACAGCGCCACCAGCGCCGCCTGCTGATATTCGGCGGAACTAGTTACCGACGCTACTCTGGTCACCATCCGCAAGGGGCTTACGCCTGGAGAACGGCAACGGCGCTAGTGGTTACTTTCGAGTACACACGGTCATCATCGTTAAGGGGTTCGCTCCTGGCAAGCAGCAACGGCGGTAGCTGTTACTCCGGTGAACCACTGATCACCGTTCTCAAGAGGTCACGCCGACGAACGTTACACACCAATCGATAGTTGATAGTAGCGATCATCTGTAATCAATGTCTGTAAAGTTAATACGTACGTTGTAAATAGTTTAAATTATAACAATTATACACTAAGTACTAAAATGATGTAGAAAGAAAAATAAAAATAAATATTATAAAATGCAACACGAATGTATTTATTTAACATATCTTCCAAACTGAATTCCAAAAGCTTCCCACTCCTAAAATCACGAAATAAAAAGTTTGTATACGGAGAACATGAAATGGGAAGAACAAGAAATGGGGAAAAATCGTTTTTCTCCACAAAATCGTGATCGTAAAATAATATTCTGCCGACAGATTTGCCGAAAAATCGCTGATTTTGCCAAAAAACGTATTTCTTTATTTCATTAGTTTCATCTTTCATCGCGAGATGGCACCACCTGGTTCTTTTATGATAATACAATAGTTTCCCCACTTTTATTTCAAATTAGGTGACTGTACAACATCATTTAATTATATAAATCTGTATAAACCTGCACCTAATAAATGACTTTTTAAATTAAACTTAACGCCACTCATAAATTTATGATTTTATACCTTACTAAACAAATTTCAATACATTGCCATTACTCTTCGTAAGAAAAATGCATAATAGTTTTTGGGAAACGGTTGTTACACGGTTGTTGTTTCTACTTTTTAATACAACCTGTAATGTTTTATAATTTTTATTTTCAATTCTTGCCATTATTTTATAGCTTCTGAACAATTTAATTCAATATTGATTATGCATATCATATAACAATTTACATATTTCGTGCCTGAAGCGATGTATTATTAATGCTACGTTTATTGCAATATGTTATTCGTTTTTATTGTCCTCAAAAATCTTCCTCAGCATTTGCAGACCCTCGCCATTCGCTTTTCGGTATCCTGGAGCCGACGACTTGATCCTTTCCAACCACTTCGCAACTTCCGGGTATTTTCCCACTTCGAAGTCGAAGGTCTAAGACAGCAATTATTTACACTATCTGTAGTAAACAAATTAATTTCAACGTTTCTCTTAACTATCTGATGATCACCTCCGCCGTGGACACAGTGGCCGCCAATGAAAGATCAGCAATGGTCATATTGCGTCCTGTCACATAATCTTGTCCCGTTAAAAATTTATCCAGAATCTCGAATGCATTCTCCAACGATTTATATCGTTCTGGATCGTAATCCATTTTCTTGAACACAACCGGGTACTACGACAAACGTAATTAATAGATTAATTTCTGAAAAATCTTCTTTGATCCATCATAAAATTAATACAATTCCTTTTTAATCGATTGCAATGAATTTTAATTAAAAGTTTAAATTTTCCAAGTCAAAAAATAAAAATTAGTCAGATTTTTAAATACATTAGCTACTATAATATTAGAAAGTGAATATATATTCTGTTTATGGTCAAATTTTAATTTCAAAATTATAGTTTAATTTGAAGGGATCAGAATTTTGGAGGAAAAAGAGGATATTCTTATTTTCGGTACTAACGTAATAATACTTCATAGCTTTGTACAGCGTGCCCATGTCAAAGTGCAGCCGTTGATTAACCAAAGCCCGTCCGCTCGGTGTACAAGGATTTAGCCTGGCGTTTTTACCGTATTCATCGACCAGATATGACATAATGGCTCGACTATAAAAAAGAAATGGTTCGGTAACGTCGATTTTTATATACACCCTTTGCCAGCTATTCATTTTCGAACCTTTCGGATAATCTGTAATCGCCGTCCAGAAGGAACGGCACCGTTTTTTGTGGATTCAACTGCGAAAAGAAAAAAAAAAGCGAGGATATTACACATTTTACACTGGCTCAATTTCGAAACGAGTAAATCGATTAAGCGAAACGATCGTCGGATTAAAATGAAACTGAGCGAACGCAGCTTTGAAGTTGATTAATTACCGAGGTTAATGAATCACGTTAAGGCATTCATCCGTAATGCCGTGATTGAGAAACAGTGTATAATATCTCCATAATCGCATCCGATTAGTTTATATACCGGCATGTAATTATATTCCTTTCAACATTTCCGTTCGATTAATACTTCGAATCGTCAATTTGACCATTAGTACTTGACGCACCAGTGCAACAAATACAATTTTCGTTAAATAATTAAAGTCAGCATTCCAGTATTTAGCCTGGGATGCCAACTCTGCTGGCAATTTACTTTAAAAGCTAATAAAATTCTTTTTTGGACCAGAAAGTAATTTATAATTATCGAGTTGGCGAAAGAAAACGTGGAAACATTCCAAATATTTGAAAACTAAAGATTCGATTTTGAATAAAAAGGATACGAACGAAAATAATTATTTATTTTTATTTGATATGCTAGATTTTGCAATCTCTTGATACGATACGTTTTGAATGAAATAAAGCTTCAATTTCGCACTGTAAAACTTGTATGCGAGGTCGTACCGGCGTCAATAGAGAGAAAAGGGTTGGTAATGTGATATTTTACAGGAACAGAGGAATCCCGACAATAATTCCCAAGAATTGAAGGAAGTAATTTACCTGTTCGTATTCTGGCGTCAGATGTTCGCCGGCGAGAAGATTGAGTTCCTTCAAATTCAAAGAAAACCCTATGGCCTCGGCTGTTAATAGAACCGCTCTGCATGGTGAACTTATAGGTGTATAATACAGATCCACCGACATGATTGTCAATCGACTAAAATTGTATATTTATAAAACAGAATTTTTAATTTTAATTTTATTCTTAATTTTAATATCATCTCAAAAAGAATACAATAGACTCCTGTACAACACGCTACACAGGGTGTCCTAGAAATAGTTTAAGAACTAGAAATGAGGGTAGCTGATATTTTGAACAACAATTTCCCTTGCGAAGAGTTTTGGAACATCCTGTACAATAAAAGCTACAAAATATTTCATCTCGTGTTACGTTAAAATGGAAATATTTCATTTCATGTTTCATGTTGTTAAAATAAACATATTTTATTTTGAGGTTTAAATTGTTTTAATGAAAATATATATCCTTTTAAAGTTATTCGTTCTACCTAAAATATTATTTTATCCAAAATATTTATCTCGCCAAATATTACCCGTCTCCGGCGGTTTCGTACAACGTGTAACGAACTAACCGCGTTACACGGGAGTCTACAGTACACCTAATTGTATACCTAAATTGGTTTCTATTTAACCTCCGGACGACGGATCACAGAGGGAGCTGACGATATAAATTAAACTTTGAATTATTTGTCTCCAAAGTATTTCGTTAACAATAAATCTATCACTTAAAAGTTGCATAATAAAAAATGAAACTTAAACTAGCGCCCAGAATAATTCTTTATCTTCATAGAAGCTAACTTATATTTAGCCAGTGGAATATTGAACAATTTTTTAATTTGAGATCAAAAATCTGAAGAAAGTCATTTAGACTTATTTTACTATTATTCTGAAATAATTTTCCAAGTTGAATTGTAAAAATGCTAATCCTTTTCGAAAAAATTTGTGTTCTTCTGAGAACAACTTTTGAAAAGTTTCGAAACGCAAAACGTTGAAATGTATTTGTTAAAAAAGTCGCTAGCTTAGCGATATTATTTTCATTCGTACTGATTTAACGCGGAATCAATACTGCTGACTGAATCAATATTCATGGAATCGCAAAACCAGCGCATATATTTCCTTGTGCATTTATTACACATCATTTCGCGTTCCCTTTGATACTCTGTTCAACAATTCTAAAAGCTATCCGCACGTTCATCGCGTTTATTTGCCGTTGAAATGTTCCATTATTATTGACAAGTCAAACACGTCCCATCGAAGGGCTGAAGAGAATACGGGGCAGGAACATCAGACCTTCGTCGTCGACATAAAACGAACAGTGCATCGTATAGTTGGATTCGACGACACTAAGGTAGTGAGAAAAAAGAACCACGAAAGAAGAAAGTATCATAATCAAGTTAGCCATTTATATTTAATTACCTTTATAGATCTGTCAAATTAATAGACATTTAATAATATTATCTGTGGTTAAATTGTAGGTGGATCTAGAACTCTTAATTAGGGGAGATAAAATATGCTAAATTATTAAACCAGTTTGCATTAATTGTTTATAGGAGAATTTAATGAAGTTAAACCATTAGTAAAAAGTAGATTAAAGTCTGGAATTCTTAAGAGGGTCGATCACCTTCAATGACCACTCCTTTCCTATAAATTCTTCATTCGCTCAGATATAACTTACTTGAAATTGCACTTAAAACGGTAATGAATAATCGAAAGGGTTACGAATTGCACGACGATACCTAAAGTTATAATCCAAAAGCTTCTTCGTTCACAGCGGATGTTGCCCCTTTTAATTATCACCTTTACCAAAATTGTACACGGTCACGACGGCTGACATTAAAATCGATCGCCTGCGATTACAATTCTTCGCAGGAGGAAAAATACAAATGTCACTGTTACGTTTGGCAGGGAGAACTGAACGTGGTCTGCGTGTCGATTCGACTCCATAGGTCGATAGGATAGGTAGAAAAAGTTAGCGAAATCCCTCTGCTACCACCTGTGTTAATATACATTGTCGATCGATGGAGGAGAAACTCGTAGTTTGGTCACTGTACATCGATTGTACAGAATATACTATATGAACCTCGAGGGATTAACCCTTTGCACTCGAAAGTTCTTTCAAATTATTTATTAGCAGCTCAAAAATACTTAGTTACAAAATAGTGAATAAGATACCATCGTAGATAATATTGGGAATATATTTGGAAGGAAATAAATTAGAAATCGAGTGGAAAGGGTTAATATTCTTTGTATACTGCTATATTTCTAACTAAATGATTTGGAATAAAATAATTTGTATCATCGAAGAAAAATAAATAAATAATTTAGACTCGATAAGTATTTTTAGTCGAAAATGTAATTTAATTGCTCTAATTAACCAAGCATATTACTCGATACGTGTAAGCATAAAGTCGCGAAATAAAATCGATAAAATTGCGTATCGTTGAACATTATTCCACGTCTGACCGTAATTTCTCTAATGTATCCATTCGACAGCTCTCCATGCTGTCGCCGGAAGCGTGAATTTGGCAAAGTGCACATGGCTTAATTGCGGGCTGCTTCATAACGGTCGCGTGAGCACAACGAGCGATAGACCCGTCGTCGTCGAAGAAACGTGCAACAAAATGTACGTAAAATGAATAAACTCGCGACACTGGCCCCGCCATTCTGTATTTTCTCTTTTTACCGTTAGTTAAGGGCTCTAATCGGAGTAGGTCGGTTACACGATTGTGTGTCTCATTAATAATTGTCGTCCAGGTATCACGCGAGGCCGTTGCACCTGGAATTCTCTTTCAATTTATCATAAAACGAAGAACCTTCCGTCGCGACCGAGATTTATGGTGTCTCAGGTGGTTGCGTAAACGAAAGCGCGGGGAATTTACGCGTAGGTCGTTATGGTGTCCCGTTGGACCCCATTAGAGATTAACTTTGGGCATTAATCGGTTACATTACTTTATTTGATTGGCTGGCTGATGCTTGTTCCTTTCTTAGATAAATGTTGCAAATTTAATTAAAGTTATTGTCATTTCTACTTATCGTATTTTCCAATTTTTATATTTCTTATTTAGCTTCAGAAAACATTCAAACGTAGAAGAATCATCTTATTTATGATCATTCTAAAAGTATTTCTTGAGCAGAGTACAATTAAAATATCAAAATAAGAAATACAACGAGTTGTTTAAACACTGATGAATATGTCGTTCAATCATTCATTTCTGCATCATGCTATCTACAAGAGCTTTGAAAGCTTTCACACCAGCGTTGTTGCACTCTTCGTATTTCGGTGCCTCCGACTTCATCCTTGCCAGCCACCTGCTGACATTCTTGTATTTGCTGAGGTCGTATCCCAGAACCTGTGACAAAAGTAATTTATTAATTTCTTCTAATACAAATGATCTAATCACCTTATTTTTCTTGTGTACAATTAAAGAATGACAGTTCTTTTTAGATGATAAAAATTCCCAAAGATTAGATTTATCTATATTTTAATTCGTGCCATTAATTTCCTTGGACAGATATTTCATGCTTCTCATAATTAAATATTTGACAAATGAAAGAGTTATGTACTAAATTCTGTTCGCTGATTAAAATATATTTTCTGTTTTTCTGATATTCCTGGACGGGAGATCTATCAGGATCGTTCGTGAACTATTACCGGGTATAATTCTGTAGTTTGATGTTAATGTTGGCTGGCGCTAGAATTTCAAGTCCCACCAGTGAGTCATATGGGAAACAATGTGTTAAGTCAAATAGAAATGTATTGTTCAATTTGTGGCGGTGAAATTACGCGACCGCCTGAGTCCTCTTTTGCTGTTATATTACGCGAATCTAATGGAAACTGAAAGGGCGGAGACGAATAATAGAAAATTCTAAATTTACATCGTTCCAAGTTAAATTTAAACTCTCATTGCTTGTAAATTGAAATTTTTAAGCGCCATTAATTATTTTTATTCAATTATTCGTAAATCCCATTTCTCTCCTATTTTCTATAAAATTTTTATTATTTTCCTTGTCTTATGTATATCTTTTAAATGGCTACGTAGATTGGCAAGAAATTACAAGTGTGTTTGAAGAGTGTTTCGATAAACAAAGGAAAGTAACCAAGTTTTATCAAGCATCATAAATTAAGAATATTTAATGCAACAAAGCGCTTATTGTTACCGGCTGAATTGTCTCACTTTCCATTAGTGGCTCCTCGAATAAACGATGCTGTGATTAAAAGTACGAGATACTTTAGAAAATTGATTAATCCTGACCATAAATGTCGAGATGTTATCTTTTTAGGAACTTTGAAACCTCAGAACAATATTTCTACAAACTTACACGTGCATTTGCTTTTCAGGGACGTATATATGAGAAAGGGTTAAAAGGAAATCAAATCTTTTGTCAAAAAATTGTGCAAGTTCCAATATTACCTCCATGGTGGTTACAGTTGCAGTGACAGACAAATCAGCGACGGTCATGTTATTTCCCGCCACATAATTGCGTCCCTCGATAAATTTATCGAGAAACGAAAGTGCGGTGCCGATGCTCTCGTATTTCGCTTGGTCTTTCGGTGCTTTGGCGAACATTATGGGATACTGCAACAAAACATTGAAATCATACAATTACCACTCCACGTGTTCTTTCAATTTTCAATTTGAACAATTTTTATACTCACGTAATAATCGGAGAAGGCCTTGTACAGGGTGCACGCGTCGAAGTACAATACCTGATTAACGACCGCACGTTTCTTCGGGTCCTTCGGGTACAGGGAATCGTTTTTGCCATACTGATCCGCCAGGTATGTAATAATGGCACGGCTACGAAGGAAATACGAAGTGTACAGTATACCAGTTTCTGTTTACGGCATTCGTAATCATCATTGCGACACGTTTTAACAGTGCAATTTGAATGTGGAAATCCATGACTTATAATTAGTTAGGTATCTTAATGATCAACGATTGCTAAGTCGTGAGAATTCATCCCATTGTCGACAAAAGGTGAAACAAATCGATGAAATTATTTTTGCAATTGTAGCTTGATACTTCTTTCAACTTTTGCGTCAATAATTGAGAATCGGGACAGCCATTTCGATATTGATATCAAATTTATTACATCCCCGGTGGATTATTGAAAAGTCGCTCCAGATTTTCATTATCGAATAAAACTTTCTACAATTTTATATTAAAATAACTTGAACGATATTGAATCGTTGTCGAAATTTTAAATAACGACCAGAACACAGTTAATTATCCCATTATAGTTCTAAAAAATATATACTTTGTAGCAACGTAAGCTTGTAGTGTTTTTCTATTTTCTTTTTTTTATAATTAACATGAAAAAGTGTAAAATATTCAGATACTCGTGAAGATATTACAATGGTAATGAAGAAACCGGTTATAATGGAATAACAGAAAAAAAATGAAACGTGATGTTGCAGATTATCAAAGTCATTCTGTGCCATTACGTTCTAAAGATATTATATCAGGTTACCTAATCTTTGCTCTCAGTGTAATGACTGCATAAGCTTCGTTTATTTATAACGATCCATCCGAAAATTTAAAATATCCTTATCAATCTGAACCTGATATTTCCAGCAAAGTTCAGTAAATATTTTCATTTCATTATCACAAAATCCGGTTATTACGAAACTGAGATAAATCCGCTTTTTTGGTTTATTAAAAATGTTACAGACTTTGTTCGTTCGAAAATCAGAACGATCCAAAACAACGTTAAATAACTTTTTCATATCATAATTATTGTTAAATATTTTTGAATCTTTATTTATAAAATTATTTGCTTTAAATGTTGTCATTTACCTTTCCCATAAGCAGAATCCATTGTCGTCGATGGTTGGTATAGTGTGTTGTGGATTTATCTGAAAATTATTTATTGTAAACACTTGGTTGTAATAATTGATTAGTAGTTTAACGGCTAGTACTATACGTTTGTGATTATAGTATGCAACTTTTCAATTATCTGTACAGTTGTGTAACTTCTACATAACATTCAATTACTGTCACGTAAATTCAACTCTTTTATCCTCACCATTTTCACTACGCACCATTGTAATTCGAAACGTGTCCTTCGTGTGTTCAAGACAGTTTACAAAAGCTTATTTCTATCGAAAAATCAGTAATGAAATCCCATTACATCATAATCATATAAAAGCATAGAAAATTCGAATTACAGACAATTACGTACTAATTATAATTTGAAAATTGGTAATTTTATGGTGCACGTAGTTCCTTGAGTGGTTAATTCTATGTTTACGACCGCCATACTGTTAAGATTAGATGATTTTGGATATTTGTACCTTCAAAAATTCCGGTTTCAAATGTTCGCCGTTCATTAGATCCACCGCTTTGTAATTCATTTCAACTCCCAGCGCGGCCGCTGTCAAAGCAACGGCGCGGCATGGAGAACTTCCAGGAAGTTGATAAAAATCGATCGGCATTGTAGTTTCTGTAATGACACGCGAATCGTTAGTGGGTCATTGTTCCTGCTAGCACTACACCGTACGAATACAATAGGCAGGGATTCTCTATTAATAAAAGTTTATCAATCAACGAACAGTCTCGATTGTTTTATTTTCTATATTTCACATTTTATTTGTTAGTTTTTGATTACAAAATTTGACCGTTCAGTGTTTGTTTGTTTGCAATGTTAATACAGCTCTTGATGACAGCAATTACTGTTTAAAAACAGTTACTAAGCAATCATTTGCAGTTATAAATATTTAAATAGACCTTGAATCATTGCTTTTTGCTTTCTGTTACATTTGAGATATGAAATGATGATGTTAAAATGACAGTCGTGCTTTCAGTTCTTTATTCGGTTCGATTGAATTGATAAATTAACGTTTAAGAATTGGTAATCATTAGTAATCGAATTTAATTCAATCAAATAATTGCAAAACATCTGCTCCAGTGGGAATGGACCAGTGAAGTAACTAAAACTATCAGATATCAAGTTTTCAAACCTTGAATTTCCTTTAACTTTCCTTATTGATTATTTAATTACGACGCATTTGAAGCACTGATTGCTGATCAACGTAATAACAAACTAATTTATGATTCTTCATTAATTAATGCACTATACTGAACTCGAAATGTCGATTATCGATGACCCCCAAACTAATCAACGTGTTAATCTCGTCGTAATATACTGTATCAAATTTTATTACGACAATCAACGTGTCCGTAGAAAATTACTACCACGTATCTCAATGTCCTACAATACCACATCAAACGTGTACGACAATGTCAATAACGTGACTAAATGTCTTGTTAAGATTGTTACGGAGGTCAAAGATGATTTGTGTCGCGAAGCGAACGGATCTTTCGATGATTCTCCCGCCGTTCGAAATTTCGCTGGTTACCAATACTTTTGCCGTGCATCAGATTGAGGACCACGTTGCCATATAGCATGTCAACGTTAATTCATAATACGAGAAACAGTCGAGGATCAGATTCGATTTCCCGCGGTAACTCGAACCGAATGATCGATCCAACAATTCCATTAGGAACTGAAAGCACAGACGACGATGAAACTCAACACGCTGGAAGCACAGCCGGATGATGATGAGGATGATTTGTGGCTGATAAGCGTCGGAACACGAGGAACATCCTGTTACGTACACACCAAGGACACTCCACTGTGATAATTGCTAACTGTCTAAACGAGTTACCGGTCGGTTCTGTTTATAAATGCTAGCGTATCTACGAGACGGCCTCCTTTTCAAGCGACCAGAGGAACATCAACGCGCAGGCCCGACTGACTCCAACCTGTTACTGCCGACGTTGCCTTCTCTGACTTTTTCACTTAATCGATCCACGTTTTTTGGATCGCTCGATTGCGAAAGAATTCATCGCGCGGCGAAATGAAATCATGAAAGCGCAACAGAAATCTCAGAATTTTATTTAACTTTTTGATACCCGGTGTACGTTATACCATTTTCGAGGATAAAAGAACTCATGATGCATAATTTAAAGTACTTGTTTAATTTTCTAAATAGCTTCGTGATACAGCCGCCGATCCGTTTAACGAAATAAATAACGTTGACGATTGAAAAGGAACGCAGCATGACGAATGCATCAAGGTAATTGCAATTTTTAATTAATTAAAAAGCAGTCGAGTGCCTGGACGTTAAAGGGTTAACACTCTGGCTGCAACGGGGGGTCGTCGATGACCGGCATGGCTAGTTACTTTCAAAAATTGTAATACTGACGGTGTATAAAAGTGGCCAAAATTAATAATGTGGAATCATTTTTGCATTTATTAATGTGGAATGGAATTTTTGCATTTATTATAAAAATGATTTAAAATATTCAGTTTACTGAGAGATCCAATTCCATAAAGATATCCTCATCCAAAATATTCATGAAATATAGCACGGTGCAGCGGAAATAAAGGAGCGTATGGGTCGCTGCATTTCAAACACGTTCTCAAGAATCGAGGCCACTATCGATAACCAAGAAGATCACACAAAATGCTGAAGATTTTTTCGCCGGCTCAATAAAACTGAAATACAGAGACTTCGGCATTTTTATTAATACCTTTTATCAATATTTGATTACATATCTTATTATAGCAGCGTAATAAGCTTCAGAAATTAACATTTATATCATATTACAAGAATGATATAGTTTTATGAAATATACTGACGAATATGGTGTACATATTGATTCCTACGGTATCAATTTTGAATAATTGGCAGTCAACGTGTTAACTACAATCGGTGATGTACCTGCCGATTTCAATCCACCATCGAAACAATCGACTAAAGTGTTCCATGGAAGCATAACGCGAGTGCAAATAAAAAATGAAACGTCTGCTCACAATGTAGATTCATGAATGATAAACGAAAATCGAAACAGCAACGTCATGCTGTTAGCTGCATGACGCATTTGGCGTTCGACCATCTATGACTCATGGGAAAAAGAATCCAAGAAACGTTCCTTTTCCTTAAAACGAAAAAAAAAAAAAAATGCCAAGTAACGTGAGCTACCTAATAATTTAAATAAATACCTTACTGTTTACAAAATGTAATTTTCCTGTTATCCTTTCAATTCGTATTCTATGATACATAAGATATAAAAAATGAATTTGAATGTGGTACAAAAGCATGTTTTTTGAACGAAACGAGCACGACGTGAAAGTCCCGCCTTGGGCGCAAACTCCAAGGTTTCAGTAGTAAGAATCGTAAGTGGATTCATAAATAGACTATGGAGGTTTGTGCATTAGCATATATTCACTGGGACATGTACAATCATAGTAAATTTGAATTTAT
This sequence comes from Anthidium xuezhongi, assembly GCA_022405125.1. Lineage (NCBI taxonomy): Eukaryota > Metazoa > Arthropoda > Insecta > Hymenoptera > Megachilidae > Anthidium > Anthidium xuezhongi. The sequence goes on along the minus strand of CM039650.1, from coordinate 3,926,361 downwards.
TGTTAATTTAAATTTCCCCTCATTTACACGGTGCCATGTTTAACCTGAAGTATTTATAATATAGTAATTAATTTAGAGGCTGTATTGTGTTGATAGTAATTATAATAATATTACCATAATAAATTTGCGATAGTTTAATCCCGTTTCAGGGATGAACCTCATTAATTCAGTGTTCCATTTCTCTTCATAACGAATAATTACTGTGTTTATCGAACGACGTGTCCCGTCACTTTTGCTGCTGACAATGCGCGTTTCAGGTTGAACTCGATCGCTTCGTTTTTATTAAAAATGGAAAATGTGACCAGGTTCACAAGAACGCGAGCGAACCGTGAGCCTATAAACGGGCCGACCCAGTTTTCCGACGTTATTAGAATTCCGCGTGGTCGGTTGATTTTCATGAGGTATGCGGCATGGAAGCATGGAAATCCAAGGAGACCGCAAATCCTTCGATTCCACGTAGACGGAAATGCAGTTCGGATCATTCGCGGTTACGTCCTGCCGGAACATGAAACGATCTTTCATGAGAGGCGCAGGGCTAATTACCGATAGTGGCGAGGGATTGAATTCGCCCGACGGAAATCGAGTCGAACAACCGATTCGCTTCGAAAATTCGCCTGCTCGTCAGACATTTCCAGCTTGTTCCGTCGATATAATGGCAACAAATTGAATGTTGCCACGCGAAGCGTGCTACGAGCGATGTTAACCGGCCGGGCAGGATCCATTGCGATTCGATCAACCGAATTCCCTGCCGGCTTGTAACGTTCATCGACTTATAGAAGTATAAAAGTTTAAATATACGCTAACTCGAGCATCCTGGTTACCAGATATACGCTGTGTTTACATCTTTTTGCTGTTATCGTATTATTTGATTTCTGTAACAATGTAGGTTGTAGTCTGTTATCATCGAACACCGTTGTTGATTCTTCGATAGTGATCAAATTCAAGGCTGTAAATGATAAATACGATACCAGTCGATTTGTAAGTACGGTACCAATCGATTTATGTTAATTAATTTATTTTCCAGCTTATATTCTTTCAGTTATAACTCGTTATTCAGAAATCTGTACCTCTTCAAACTATAAATTACTTGAAATTAAAATTTTTAAGAAATTACAGAGATTTGTTAAATGACAATTTTTGTAACCTTTTATTTTCATGAATTTTTCAAGTAATTTATCCTTAACTAAAGTAACATTAGGTCCACAAATAAATAAAATTTTGATTAGATAAGAAAAAGAGATTCTTTTACTCAAAGGATTTCCGGGACCACTTCATCCACCAATTTCTTAAATACCAGCGCTCTCTTTGAAACCAGTAACGATTATTATTAAAATACTTGAAAAATTCTTTGCCACTTCAGAGAATAGCACGAAACGTTTACGCAAACTCACAATCCTTTCTCAAGTAAAATTTCCATAAAAAGAGCCAAAAAAAAGAAACAAAACGAAACGAAACAATCTCGCTTCTTGCGAGCCACTTGTAAATGATCCGGGCATTTTCTCGAAAAATAACAAGCTCGAAAACTTGGGGCACCGTAACGTCGACAAACATCCAACGGTTTACGTCGAAAGATTGTCGAAAATCCTCGGAAAAACGGTCCAGGAAAACTTGCACCCCGTGAAACTTTCACGACTTCTCCCGCTCGCAATTTCCTCTCCCGGTAAAAACATTATCCTCCCTTCAATGATTCCTGGAGGGCGATCCACGCGGCCGCATCCTCGAAATGGACCGCGAGTTAATTAAATTCAGGAACCGAGGGGGGAAGGAAGGGAATGCCGTAGACCGTCGAACAAGAATTCCAGGGAACAGAAGCAACGGGGTTTTTCAGGTCTCGCCACTTTTCGCTGCATCATCCGAGCTGAAATTATCGTTTGTTGCCGCAATTCTCGCCATGTGCACGAACACAACACCGATAAACGGGTATCTTCACGAAATATGTGTACCAAAGGTCATCATAAAATGAGGAGAAAAGAGATGAAAAATGTGAGATCTCATTGCATTGACACAATAATTTTTTTAATAAATTTTAAATCAAACTTTTTGAAAATTTATTCTGCAAATGATTCATTAATCAAACTTGATGCTTTTCATTAATAAATCATTTAATGACTAATAAATGTAACTGTAATTTGCTTCGAAACTCTTAATGAAATACCACTAATAAAATCACAGTTTTATTTTAAGAAATTGCATTGGTATTTTTATTTCTGTGACTAATAATTAAAGAAGTTTTGTATTTTCAAATATTATAAAATAATAGTATATGTATTATAATTTAAATCATTGTATGAGTATGCGGTGACATATGAAAAACCAAATTAGCTATGAAGAAAGACCCAAGTGTATCAACTAATCGTTCCATAAGAATTGAAAATCGATTAGAGGTTAAAGCTGGACTATAGATACTTGTTGAGTCTTAGGCACCGGTTAAAGCGTACAATAACACAGAGTTAGATGATAATTAGCAAGTAAGTATCGAATCAAAAGAATGGCAGTCGTTGTGGCAAATTGGCTGTACCGAGAACAACGCACAAGTACGATAATTATATGGTTCATTAACTCGCGCCCAATACCGATTACGCTATTTACAGAATCACCGGGTGGTAATGTTAATTTCACTTCGAATTCCACCGAAACTGTTTTAACTTGCTTCGTGAACGCTGAATCGCAATGTGAAACGTTTAAAATCCCTTTTAATTTTATCGCCGATCCAAGTCGATGCCGATAAATCGACTGTTAATTTGAATTTATATTTACAAACTAAATTTCCAACAATCACAGGTGTTATTTAATTTTCGGTCGAAAAAGATAGAATTCAATCCACGTTTGAATGATTTTTGAATTGCTTTTACAACGTTGCATAAAACATCGTGCCTGAACGTCGCAAAATGTGCAAACATTTTTTCAAGAGATAAAATCCTCAAGATACGTTTGCATCGCGAAACATAATGGAATCGCTAATACATTCGTGACAAGCTCTTTGCGAAAAAAGTTAATGGAACAGCCCCGATGCCCGTACCTTGGAAAGCTCGCGTGTACCATTAATTGTCGAGCTTCGGTTAAAAAATAAAATCCGCAATCAATCACTTGGTACGGATAAATCGAGGTGGAATAGTTGAATCGAAAGTTCAAGGTAGGTTGTTCACTTTCGTTTTACATACCCACACGTGCTAGTTTACTGATTTGTCATTTAAAAATATTTTCTTTCTGCTTTTATTTCTCTGTTACTATTGAATAAGTGTACTGGTAGATTTACATTGAGTAATTTCCAGCGTGCGGAATTTAAAATTCGCCAAGACAATGTAATTTCAGTATTTCAATTAGCAGAAGTTCTTGCGACCGGCGCGCAAATTAATACATGCAAATTTCGTAGAACGAACTAAAGGAGAATAATGCGTACTGAGTGAGAGCCCCCGTGTTTATCGGAGGTGACTTAGAAGCGTGCAAGTCTAATTGAGGGTTTCCGGACCGTTCTGAAGTGTTACAGCACGGAGGTAGGGAAATTGGATGGCTAACTTTACATGATCTGTTTGTTTCCCAGAACGGTTCGGCTTGGATGTGGTTTCGTTGGGGCAAACTTTTTGAGAGTTATTGATTGTTTGGAGAGATACGATTCAGACTTGAAGAGCAGCGTATGAGAAATATCGTTGTGGATGCATTGCGAGGGAATCTGAATAATTTCTGTCAAGTATTATTGAAATTCTTGCACATGCTGCAAAGAAATTAAATTTAAGTCGTGCAACGTTCACGCTCTTGACGGAATATACGGTGCTCAAGATTATTAAATTATTGTTACTAAATTTGGCACAAGAAAGTTAGAAATTTCCTCAAAATTAATTTGTAACAAATATAAAAGAAATCATACTTCAAATTAATAATTACTCAATAATTACTTTGTTTCTTTCGTTATTTCGTTGAAAGTAAGTTGTTTAACAATGTTCTTGTATTTATTTAGCCGTTACTCCATGACCTGAGACGAAAATTGACTATTGTGCAAACAGTGCAACAGAAAGCACCGGCTCGCGTTGCGGTTGTTCAAACAAAGAGAAAGTGGTAATAACGAGGACAACGTAGGTACTCAGTGGCCGCACGAGTGACTTGGACTGTCCTTGCATACCAGATACTCGCCAACTATTGATTGTACGATTAAATTACAAGAAAAAAGTATAGAAACTATGGAAATGTACAACTACGTGCTTGTTAAGTTTCAGAAGTCTCAAAAATAAATACTTGTTTTAAAACCGCAATTTACATCATTTTGTACATTTATTAAACGTAGGCAAATTATTCGTTATTTTTCTTTGCTTTTTTTGACATTTCAGGAAAAAGAGTAAATTATCGATTTACTTTTAAACATTTTACCTAACGCTCGACACAGCGTTACCGGATTAAATAGGGGACGGAAATTAGTGGTTATGTCGTTACCGCAGGTATTTTAATCGCTTCTACCTTCACATATTTCGCTACTAATTGATCACCCTTCATCACGTTGATACCTTTGAAATTCATTTCAACCCCAACCATGGTAGCCATCAAAGCACGGCGCTGCTGCCCCTCTAATAGAAATCATTGGAATTTTTTCAAACCACCATTTGGTCGTTGCCCACTAATAAAGGGCTATATCCACTCGAGGTTCGATTTTCGAATTTGTTGTGTTAGAAATGTACAATTCCTGCTCAATGGATATATTTAACAATCTGATTAGCAAATGTATTCTATTTTTTATTATTACAAATAAAACACACATTTTCTAGTACTTTCTAAACATTTGTCAGGTTTCTAAGACCCCAAAACAGAACTTGATAAAGGAAAAACACAATGTTTTACAAGCATTGTATTAAGCAGGCGTGTGACGAGAGGAGGGATCGAAGATCGAACAATATAATTTCAGTTATCCGTAGAATTTGAATTGTCGTCGCATCGATCGGCGAAGCTTACCAGCGTACCGCGTTACGTACCGGCGTTTCTTCAGTTTTCGGCGAAACTTCTCGTCCGTCATTCGCTCAACAGAAACACGCGTTACCCTCTGGAAACAACATTCGACCGCGATCGATCGACAGATTCTATTACAAACTGAAAGCACATCCGACCAGCCGAAACTCTCCACTAGCGTGCTCGAAACTTCGACCGGATGATTTGCGACAGATAACAGGGAAGGGTGGCGGAGAACGCAAAAGCAAACATAACTGCGTACTCTCCAAGGGTTCACGACGAGATAATCGCAAACTGTCTAACCGAGTTAGCCGTGCAGTCTCTTTATAAATGCCATGGTAACGGTAAATGTACCTATCTTGCTATCGGATCGACTAACGGGATAAACATGTGCGGACGTTCGATTAATTAGCGCTTTGGTCGGATCTTTAGGTCGGTTCCCGGTATTATGGATCCCATGATCCATTACGGGCAGATGCGAATATCCATGCAAATACACAGCATGGTTCATTCAAATAAGGCTTAAACATCCATTCCGATTGTAATCGTATCCAAGAATCAGTGTTCCTATTCATTATTCCTCCTGAAGTTTCCTAAATTATAAATATTCTTTGCACACAACTGCATAATTAAGTGGCTTTATTTAAATGAGCAACTCTGTACATTTAAAAAATCTGTTTATTCTACAACCACCTAGGAATAATGAAATATTTATGTAGTAATTTTCATAAAATTTTAAATCTCAACTTGTTCCATAAATGCTATTTTGTGACACTTTTATGTCAGAAGATGTTAGAAACGTTGGAAACACTTGCTCTGACAAATCTAATAAACCGTGATCATTACTCTGCTAATTAATGAACTTTAATTAAGGGGGGGTACATCTATGTAGAACGGTCAAAAGTCATTTTTTTTTTATTGCTTAAAAAGTTACTTAGAACTTATTGATGCGAAACACATTGGTGTATTTGGAGTAAATCACCAAAGAAATAGTTTTAATGGAGCCACTACGTGACTACTTCGCTCCGATTCAGGCGCTGCGAAACTTGAAAACTGGCTTTTTCTGAAACTATTTTTTTCCACGCTAAGTTGAAAGTCGGTCGTACAGATTACTCAAAAATTACTCAACTGACTTGGGCTGACAATTTTGTATATATTTATGATAGTCCAGTAATCTGGATGAACTATAAGTAGTTAAAATTACGGGAGATAACACTTTTTTAATGCCAAAAAAGAAAACAATTTTTCTTCACAAAATCGGAGTTTTTTGTTGTCTGAGGTCTGACATTTCTGCCCAACTTTTTAATATTTTTCGAAATTTGAGGTTCATTTCCATTTTACTACAGTTATATTACTACTCAGATTTTCTTGGTTATCTGTTTCTGATAATAAGAACCGACACTAGAGTGTACACGTTTTCAAGTCGTCCGCGACACTTCTAGCACATCATGTTGTATCTCCGCATTTTGTATTTATTTGCTAAAAAAATGCGAAATGAAGTACTCAACTAATTATTAAAAGATCCCTCTAAAAGCTGAACAATTTATTAATTCTTTATCCTTACACATAATTCTTCGAAAATTGGCTTAATTGGCTTTCTACATAGCATGTCCCCTTGAAGAGATGCTTCGAATCTTACGTACACGAAAGGTTGCTCGCCTTTAAACTTTGTTTCTAACCAGACGAAGCTTCGGTTAAACGAAACGATGATTTACGGCTATCTAAATAGCTTTCGTGTCTAATCTCGATCATCGGTGGTGCACCAACAAGAAATTTATAGTTGTACAGCGTCGGAACGATGCTCCCGGTCTTCGTTTTAACTGGATTCTTGTAAATTTGCCTGATACCTTTCGGTAAACAGCTTCGTTCCTGCGGCGTGCACCTCCTCGAAGCCAAATTTATCCAAATGTTCCTTGCAACGATTGTACCACGTCGCCACATTATCGTATCGACCTACATCGAAGCCGAAACACTGTCAACAAATTACGTTTAACTAATTCTGTGTCCCGTTTCAACTTTCGGTAAAATAATAATCTTGCCATCAGACTTGGGTATATTTGATCAGAAACAGCGATTTGAAATTATTCGCTTAAAGAAATTAAAGCTTGGAATTATCGTGAATTGTTTATCACAAAAGGGTTCTATGTTTTCTTCCGATAAGGACATAAAGTAGGAGTTCGACATCTTTATTGCCGGGTGTGCCACACAATTCACGTGTTCGATTCTTTATCGTTCGTTCGATATTATCTGCTTGTCGTGCAGTTTTCGAGTACTCACTTGCAAAACGCAAATAGTCGTGCTGATAGTGAAATCAGCGATCGTCAATTGATCTGCGGCTACAAACTCTTTGCCGTCGAGGAAAGTGTTTAACCTTTCACACGACTTCTCCACCAATTGCTGATTTTCCTCGTGTACCACGCAGTCGCTGCCGAATACAACTGGAAACTGAAAAAATTATGTCATTGATAAATATAACAAAAATTAGAAAAACTTATAAGTGTTTCTTATTTCTGGAATATTTTATCCTTCATTAAATCTAACACATCAACGCACAGTTCACATATATACATGGTGAATCAATAAAAAATACCACCTATTAAATTAAGATTTTTTAACAAGATCGAGTTACTTCAGGTGTTATTTTTAATTGACTGCCCTGTATGTACCTACATAGCACATATAGATGTTTTCGAAAAGAGTGCCAAGATCAAAATACAACATCTCATCTACCAGTCCTCTCTTTTTGGGGTCCTTGGAATATAAAGAGTCATTTTTTGCATATCTGCTCACCAAGTACCCCATAATAGGTCGACTGTAATAATCAGAATATAATAATAACGACTAACACTGTGATTATATTAATTATTTCCTACCTTTCACTCAAAATGAATCCGTTATCATCGATGGTTGGTATTGTGTGCTGCGGAGTCGTCTAACAATAAGAAAATAGGATGAAGTATCATTTGGCAAAATCTTCAAATCTCCAAAGAACGTATTTAAGACTCTTCGCAAGTAAGCTCTTTAATTAAATGAAGTTTTTAATAAGCATACCTTTAGAAATTCCTGCTTCATCTGCTCCCCTTTCAACACGTTGACCGTTTTCAAGTTCAAATGAACACCGATCGCTTTTGCCAGCAGCAAAACCGATCGGCAAGGTGGACTCGGTGGAAAATAATAAAAATCAATCGGCATTCTGTCCTCCTTTCCGCCTCGTTCCCTGTCCCCGACCTTCCCTATTTTCTTCGGCCTCTCGCCCCAGTTGCGTTACTGTGCAAACGAGATTTTTATACACCAGTCGACCGAATAAAGAAAAACTTTGGAATCTCCGGACTTTGCATCCTGGCTTTGTACCTTGTTCGCATACAAATTTATCCGGCTGCTGCTGTGTTTGGTATCCTATGGATTGGAAGACCATCGACTAGACGTGGACCTTTATGGAGGTCCTCGCTGAGGGATACGGCTCCTGAGTGTATGTTTTATACATACAAGTCAACCGATTCAACAACGAGCAAATGGTGTGTCATACGATAAGATTTCACTGTTATCAATTCCTTGTTTCTGCTACATTTATGAATAATATATTAAAACGTACAATCCTCGAAGAACGAGCAATTCTACAAATCTTTAAACTCTCTGTTCGTTAATCACTTGGTATATGATTAAAAAACGTATCAAGTATTCGTTAATATCTTTACTACATAAGATTATGATTAAAACCTTAGACACTTGGCACTTTTAACAGACCAGCACAATACGAGCCACCCCAAACGGATTAAATATGCACGCACCGGTGATCTTTTAATTAATCAACCGGTCGATTGATTAGCTAGGCCGTAGGAAATCGTACGTATCGTGGACGAACGTGTTCACGAGTGAAAGCAAACACCGGCTTGAAATGGTTCATCGAGTTGCCATAGCGATGCCATAACGCCAAACATAAGCACCAAAGTGTAACGATGACATTGTACGACGAACGTTCGAAGGTTGGCGGAGTTCATCGATCGATAGGAGAGCCGAAGGGGGATGGCTGGGGTTGGTTCGCGATTCAAACTGAAAAGTTATCGCGCGATGACACGTCGCTGTTGGCCGATGACACAGGAAATCGTATTAATCTGCGAACAACGTTTCCGCTCGTACGGGAACCGGCTGCGAACGGTTACAATTCAAGCTGCAAACAGCGTGGGCATTTCGTCACAAAACGAATTGCGCGTGGGTAACAAATCGTGGGCAAATGTTTGCGTCGAATCGTTCGATCCTTTCGTACGGATCTCTCAATGTTATTGTAAATTTCATTTCACCGGGGAATTTATAAATTAACCCTTGAACGAACAGCGGGGCACGTGTGGTCTGTTCCAACTGATGATATCTTTACAAACATTAATATATTTGTAAAATATTTAATGTGGATACTAAACACTGTTACTAAAACTGTTACTTATGAATATTTATGGTAAAACTTAAATTTCACACGATGCTGAATGTGTTAACCCTCGAAGAACCGAAACTGCTACTATTTACTAATTCTTGAACAATCATTTTCCTAATTTTCCATCAAAAATGTTCAATTTGATATGAAACTAGGTAATTAATAATGATGGTTTTTATAATTGTTTGTTAAAATTATTCGACAAATTATTTTGCGCTTAAAATATAATATCCTGCGCTCGTAATGAAAGTTTAATTATACTGTAATTTAATATGCACATACTGGCCATTTCTTCGTGAAACTAATTGTACGTTCAATTTAAATTGAATGCATAAAATATGAACGGCAACTTATAATAATTTCCGGTAATTTCATAGTATGATTATTTATTAAACTGTGCCGGCTAACAGATGTTTGGATATTTATTAATTTATGATATAATTCAACATGATTATATCTTCAGGTTAATAGAAATCGTTTATCGTGCGTTAAGCGGATTGCCAGAAATGAAATTTATTTAAATAATGTTTTCGCTCAAACTAATCTGTATTATTAATACTTCTTCGTGAAAATTTAGAATTCTCGTTATGTATAAATAAATTTAATACCCCATGAAAACACCATGATTTATTGTATTCACAGTATACACAATCCCATTAACGAAGAGATTATCCGAATTTTTCTTTTATTGAAAATTAAATGGCGAAACATATAATTCTGGCTAGAAAAATGTACTTAAACATCATTGAGTTGTTATATTAAAAAGAGAAAAAAACATCAGAGAACGTTAACGCTTTAGATAACACTTTATCTACTTATTTTGATAGTAACTGATAACTGATTACGTTATTCTTTGAGGATGAAGCAATTTGGAGCTAGAATTACTGCTAAATTGATTTTAATAATTGATAATATATAATAATTTATACTTAGTTTATGTGATAAGAAAATTTAGACAAATAAAGCACACATATGTGAAACCTCTTTCCACCCCTGTATTTTTTGCGACACTGAAAAGTAACGAAAATGGACTTGGCTCGGTCTGGCTCTCAGATACAGATTTATTTAAACGTGAAGCATCATGACGGAGGGTGCAACCGTTGTCAGAGTGCAGGCTCGTTCGTCTCAATAAATTTCTTTCATTACTGTCATCACCTGGATGCCCTAGGGCGATCTCATTTCCCCCAGGACAATTACACGTGACTTGTTACCGCGATATAATTTTAATTGGCCACGAAAACGCGATTCTAGCACGCGTAAGATAACCGACCCGCGACCCAGTCGCGTCGGCTTGTTCATAAATTCATAGAAACGCTCGTGCGAGTTTCACCAATTATTTTCTACACGCTCGGAACGAGCCGCGTTTTAACGGTGTCACCGCCAACTAGAAACATTGATTACTCCGTGAACGAGCATGTAATTTGGCCGCGAACGAATGCGCCGCCACGAGTGTTTCCCTCGTCGCGTCGAATTTATCTGTTCGTCATGTGAGCGCGGCGTTTAATCGCCGTTTAAACGATCATCGGCCTTAATTATTAGGTCGATGCATATGAAACACCGTTTTTTTTAAAAGGAAGTCTTTAAAACTGCGTTACTTTTATTTCAATACAATAACTGTTTATTTAACTCTTTGAACACAAATAATTTGGTTTATTTTCAGAGCGAAACCTTTGTTTTAAAATTAAAAAATTGCGAACGTTTATGAATCTGTCGATTGACAATTTGCTATATTTTAGAATAAATAACGTCGTGGAGGCGCCACTAAAATACAAAGGGAAAATTGGGATAATTTTAATAACTTCTGCATCTATGTTATATAATTTTTGTTAATTACTCTACAATCCAGTTATTTAAATTTAAAATATCATTAATTATAGATAAAGATACTTTAATTTATCAGCATCTTTAATTATACAGGCTTCCAATCATTCGTAATTACTGTGCATATACCTTGTATACGAATTCTTTGAAGAAAGAGAGATTAAACGCGATGATGATTCAATCGGGAAAGTGTCATTTCCTGTGGAAAAACAATTTGAAAGGGCGTGCTTCGATGCACCGACAGTTTCATCGATCGACTCCGGCCGTTGTCAGGTTAACGTTCCTTCGCTTCGAATTAATGAACTAGAGCTTCGATGAAAATTTCAAGTATTAGCGAAAGTTACAGAAGTTTGCGAAGAATATTAGTGCAACTTCTCGTTCATGCGATTGATGAAAGTACTTGAAGTATAAACTCCGCGAAGATTCAAGGAACTTCGCGTTGTTAACTTTGATTAAAAAACAAACAAGACAAATAATTGTATTTCTCGTCTGTTTTAAGTTGATTACTGAATTTGTAATCTTTCAACCCGTTCTTAATTAGAACCATTGCAATTTTACATTTTATTTGAAGCTAGATATACAAATTCGAAAAGGCTTTCAGTCTAGTAACAAACATTATTTACCTGTCCTTTTCTTCCATTAATTTTTCGATCATGCAAAATTTGGGACCAATTGATGTAACAGTTGATTTATGACAGCATGCATGTACCCTTTTGGCAGTTAAAAACTTTGTGTTTTAAATGACCATTTTCTCGTGACGATCTGACAAAAATCTGACAAGCAAACCTTTTCGCATCGGATGGTGGATGTGTTAACAAGGCCAGAGATTGCTCATCACCGTCGGCGACACAAAGAAAAACGAGAAAAATGTTCATTCAGAAACGCATGAAGGTTCAACGAGCCGGCTCGACGGCTCTCGAGCTGGCTGGCAGCAGCTCGAATCAATCGTAACACGTACCGATCGTTCTGACCCATCAATTATTCCCGCGTAGCCGTTCGAACGGCTAATGAATGCCGCGGGCTTCGATTTGTTCCAAGCGTAACGAGACGGAACGAACGATAAAGCCGCGAGCGAATAATTCAAGAATCCAGATACCAACTGCTGGTACGAAGGATCTCGATCACGATCTATGAACTTTCACCTTCGAACAGTCAATCCATAAAATCTTTGATAACTTTTATGAAACAAAATCATCGAACGCAATCGTTACTTTTTTTTTTTTTTAAATCATTACGATTTCATGTTGAACAACTCGCGAGATAATGGGTTGGAGGTCCGGGGAGCGATGGACGGTCGATTTGCCGGTTTTCACGCGGACGTTCCATTAAATCCGCGAAATGGCACCGATAACCGCTATCACGGCTGGCAGGCCGACCGTCGATAACGTCGCGAAACGATTTTACATCTGCTCGGCCGCCCGCGACTCGCGCCGCGCCGCCCGTGTTATCGGTGCGAGCGGCGATCATGCCCGCGCTCTATCGATTAGACGAGCGGATCCACTCGAATGGAAAATGGAATAGCCGCGATCGTCCTCCGGTTCATCGACGACCCCGTGGAAAATCCAACGTCTGCAAGAGAGATAGACCCAGGGGCTCGTTTCGATCCTCGTTCCCGTCCCGACGCCTCGCTCAAATTGCCCGGTCAATTCTTCCTTACGCCTTGATCGATCTCTCCTGTCCTTTGACCTTCCGGCGAACATTCATGATCCACGACCAGGGTGGAAAGTCGCGGAAATACGACGAACAGTTAATTTCTGATAAAGACGTTTCAGGAATAATTTATTCCAGATCTTAACCCTTTATGCGCTCGCGTGACCTCAGAGTAAAATATCGCTCGTTTTCTGTAATAATGACATTACTTAAAAATTACGATTGCTGTTACATGCTTACTTTTAACAGTTTATTTTTAGTTACGTTCTATTATAAATTCAGAACTTTCTTTCTCATGTTTTTTGTTAGCTACCACTGTTACTCACACGTGCCGTGATTAATAATTTTTGGTACAACCAAATAAATATTATGCCTTAATATTATGCCATTTTGAATCAAACTAACCTTTGGAGAAGGAAGCATTTCTGAGCTTGACACCCTCTCACCCTGCTTTAGATTGAAAAATATTTTTTGATTTAGTAGGAAATTCGGAATGTCAGTGATACTAGCATTTTTTTACCTTCTGGTGCAATCTTTTAAGACAAAAGAAAGAAATCTGAAGTTTTTGTTTATCAATATTATATTTAAGGGAAGAATCATTTTATTAAATTTCTTTATCCAAGATCAGCAACTTCTTTATCTCTTCGTTATATTTTTTCAATTTTTCACTCCAAGTTATCCGAACTAGCGATGGGTGTATCCATTTTTGAACAATGCTGCAGAATTTTGAATCGCTCCGGTGATTATCTGAAGCAAAACATCGTCGAAGCTGTTGGAAACTTTCTGAAGTTTGGCTGTGTTAATGGGCGGAATGACTTTGTAGTTTTGAAAATCTTGCAAGGTTCGAAGGATTATTGATACTCAAAAATGGAAAGTAATGAATTTGTCAATTGTAATAAATTGTTCGAACCTGTCTGCAAAAACGTGAGCTCTTCGAATAAAAAGATAAAGGGAAGAAAAGTTGTTCAATGATTTTCTTCAAACACACGAACGATCAAGGCTTCTAAGACTTTGCAAAACTTTCAAGAGCTTCGAGGCTTTCAGAACTTTAAAAATCTTCAAAACTGTCAATACCTTCGAACATTTCTCACCTTTAACTTAACCAAATTTGTTGCGCATTCAAAGTGATTCTTTGCTTTCTAAATAATTATTCCGGCATTCGTGATTTGCTCGCTATTTAATAATTTGAAGAAATGAAATGAAGCCTACACAAGGTCTAAAATTACGAGAACTTATTTATTCACGCTAAATTACTTAATGATTGTATAATAAGCATAAAGGAATTAATATATGAATAATTTGTTGATTAGAACGAAAGAGCTGGTTGGTCTTTATTTGCGGCTAACGAATTCTTTGTTTGATCTTTCGATTCGACGTTTGTTAATGCCGGTTCTTCGTGGCGGTCTATCGGCTGAATCGGTTTAATTATTCGCGCGGGAAACATGCGATGCTTTCTGCTCGTTGTACGTCGGCTATTTGATAGCAGAAAACACGAAACGAGGACTTGAACATTATTTATTAACGAGAAATTCGTTCGATTGCCGGTACGGGGGCCGAGGCAATTACAGGATCGCGGAAAAGTGAGCTAAACGTCAGGCGTATTGGAATATTTCTTGTGAATGTTTCATTTGCGATGTACGCCAAAGATTTTAATCTGAAATACTGAATTACTTCCTTAGCGCTTTGCTCACCGGATGTCAGTTAATAGGCTTTTTGATACTATCGCTGGTCGACTGAAAATCAATTAAGGTAAAATATGAATTCTATTCCCTTTAAAATTTAAGATACTTTTCTCTTTGACTAATATCGATTTTTAAAACTATTGTTAAATTATTTTCTCTGAAAGTAGGATTTATATAAATTCTTAATGATTGACATCAAATGCCAATTGGCAATTAGATATAATTACAATATCTGTAGCAGACTTTTTATAATGAAGTCAATATTTTTCTTTATGCGATTTTAATTTTGTCAAAATTAACATTTTTCTGTTTATTCTAAAAGGGAGTAGGAAGGTGAAAAGGGGTGAGAAATTATATAAATACTTATACCAAGTTGGGTTGTTAATATTTCATTCTAAAAATGAATCCAAAAATATTCGAATTATCGAAAAATACTTCATAATTCAATAGTTGACTATATAGTACATTATTCATATTCGATAATTTGCACGAATTCATGACATACCAATGTCAATAACTAGCAAGTTGAAAGCGGAACATCAATACCGTGTAACGTTTATTTAAATAATCGTATTTATATATAAAACGTTTATTATAGAGACCTACTTGTGCCGACGATAAAATAAAGGATTCGCAAATATTTGTTCGAATAAAACAGCTTGTGCGGCATTGCAACTGCTTGTTTGAAAATATAAAATGTAACTTCAAAGCTCATTCTAATTTACAATGAATATGAATCAGTGTCTTTTTTCAATTTACCTTCATTTCCATTTTGATTATACGATATTGACGTAATAAATGTAAAATAATTATTCAACATATTGACAATAATTAATAATTAATTTACTAATGTTCAATAATTTCATTTGCAAATGTCCGCTTATGACAAGTGAAATAATTACTGCCTGAAATTCAATTTTAACCATGTTTTAGAAAATTATTGTGAAAATTATTAAATTATTAAAGTTTGTCGCCTTTGATTCCATATTAAATTCGATCATTTTTGCAAGTTTATTATCGTGTTAGACAATAAAATAACGAATTTAATTTTTCTCGTATGTAGAAATTCATTGATTGCAAAAATTAAAAATCAAAATTCTGTTATTTAGCAATACACAGAATAAGTTATAATTGGTTTGAAAGAGATTAATTATTGATGTTGGACGATTACGATCGTTTGTAACAATGCAACAATATTGTCTTCGATTTTTCCCCCCATCCCCAAATAGTAACGGACGTTACGCTGGATTAATCCACCGCAACACTTAACCATCATCCATACTGTACAGACCGAGTTAATTAACATCTAAATTTTCATCGTTTCCTGCCTTAATTGATCTACTTCATAACACATTCCAGTGGGGGGTTGGTATGCGCACGGCCCTGGAGGGCTGTTCTCGAAAACACGCCGATCGCTTTCATCGATATCCCGTTAAGGGCAGATGTATTTTACGAGCGGGGCCTCCAGCCAAAAGTGATAAATTTAAAACCGGTCGAATGTCGATTATATAACCAGTCTCCTCCCTTTTCTCTATTCGTGCTTCGAGGCTGAAGCTATTTCGCGCCAAAAGCACCGTCGCCCCTGGATGATATCCATGTCTACGAAATTTGAAAATTTATTATTTTTATTCTACTTATTGGTCTGCGTTCCTTATGAATGAAGCGGAAGTCGAATCGTGACAGCCCTTTGGTTGTACGTTACAAGTTATTTCGAAAGAATTCCTGGTGAATTGATAAACTTTATTTAAGTGTTACGTTACTGACCCAGAAGCATAAACATTTATTTTCCAACAATTTTTCCAAGATTCGTTATTGTACATAATTATCAGAATACTTGAAAGTTCGCAACCACGTAAAAGAGAAAACTGTGTACATAAATTTGATATAAAAAGAATAATAAAATAAAAGTTCAGTAATCTTAACGTCTACAAAAAGTTTGAGCACTGGAAAGTGTACGGGTGCGTTCGAAGGGTTTGAAGAAAGCAGATATCCTGATACTTCTGAACGACGGTGTGCATCCTTAAATTCGTGCCTTCAGGAGATCAGAGTTTTCAAGCAGCCTCTCTTGTCAGTTAATAAAATTAAAAGCGTCAAGATAAAAACGAGGGGAAAGGGGTTGATGCTCGTATATTTCCTGCTCGGAAGGGAAGTAGCAAGCAAGACCGATACGGGAAAGGACGGGATAAAAGATCAAAGGCTTTCAGTGACTACCGACCAACATCACGATAGCGATCTCTACGATAAGGGTCCAGATCGGCGGGGGGGACGAACGACGACAACAAGCTTCGTATCTGCAAGAACCAAAGCAACCGAACGAAGATAGTTTCATCCCCCTCTGTGCATTTCCAACCTGTCCCCTTCGTTGTCACTCGAGAAGTAGCAAAGATATTACGAGTTCTAACGAGTTCCAGAGAGTTACGGAACCGTGTTGCTCGGAAGAACGCGTTAGTTTCCGTCTGCTTTCTCAAGGCGTCGCCCAGGGAGTTGGTTGTTACGAGACACGCTCGTTATTTCGTATCAAACACGTCGAGAACACGGCCCTCTAGAAATTTTAACCCTTTGCCTTGGTATTTAAACGATTTGTTTATCCGTTCCTTGATTATTCGCTGCTCCATGAAATTTCCTTAGGTTGCGTGTCATTGTCATCTTCTTACATCCATAGAGTTCCTTTTTCCACTGTTATGAGTTGCATTATTGGTCAACAATCATTATTAATTCTTACAGTGTATATAATAATTTATTTACAATAAATTTCTGTAGTTTTAATGAAATACGTTAATTTGAATTCTTAATCAATCTATTATCATAGATATTTATTTTTTTATTACAAGCGTCAATTCCAAACGAAAAGCAAACAACCCTAGTGGAAAACAAAATGTCTATTGCATCGACGTGTAAGAAACGATGTTTTAATCCTTGAACAAGGATCTGATAGAACCTCGAGGATATTTTCCCGATGTTATTACACGTCGAGAAGCTGAAAAGAACCAGAAATAGATATAGTAGGGAAAAACTTATGAACTGACATTCTTTTGGACGTGTAATTTTGAACTTGGTTTATTTGAAACCAACGAGTCGGAAACAGTGAACTTTTTTTATCTTTACACTGATGTAAAATCTTCCTTAGTGTACGAATATGAAAATAATTGAAGCTTATATGCATCTAAAATGTTAAATAATCAGTGATTAATCATTAAATCTTAATTAGCATGGCCTTTTAACATATAAGTAACACCGTTTCATCGTTTATATCTTTATTTCTTTACTTTGATGTATTTCTGACACAAAACAGGTAATAACTTCTTTTGAGCAGAAAAACTAGATTTTATTTGGACAGGGTCGAATTTAAGCCTGGCATGGCGCTTAAAAGTTAATCAGATTACCTTCTACCCGACCCTGATCCAAAATAAACTCGAGTTTCTTGCGACATCTTTGTAGGCAAAGATTGGTGTAATCTGATCATCGTGTGATAAACACAGCCAACATGAAATATGTTTAAATCTCTGGCTTGTGCCCTTTTGCGTCCGTTCTCGATCCCTTGGGTTAGAAAGGCCGCGTTTTCCATGCCGTTAATTAGAAAGGAAAAAAAGCTTACGGATTCGCTCGTTAACGCTCGCGACGCGCAGCAATTCGCGCGCACAAAAGAGTATGATGGAATTTCATAAGCTTTTGGAAGTTCGGCTTGGCCTCCGTTACTTTGATCCGTGGCCGCGGCAGAAAAGTCTTTTGAACCGGCTATGCCATGCAAAAGCAGCCGCGACGAGTTTCGAAGTTCGCTGAATACGAACGGCTTCACATGCAGTATGCAATTAACAACGGTTAGAGCTGAACAAAACCGGAAAGAATTTCGAACGATCGACGATTCCACAGGGATGCTGAACCTTTTCCCGAATAACCGAGGAATTCTAAACGGGCACAGCATTATGCGAAGGAAAATGTAGGAAAAGTTCAGCTGCAGTTAATGTATTAACGCTTATTTGGTCGCATGCTGTAAGACTATGTCATTTTTTAAGAAATTATGCAAATTCTTCCGCTGCTGCATCAATTCGCTTTTTAATGCAACAAATTAAATGTTTAGGTTCGGTTTATGTCGACTGATAAATAATTGTATCCTTTCATAAAGGAAAACACCAGTTCATGTAACCAATTAGGAGCAAAAGAAGCTTTCTGAGTGGATTTGATTTTATATTAGTTCACTTTGAGTACTTTAGAAACTCTAGGTTCCAAATTTTGCAATGAAATGGACACTTAATGACCTATACAACATCCATTAAGACGTTGACTGCCATGGTGGTCACAAATTTTATATAATTAAATAATTAATAAAAGAAAAGAAAAGTGTAAAGTAGTAATTTAAATGAGTACATTTGAAAATTAATTGACAGGAGCTTTAATAATTGAAATTAAAGTGTGTCTTACCACACACCTCTGTTTTCACTGTGGCAGTGAACGTAGGACGTCGGTAGATCAAGTAGCGCAGTGAAAGAAGACGTATATGGTCAGACGCACTAAAAGTACCTTCATACGGAAGAGTCAACAGAACGTACAACTTTGAGAATTTTTTTCTAAAACAATTATTAACTTTTTAAACTAAATATTTCCTTATTTTATAAAATATATTTTTGTAGAATAAATTCTGGTAATTGTCATTAAAGTAATTAATAAATAAAAGTCCCTAATGTCTTTATTATTATTATTATACAATTACAACCCTGTTGAAATGAAAAATTATACACGTCGTAAATTCCAGTCTTTTTATTTCTTGATACAAGAAGGAAGTACCTGTACGAACCGCCCATATTTGAAGAGAAACGAGTTTCATTCATTCCTTTCATAAAACTGTTAAACGTTTATCCAGAACACATTTGTACATTTTCAACTTCACTGAATGTATGGTAAACATCGTTTCATAAGAAAATTCATGGCTGTAGATTCATCATAAATATTGAAATTTCAAATGAGGGGTATAATGATGGTATTCAGGTTGTTTTTTACATGTACAAGCGAAATATTAAAGTTTAACCAAAATTATTCAAAACAGTACGTCACGATATCAAATTGAAATTGTGCTTTCGTGTTGAGCCACGAACAACGAAGCTGAAGACTCCTTTTCCTCGACAACACATTTGTAAAATTATTGGACAGGCGTGCACTGTTCTTAAATAATATTTTCTTCATTGCGCAGTTCTTAAGGAAGCCATTATTGTAATAACTTCAAAACATTTGTCGAATAGACTGAACTCGAAACTTTTCATGCAATAACACAAAAGATGTCTGTTCTCCGATAAGAAGAAAGTTGTTTCAATTGTCCTGCTACTATTATTATGCTCACCTTATTGTTACATCCATGTCATTGTCTGACAAAATGATAATAAGCATGGACAGGGTCAAGAATGCAATTTTAAAGTAATATTACCGCTTTTCATGTCGATGACAAACTACCTTTTTCCATTTTCCATTTTGCCCTATCCTTCTCATTTTTTTTGTTAAGTAATATAAGAATGGAAGCTTGTTAGTTTAATATCACAAATATTCTCAAAATTTATGAAACATTTCGTTCCATATTTATTCTTTTCTAACTTAAACATAATTGCAATAATTCCTAATATTTTGAAAGGGTTATTTCTCACTTTATTACTGTTTCTAAACTGGATTCATAATGGATTGCGGAACGTTTTACGTTACATGACTCTGTGACTTTATAAACAACGAAAATTACAGAATTCTTTGCTACAAGAATGTACAATAACGCAGCAATTGCTTGCTCTCGAGGTTTTAACGAGCGTAAACGGGCTCGCATCCTTCCCTCGAAACGCAAGAACAACCCATACGTGACACATTTTCAAAAACGTTCGCGCAAAAGTATTTTACATAACAAACGTTCACTGGGTCAACGCGCGGGCGTAAAAATTCAAACAATGGCCTCCCATTCTTTCGGGAGCGTAACTCTCGGTTATTTTCTCTTCATAAATCTTTGCCACTTCCATTCCTGTGCTACAACCGGGCAAAAAAGTGCATCCAATGAAATGTCAATTTACGATCGATAGACTCGTCCCTTCCAAACGACCCAGTTCCCCCCTCCCACCCCAACAGAAACAATCAGTTCCCGCGCAAACGGCAGACACTGTTCGCTCGGAATGTTAAAAGGTCGTATATCTTGAAATTTAAACTCGGTACACTTTGAAAACTCGATCGTCCATTCGGTCTCGATTGGATTAATCCTCGGAACTTTTTCAAGCCCTTAATCGCTCTTACTTTGCAGTTTTTCTTTTAAAATAGCCCACCGTTAGGCAGAGTATATCATGCTTGAATGAATTACACAAGCTTAGATAAAAGTAGTCAATTTATAGAGGTTCGCAGTGTTCTACTGCCTTTTATTCGCTTAAGAATATCAAATTGAATATAAGCATAGATAACATTTAGAAGTTACTGTTCACTGTTAATTACTTGAACAAACACTAAATAATGGATATTACCAGTTCCGTTTGAAAAATAACGCGGGGTGCTACCGCAACGATTAAAATTTCAGTTACGCGTACAGCAACGCAGGGTCAGAAGGTTAAGGGTTGCGTATCCATTTCTCGTTTTCTAACGTACGTTTCCCGATTTTGCTTTGAAACTAATACTTCGACCGGCATAATTCACCCGGGCATAAACGAGATGGTAAATACCTGGAGGCAGCGTAACCATACGATACGATCGTTCCCTGGTGCCCCGTTAATGGCTATTCATCAATAGTCATCGCATAACACAACAATAAGCGGTAATCATCTTAGTTGCTCCTCCGATTATCCATATCTGCGTTGTCCATGCGGCGGCTATTAGCATTCGGTCTGATCGCCGGTCGTGGCGATCGGCGCCACTTAATGCTCTAACTCGGTTCCGAGCGCGGCGCCGCGACGTGGTGCGATGCGCCGCACCAGAATCCGACGGGCTTCGGGGAATCGGGATGCTTCTGCAGGTGCTGCCATGAATCGGCATTAATTCCGGCCGATGGTTTGGCTCGCCACGTTCCGCTTCGAATTATCTCGCGGCGTGTTCCGGGGATGGTTCGAACGGTTCGGGTACAGGTCGATTCAAAACAAACGCGCTTTCGATAAAAAATGAAAAAATGAAAAGGTGTCCTGGCTGCATCGATTGAATCGTCGCGTAACCGGGTAGCAGCGGGTCGCAACGCGATTACACATCCGAGTTTGCGTTTATTTTTACTTCTTCCTCCCTTTTTCTTTTTTCGCCACTTGCGCGGCAAAGAAGCGAGGTCGGCGGCGTTTGCGACTTTTTTCTCAGCCGACACGTTGGAAGCGATTAACTTCGTTAGCTCGGCGCGCAGCGGTCATTCTCGCGAACTATTACGTCCTTTGGCGGGCGTTTAATTTCAACCCCGAGCAGACCTACCTGGCCGAATGCTGGCAAACACGCTTACGCACGTTCAAAAGCGTCGTTACGCTCGGCGTCGAGGGAATAACCGGTGTCGAGACATACGTATCCGTCGTTAATTTACTCACACCATCGGACGGTGTCCGATTTTTCCTTTCCCCCCCTACGTTTCGCCGATGGAACAAGCACCGACCGAGTCTCGTATAAATCATAGGAACAACGAGGGAGGGTCCACCAATCTTGAGCAGATGATCCCCTCGTACGACCAAGTTTGGGTCATTTAAGAGCCATTTTGGATCGTTAACGCGAGAACCGAGGGATTTCTTGTTTATTTCAATAACTGAGTGGACAATCGTGATATTTCATTAAGAAAGGAGCAACGTATTGTTTGCCATTAGCGAAACAGAATAATTTTTTGAAAGGTATTCAGCGATATTTAAAAAAAAAACCAGATGGAAAATATTCGAATATTTCTTCAAAATTAATACAATCACAACCCCTTTTGTTTTAGAATTTTAATCCTTGTGAGGTTAATATTTTTCAGACATACCATGTTTCCAAAAGCAGCAATTTTAAATAAAGGGTCCGTCCTTTTTCGATTAAACAATGAAACGTGATCAAATTCTTGGTAAATACTTCCTCCAAATATCATGTCCTAGCCAAGACGGACTGGAATACCCTGAAGAGCAATCGATATCTGAGAACGAACCGAATTACAAAGTTGTACCGGCAGCCGAAGTAACGTCGCGCGAATTAGTCAGTCCAGAGGGTCCGGCAAATGAAATTCCTTCGAATCCACCGAGTCAAGTGACTTTGATTTCTGCATAGACAGCCTGTCCTGTAAAGAGATCGATCCAGCTCGCTGGGATGCTTCGCTTCGCCAGGAATTCGAGTGACGTTTAACCCTTTAGGTGCGATGAATTCGTATATGCATTCAAAGAAAGACATTCTGATGTCCTCAAAGTTTGCGGTGACGTTCTGTGGGACGCGGCGCCAGAAAGGAAAGGGTGCTGTTTGAAGATATTACGGATGACTCAAAGAGTGCACTTTCTTCTGGCAACAGAAGTACGCTAATGAAATCCCGAAATTATTGATTATGTTCTTTGCAACTAAATTACAAAGATCCTTCACCAATAAGTCTCTTAGGTTTGATAGAGAACTTTAAATCTTTAAACTAATTACGAAATTTAGAAATTTTTTCTCAATAAAATAAAGTAAATTTTCATTTTGAAAGCTTAAATTGACATTTACGAGTCCAGAGGATGAGGATTTGTTAGATACTTCGATCGGTATAGTACTCGAACGTTATAATTGTCACATGCCTAAGTGCAAGGGTAAAAGTTTAAGTGGTACGATTGCTTGTGAAAGGGTTAAAACAGTCATTTATTTTTCACCGATCTAATGGGCTACTTGGGGTGTCAACGAGCCCGATGTCTCGCGAAACTATGTCTAGGACGTTGTTTCGAGCACCTGTTCGAACATTCGAGTGTTTTCAACGAGAAATCATCACTCGAGCCAAACATTTCCTCCTGCGGCTTTTATATTTCGGGATGAAACACGAGCGAACGAAGGTGTTGGTAAGATCGTGCAAATACCGTCTGGCCTGTAGTGGTCCTTGAGCGACTGTGAAGGCGTCGTCGCAGGTGTATAACTGTCGGTTAGTCGCGTACAAGCGTGTATGCCTTGACGTTTATTTCCCAGCCACCGGCTTCTCTCACTCTCTCTCTGTCTCCTTTTTATTTACCGGTACACATACAGGATAACGATGGTTGTTCGTGCAAGCGTAAGCACGCGTCTCCCTATATATTCACGCGTCGTGGTTAACGACTGTTGCGTGGTTCGTTAAGGGATGAGTGAAAGGGAGGGGAAAAAAAATTCTTTCAACAAGGAGATTCTTTATTAAGACGAACGAAGGGGCGTAGATGATGCGAGTGCAGGTTTAATCACGAGGGATTTCCAACGAGAAACTTCGGCGACTAGGTTCGATCCCTGTCGGGGATCATTTGTGTATAAGAGGGTAAATATTTTCCGAATCTTCGTTTATGTTCCATTTTCTTCGAGCCCATTAGCATTCGATCGTTGATGGTATTATAATAACTTTGTTCATTTTCATGTTGATGGGGTAAATGTTTTTCAAATGAGAATGAAATAAGCAATTATCGTGGATACTTTAATGTTCCCCTTCGTTGAGCTTATAATATAGCCTTGTGAGGATGTTCAGTCCACTTTTTTAACGCATCGATGATTAAATTGATTGCGAGTTAAAACCCTTTCATTGCGGTAGAGTGAAACATGTGTTGTAGATGAAAAGCTTCAGAAATTTTTAAAATTTAAAGATTTTTATATTAAATTTAAAAATTTGTAATAATTTTATTAACTATAAATAATACTATCTGATCTTAATAAAAATATTTAAAATTTAAACATTTGCAAATAATAGTAGCAGCAGGTATTAATTAGCAATAGTAGTAATTCTTAGTAAAACTATTGATATACCTAAAAGCACTAACAGCAGCGGACGAGGCAATTTTTGAGCTGCCAATAACAGCGAAAGGATTAAATGGTTTTAAATACCCTTTATATTGCGAAGCACACCTGTTTGATCCGTATCTGTAATATTCTAATCACTGTTCGATGTCGACGCTGAAACACTTCCCAACACTTCAAATACGGCCATATTTTTCGAATCGAGCAGCCACCCTATCGGCAATGCCATTTAAATCCCGCAATGGAGCGTTTCCATCGGAACAACATCAATCACCCTCTCACGGAAACAATAACGAAACATCCGATAAAGTATTCAACCCTAATAAAACCTACCAGACTAGCGTCTCTTCGCATCGTAGCCTATTCTCAGACAACAATTACCAGGAAGATCCTATTCAATGCGACCGGGCGAATCGTTTCTTACTCAGACTTGGACGATCGACAACGGCCACGTGGCAGAAACCCCCTGCCCTCCTATCCTCCTCCTTCTGTTCCTGGTTACAGCGATCGGGACACGCGATTGCTCGTTTAACATTCTACCATCGAGGAGTCAATTACCCGAGGGAAGACGTCCCCTAGCTTTCTTCCTCTGGAATCTTCGCTCATCGACAACTTGTCCCTCCTTTTATATACCTAAAACGTGCCGCTTTCTCAATTATTGTTACTAATTTCAATGTCGTGTATTCACGAGGGGTCGTTAACCCTTGGAAGGTGGGTGTTACGTCAATTATGATTCAGACCTTAGAAACGTGTACCAGAATACTTCGAATGAAGATAAGCGCTCAAATTAATGTCCGTTTTAATTATTGATACCTTAGTAACTTAGTAACGTTCGAAGATTAATCATGCAAGGGAGCAAATCGACAATTCAATAAGAAAGTAATTGAATAATTAATCGAAGAAGAGAGACAGAAGTGATCGAACAAGTACTGCTTCGATGATTTCGTAAATTAAGGAGAAGTGAATTTTAATTAGGGCTTTATGTTTGTTAAAATCAAACAGTCGATAGTCCGTTGTACTCTATGGCTTTGATTTTAGGCCAAGTTAATTATTTCGCGTTACGTAACACAGCATGGATTATCCGTAATTATGGTTCACGAACGACCATCGAATAATCTGATTAATTGACCGAAATAAGGATTAAACTTTTCTCGATGTTACAGAGCCATTTTGATCGAATTATTTGAATTCTTACGAAGTAGTAGTACCCGAAATATGTCGGACGTCATTGTATCATTTTAAGTGCAATACACAGGTCGATATTTGCAATTTCAAACACTTCCATTTCCAGTGTACTCGAGGGGATTTTTGATCAGATAACATCGGTCAATTTCTGGAATACCTACGTTCCTCGTTAATTATCGCAGCGTGGAGGCCAGCTTGCGGCTTTTAATCCTTGCATTGTAACTAGCGCCTATAGGCGCTTTAGAAATTCACTTGTCCAACTAATTTTATTATTCGTAAGCTATTTCGACCGACTAATTTCATTAGTCATAAGCGTTCTCTCGATAACGAATCATATTTGCACTATTTCCTACCGAACATCTCGCGTTACTACAAACTCGTTATCTATGATGAGCACCTTATTCTTAATGGTTTTTGACTTTTTTTAACAGTGAATAATCTTTGCATGAAATTGAGCGAATTCTTTGAATACTGCATCCACTTACGTATTGCCTCGATCGACTACTTTTGACTATTTTCACTTACGACCAGTCGCAGGTTATTTCGTCTTTTATTTTTTTCACTCACACATCGTTGGACATTCGCCGGCCAATATTGTGGGATCAGGACCACCAGACCCAATAAGAGGAATTGTGAAAGTTGGGGGGAAAGCTTAGGGGTTAGCGGTGGCGTCCATGGATAAGGTAGCCGGCTACGAACACAAGGATTTCGGGCTCGATTTCCGGTGCTCCAGTCCCTATATTTTTCACGGATTTACACAATACTTTGTGTGCCACTCGAGGCCACAATTGTTGGCCTGATCGAGCTGTGGACGACGGCCAAAAGCATGGAATTCGAAATTACATTTTATGGCATGGGTTGCAAACGATAATCTCAAGCCATTCACCTAAACATTTAGATAAAAAATTCTTCCCCTAAATTTAGTAATAAATATAAGAAAGACAATATTTAAAAAAAATCGATTGAAAAATGTTTTATCACCATCGTAAATATCCACTTCGAAAACCGTACATTTCCATGAATATCCATAACCAAATCCATCGTCGCGTTCTTTCCCGCCAATATCCAAAATCACAGATACTTATGTTTGTCACAGTCACGGTAAATCGGAAATGTGAGAAACGACTGCGAAGAAACGTGGTACACTTGATTTCTGGTTAATAAAACGTTACGGGTGGGGGGTTGGAGGAAGGGGACATCAAGCGATACGATGATATATCGCGGGACGTACGCGGAGGCAGGATGAGTGGCTGCGAGGCTACGTGTTGCGGCCGAGAGGGTTGCGAAAGGGGGTGGCAAAGAAGCAACGCACCCTCACCTACATGCACACACATACACATAAAGTGAGAGAGAGAGAGAGAGAGAGAAGAGTGAACGTTGTTATAGAGGATTCGCAAGCGCAACGGTGAAAACGTGTTGGCCTTACATCGTATACATCGCGTCTCTGCCTACGATAAGGTCTGCTGCTGTACGTGTGTTTACGTCTGTGCGCGCGAGAAACGTAATGGGTTGAAGAGAGGCCGAAAAGGCGCAGTCGCGAAGCCGGAGCCATCCTCGACCCCCAGCGAACGGCGGCGACAGCGCCGGCGTCAGCGTCGGCGTCGGCGTCGGCATCCTACCGGTCGGAGAAGACTGAGAGTTCGTCTCGTGCGTGGATGCGGGCCGCACACGGTTCGCTGGTTCTCCGTTCGTGGTTTGTCGTCGTCGTCGTGGTCGTGAAACGCGGGCAAATAGAAAAGTGTTTTCGATTCGACGATCCAGTGATCATTCGCCAGGAACCCTCGTATTTATAGATCGTGATCCACGTTGTCTCGTTGTCGAAAAGTATCGGTTCGAGGAACTTGGTGCCCTGCTGGCGGCGCGTTTTCAAACCGGATCCACGGAGAGAGGGGATTTTGTATCGTTCGCCGAGTGAAAGAATGATCTAGCGGGGCTGAAAGAGTAACGGGAACGGAATTGCAAAGGGTGCGCGCAAGGGTGTGTGTTACGGTATGGCCAACCACGATTGAGTCCTCGTTACGAAGCCTCCACGTACCCAACCCGACGTACACGTAAGTGCTGATTTGAATCATGAGTACATTTAACCGTGCTCCTGGGACATATGCGGGTACATTCAGGCCTTGTACACGCTGTGATCCTCTGTGGAGGGATTTGGACGATGGATGGACATGGAAAGATAACATTGCCGGGTAGAAGTACCGTCCGAAGGGACCGTCTTATGCAAACTTAGTAATAAAGGGCCAAATTGAATCAACAACGTTATTACTTTCACAAATCATTAAAAATTTCAATCTATACACTATAATCGCGAAATTGCT
The DNA here is from genome assembly GCA_022405125.1 of Anthidium xuezhongi. Lineage (NCBI taxonomy): Eukaryota > Metazoa > Arthropoda > Insecta > Hymenoptera > Megachilidae > Anthidium > Anthidium xuezhongi. The sequence continues at coordinate 3,898,483 of CM039650.1, read as the reverse complement.
TTAGCTTGGGGAACAATTAACGTTTTACCCTCAGTTCTCACTGTTCTTTGGTTGCAAGAATCAAATATCAATCTTATCGATGGAATTATCAATAAGATCAGCATTTTTAAGTTATTTTAAATATTTAAATAGTAAACTGGAGTTTATATAATAGTTGCATAAGTACGTATAGATCGAGTTTTTCTGTTATCCTGTGTTGAATTCGAAATCCTTCCCTCACAGATTTCTTTTCTTTTTATAAAGTATCGCAAAATAAAGTAACATAACTTTATACTATGCGTGTCGCCCAAATATTATACGATTATTTAGATTACACAGATTCGATTTTTAGCCGTCTTATGTTGTATAAAACGAAATATTAAGATCTCATGATAAAAAGAGAAATAAATTTGTAAGAGAATTAAACTTGTAAGTTACCAAAATACTTATCATCATGTATTAACAGAATTGCAGTTTAGGTGGTTCCATAATTGTCAATGGTAGTCTATAGTACCATAATTCAGAATTCTGAATGCTTTAAGGAGGTTACTCGAGATTTCTATTACGGGGGTAAAAGGTTTGTTCAAACAACTTCGCAACGATTCCGAATCGATCGGTTATTGAAATCTCGAACTGTTGCGGCGGGGAAATATTTAACTCGATCGCGGTCAGGTTCTGGCAAATGTAATTTCCGCGGGTGCACCAATGGGATAAGTATGCGGCCGTTTATTTCGACGCGGCTACTAGTTATCACTCTCACGGGATGAATTTCCACAACACGCTGAACGCGGAGGGTTTGCATAGATCTTCCATGAAAGTATATCCCCCGTCGGATCGGTGAGGGGCTCGGCGGAATTAATTTCGCGAGATATGCACCGTGTTCGACAACCAGCGGGGGACAGGGTTCGATCTTGGTGTCAGAATGTAGGACGTGTAAAAATATTGCTCTGGGTGCGCGGTGTTTGTGCCATCGGTTTAATTAAAACCGTTCGAGCGACGCGGCGTCAAACTTTTTCTCGTTAATCCCATTTCTTCTGTGTTTCAACGGCGCTGTTTGAAACTTCTTCCCGGGGTACCTTGGTCCGCTTAATTGTCCGAGGTTCTTTGACGTTTCATGCAACTTGCCTTCGATCAAAGCCGACTAAATCCTTGTATAACCGTAACCGTGCATTCGATAATACCGACAGTCACTATCTGCTCGTGCATTTAGAGCTGACCGAATTTAATTTGAAACTTAAATAAAAAATTGATATACCGTCGGGGAAAACTTCGAGACACTCTGAACTTTACTTGGACAGGAGATTTTGATTAAATTTTTTATTTAAACGAAAGTAATACTATTTCACTTGAGTTATAATGTACTATAATTTTGAGATACTGTTTTTGAAAATAAATTTTCTTTTTTAAGCGACAGTTGAGTACAAAGGTTATTTGAAGTAAGAAAAAGGAATTATACTTTTTGTCTTTGAAAAACGCGTTATTGCCCGAACTTTCAGTTTGAACGATATTTGCAACAGACGCGACGTCTATTATGATTGATGAGGGACGAAGTGTTCCAGCTACGAAATATTAATATAAGTTCAAAAAGAAAGTATAAACAGTAATGCCTTTAATATACAAAAAATACTACTCCAAAGCAATCAAATAATAAATTGTGAATAAAATAAGGAACAAAAGTCTGTACTTTATCGACTCGGTTTTTTAATCAAACAGTTCAATATCAAAACGTTCAGTGGAAAATATTGGAGAGTATTTAAATTTTTGATATTTGGTATCAATTTTTGATACACCTGCAGTAATTGACACCGTTTTAAATGCACAAGTAAATTTAATTTTATAAACATGCATGTAGAGAATAGAAGTTTAATTTAAAGAAATAATTAAGAAAAGAATCATGAGTGAAATAAAAATGAATCCTTTGTACTCTGCTGTCTCTTTTAAGAGATCACGAAAACACTGCAAGTAATTACAGCAGAAAGCTTGCTTTACTTCCTTCTTATTTTATTTTATTTTGTAAACTAATAAATAATCCGAGAAAAACCCTGGAAAGCGAAATATTTCGACAGAAATAGAAATGATATCTTTCTAAACGATTTTTAAAAGGACACGTTTCTGTCACGATATTCAAAAATAGATTCGGTATTTCACTCTGAACGTTATTGTCAAAACTGGCACAAACCCATGGAACGATCCAATCCTTTTGAAACTGATTCGATATCGGTACGGGTCAAAACTGATACAGTCCGTTACGACGGGGTCCTTTGACCCGATGTGTAACTATCTGCCAAGGAGGCGAACGAATCAATTGATACGGTGCAAAAGAACGGTAAGGTCGGCCACGTATTCCTGCCGATTTTCGAGAACAGAAGTTATGATACGGGCGTTCGATACGTATTCCATGTATTAGAGGTGGAACACGTTATGCTGGTCACGTACAGCCGCGAGTATAATGCAAGATCGTCGCTGGATAATTTCATTTCGCTGAACAAATTTTCTCTCGGATATTACGGTTTCGTCCTGCCCGTTTCCATCCCCAACCTCGCACCTTTTTACAGTTCCCGTGGAAGTGAAAAAAAAAAAGAGGGAAGAAGAGGAGAAAAGAGAAGGAAACGAGGAGGGACAGAACGGGCGAAACGAACACTCCAGCCAACCGTTGGCGAACGGAATCCCGTGATTCGACGTAATGATATTACGAGTCGTAAATCTGAAAGCGTAACTCGCGAAACAGGAACGCGGGCGCATTCGTCGCGATGGTTCGAACATTCCATGGTTAGTGTCGGACGATATTGGACGGTATCGCATCGATTCGGCCCGTAAGTCAGCCGTTATTGCCTTTCGAATTTTTGGCAAGTGTCAAGGAGCCTTCGTGACTGACGCTCGAACTACGAAGCAGGATCAATTATAACCCAAAATAGATATTTCGAATATCAAATACTATCATTTTTAAACACAAGATCTTTGAAAGAATTTTTTCGAAAGCTGAAAGTTTTTGCTGTATTTTACTTTTCTATTCTACGTCAGTTTTAAATGTACACCGACGTGAAATACAGGAACGTTAAAATTTGAATACGATTACTTTTAAGGGGAACAAAGTGTCAATTAGGTGTTCCATTGGTGTTGTTGGATTTCCAAATGTTACCACCTATTCAATTTTCACAGTTTCGTTCTACTTGACGAAATACACGTTCGGTTAAATTCACCGGGCGATATAATTTCATCCCGTTAAATCGGGACGCAAGACAGCCGGATAATTAAACCGTTCGCAGCGAAACGCTCGTCTCCTGCGTTGCTTTCAGCGAGAACTGTCGCTGTTTAGCTAATGTCCCCGACGAAGATCTTATTTCCCGGGAAATTTGTCATTAGACGCCCCTGTCTGTCCACGTGAAATCGTTACGTGTTACGAGAGTTGTTTTCCTCGTGTGAAAATTGAATCTGGTAATTGAAGCTTTTAAATACCCCATCGATTTTTTTCAAACGAACAAAAATACTTGTACCTTTGATTATAGTAACAAAGTTCTTTAGTTCAAACGCTACATTTTTTAGTTAAAAACATTAACAACCCTGAAGCTTAATAATTTCTTGAATAAACACCCTTGAATTTTTGTTAATTAATCATAAGAATATTTTACTGCTATAATATTCAAATAATTGGCTTCACTGGAAACTTTAACAAATTTTTTAAATTTGGAATTGTGTTCAATTCACCAAACAGTGATACATCTTTTTAGACAGACGTTGTTGATGGAAATTTACTTAACATTTAAAGAGGGTGAAAATGGGGGGGTGGGGAGGGGGCAGGGGATGCAGCACATATTTCAAATCTCCATCGAGCTCCTAATGTTTGAAGCAATAAAGGTCAGGTTTATTTCCCTCTAAAGGGTGCTCGGTGAAATTCTCCCCAACGTGTGCTATAAATTTCGATAAAGGAGGAGCCATCGTTCCATTAGAAAGGAAAAAAAAAAGACAGACACAGAAACGAAGGCTATTCCCGTTTATGACTTCGAACGGAATTCGAAAGGTTCGAATCGCGTTTTAAACGAAAACCACGAGGAATAAATTACCAACTTAGATAATTCGTTCCCGTTTCACGAAAAAAAAATCGTTCAAACGGACGAAATTTAATTTGTTACACAAATAGAGCGAAGAACGGAATACGGTTCGCGCAAAGATCGAAGGAAACAAAAAGGAAGAGAAGTGATATTGTTCGTGGGGGGGGGGGAGAGGGAAAATAAAACGGCAGGAAGTAAACTGGGAAGGGAATAGAAGCAGGTACAGGAGCAGATTAGAGGGAACTGTAATTACGAGCGGTCCAGGAAGCGAGTGATTTAAAAGAAAGGAGACAGATTTAACGAGATATTAAAGTACAATAATTGTTACCGCTACCGGAAGGATGAAAAACACAGCTGGCGATCTGTGCAACAGAGGAGAGAGGGGGCGCAACAATTTCCCGAATGGAGAAAATTAAAAAGCCTAAAAGTTGAATGGAAAAAGAAACAAGTGCCGTGTTCTCATTATTCGTTAATTTCTTTTCCACCGTGAATTAGTTTTTGGTTTTAATGTGAAAAGCGTTTTCAATTTGGAAAGCGAAAGTTATTTAAGCCAGGTACCGATATCTGGAATAGAATCTCGTTAGGAACACCTTTGTTGATTTTATTACTGCAAACTTCATACTTTGTTCAAAGATCCGAGATCAAGGTACCCGCTCGCTCGCGCGGGAATCAAAGAACGAATGGTTGCAACGTGAAAGACAATAAACTTTCGAATTCGTGGCGTTTATTCGGGTGTTCGGATCTCATCAACCACTTTGTGAACTCAGTTCCTGTAACGTGTAACATGTTTGCAAAGCACTTGGAAACCAAACCGGCGTGCTGATCTCGCGGCACGTGCAGGGGCGCACACGTGCACGCGTACGTGGTTGTATGCAAATGAGAGTCAAAGACACGCACGTCAGAAACGAGAATCAGCCCGTTTCGCAAGGGGTCTCTCGTTTAGCACGTCATAAATCATCGAACGAAACTGTTGGCCGTACCCGACGCGTTCCTTTTTTAGAGCACCTTAAAGGTGACCATTAATTATCGGGACTCTTTACGTGTCGGTACGACGGTCGTTGGAGGGTCACGTAAATTTCGAGTGTACATCTGTCGTCGGGGCGGCCACGTTCGACGAATAAATTCGCCGCTGAAAAAGGACCGTAAAAGGACAACGATGTACGTGCACCGGTCAGAAATTAACGCCTGTTGAACGAGCCGACCATATTTTTCTATTCGGAAAACTTCCATGCCGAATTTACTGCCACTTCGAGTTTCAGAAATATTTACAAACCTTCGAGGATGCGTGTTATCTTAGATGAGACACACCCGGAGGGTTCGAATATTATGGGAGTGTATGTTTGCGAAGCAAATCGCTTTCACTTGCTGTACACGCGCGTTGGAATTTGGATTGGGATTATTTTTGACAAATACGAGTTTTCATTTATTTTCACCCATATCCAATAGAGTGTCTTATTACGAAGAATTTGCTCAAGGAACAGGGCAATTATAAACGTTGAAATTCTCTATGAAAATAAATCATTATTGTTGAAAAATTTCATTTCTTTTAATCTATGCAAAAAGATCTGCCGACTTCGCGTTTCCATCTTATTTTTACACGGAAAATTTCCAAGTTCTCGATCGTATCGTGAATCGCACGACACCCTGTACACCTTATTGTATAAGAACGGGGGTAAGGTATCAATGATCCACTTTCTTCTCAATCTTCTGGCTCGCCCAGTCTCAATCTCCGATCTGATACCTTCGTAAACAATCCATTATTTCCCTTCCTTTCGTTTTTTTTTATCCTTTTCTTTTCGATTCTTTGAATTAAGTATCGCATCCGTCTTAGCATCGAGCAAGCGTATCGTTATCCGAGAGAAAGATTGAAACTTTTAATTACTCAACGTCACCGGTCCCACGTTCGCAGCTATTAATCCGTTTTCGTGCGGATTATCGTGCGCGTCGGCGATGAAGAACGCCCTGGCGATAATAAAACAGGCTGAACCGAGCGAAATGACTTGGAAATCAATTTTCACCCGTGCAATATCAACGGGACATTCCGTTTACACGGCTCGGCACGCTTCCACCGATGCTAATGCGTTTTTCTTTTTCTTTTCTCTTTCTGCGAATCCGCCGCGATGGTTCACCCTTAGATCCCTAAGATGTACAACTTCACATTTTACGGACGGATTTTGAAAAAATCTGAAAAGCTTTTAACAGTAAATTAAAATTTTTTAGGAGAGTCAAATCTTGTCTACCCCACGAAAATTTCATTTGATAATAATTTTATTTTTGACAAACTTTAAGAACGAAAGAATTCCTAATAATGTAGACGATGCTTTTTGATGGAAATTCAAGAGTCACTCGTATGTAAGTGTCGTGGCAAAGTGTTAATAGAAAGAAAAGTGTATCGCTCCTCGACCAGCAATGAATGAAGTCTATTTGGACAGATAGTTGCTTGCCCATAAAGGGGTTGAAACGATCCAAGAAATATCAACGTAGTAAATACGTGATCGAGTTAAATAAATCGTAACGAGTCGTACGAAGGGGTGTTTTTTGACTAACCTATGGGTTCTGGCGCGTTAAGAATGCGAAGCAGGAGATTTCTCGACCCGGTTGCACCGCCTCCTTCCAGCTCGTTTAGCGGCGTTTCGTTGTAAAACGGTGCGCCAAATCCGTGTTCTAATCATGATTCTTTTGAATCGGGCGCACACCTTTCCTCTTCAGCTGTCCTACCCGTTCGAACATGCCTCTCTTTCCCGCCCCTTACACAAGAATTCACCGACCCCGCTGTCGGTTAATTGGACAGCTACCGTGAACTATCCGTGCATCGTTGTTGGGTTTTTTTTTTGTCGCGCGACAACGGGGAACAGGTTGTTTACCTACGCCATCGTATTCGGCTATGTTTGCGCAGGGGGATAAACGGAGAATCGTAACGCGTCACCGATTAATCGACACGCAAACATTTGTCAAGTTCAAATAAAAACTCGAGCAACGCTGCGATCGGGTTTTCGCGTCGATTGCATCATGTACATATTTTTCTTAACATCTCTCTGCCTCGGTTTCGTGTATTTTCCTGTCAATTTAGCTACGGGCCGAACGCTTGTTTGCTTTTCGAATTTCGAAGAGTTACGTACTGTCGAAGCGACCTGGAACTAAGTCGCGTTTAACAAATTCTTTGATGGAACGGATTTTTTAAAATACTCTTGCAACCCTTCGAATCTCGTCCGAATTAAACAACAGCAATTTTCTGCTAAACTGATTTGATTGAGTAAAAATATTTTGTACATTTATGTTTAATAGAAATATAATGTTCGTTGTCAAATAGCTGAAGAATCACTTGAATTCATGAAATGCATGCAAGTACTTTATTAGATTATTAACGTAATACATAGTGTAGATTAGATAATTAACATAATACCTCATAACGTGAATACACTAAACAGGAAAACACTATTTTTGAAAAATAGTGGACCAATTTTGTCGAAAATAGTGTTCCACGTAAAAAATTTTCATTTCACGCCTTCGGTTTACTTTTATGTAAGAAACAACGATTTCAGAAACACCATGCATTTATTTTAATATCAGTATGAAAGCATCCTGGCAATTATAAGGGTAAAAATAGTATACCCACATGCAAATTGCTCGAAACGGTCTTAAGTTACCAGCAATTTGTAAAATGGTTATGATTAACGATCGTAATTACGCGATAGAAGCGACGAATTACATAGAGATACGAGGCTTAATTATCCCGGGTGGTTAAAGCTTAGGAAAAAGTTTCATTCTGCACCTGCGATTCACTTTTGTATGAGAAATCACCTCCTCTTTGGTTCTGTCACGAACTACGCCCCGTTCTCCATAACGTCAAGTCACGCAATTGAGAACCGGTCCGTATATATATTCAGCTTTAATTGAAGATAGAAGTAAGTAGCCAGAGGAAAGAAAAAAGTTGAACAGCGCAATAAACCCGGTGCATTTGTTACTTTATTCTTCGACCACATGCAACGATGCATCCGGAAATCATATTTGATACATTTACTAAATTAAATCTTCTAAACATAATGCTCGTCATCTAACCTTTTGCACTTCGAACAATTTTAAAACCTTGCTTTTTCATTAAAAAATAACGTGAATTACATTTTGCATGTCGCTGCTGCGGCGACAACGGAGTGCAATAGGTTAATTATCTAACGTACATAAAGAATTGTGTACCGCAAAGATAATTATTGAATCCTACGCTTGTTGCTTGTTATACGAATTTTCTATCCTTTTCAAGTCGCACCATGGTAATCCCAACAGCAATGGTATATCAGAATTTTTATCATGATGTTTCGAAGCCGTTGTGCCGTGTAACGAGGACAACAAGTTGTACGCGTGAGCTCGCGTCGCCGTTTCGCGCCAAGAGTAATTGCATGCAGGATATTCGGCCGCTCAGTGCCAACTAGAAGTTTCTGACGACTTCCGTTTCCCGCACAAAGCCCGCCGACGGTCCTTCTATGTGCACAACCACCACCGACGGACGTTTTCTATGCGCACCTTTGATTGGCGACGGGCCAACTTAACAAGCGTGAAAGCTATAACGTCGATAAGAATCCGCGGCCCCGAACGGCGCAAGAATTTCCAGACGGAAAATGCAGATGGAACAACAGAGGGGTTTCCTTGAAAACTAGCGCGAATGGCGGGATACGCCGGCTGAACTTGAAGTTATTATCGAATAATAAGAAGGATAAACTTTCCTCTAATGGCTGAATAGTTGAAACCGAACTTTCTCAGTCGAGAGTTGCTCATAAATAAAATCTCGTGAAATTTCGATTCGAGGTTTTGTACGGAAAAGCCGGGCTTACGCGTTCTGTAATTTTGGGCTTGTAACTAAATTCATGGCTTACTCGTGTATTATGGGTGGAAATTATTCAACGGCGTCCACTTTCATTGGAAATTGTTATTTATCGGCTTCGAATGAATAATACCGTCGGTGAGAACATATGCAGATTGCGAATTTAGCCGACTATCTAATGTTTCTTCATTTGTATTAGATTTGCAATCGAATTCGCGACATAAATTTTAGGTACAGTGAAATATTAACTCGAATTCATATTAAAAAGGTATCGAAAAGATACATTAAATGCAAGGAGATATTTTTGATAATATTAATTTGAATAATTATTGCAGAAACTGACAAAAATTTACTTGCATAATTTGTGTTAAAATCTTATAAAAATTGTAATTTATCTTTACTATAATTTTGTCTAAAATCTGCACGCGATGGAATTTATTCTGGTGATTTTTATTAAAAATTTTAAAACCTATAAAATTGCGAATCGTAAAAAGTTAATGTTCCCGACAACGGATAACAGATTGTGTTTAAACTTTATAATACACGGCGGTTTATGATTCGTATAGAGGTGAATAAAAATTTGGTTGGCGCCACATATGGTGCATCGTGCGATAAAACGAAACGTTCGACGATGTATGCGACATCGAATGTCCGCGGTTTTAAACCCAAAACCTTTCGACGCTGTGAACGACCCCGTCCGACAACGGTTCCTTTCATCCAGGTATACTTCGCATGTTTCGTAATCGGCCACTTGATATGCAACAACCTATTATTATCCCTTCGAAACCGTCGATCGACCGGACAAATCGTTCGTACGAAGTCCCGTGCTTTACAGCTTCGTTATTCAAGGTTTGCAAATGAAGCCTGTGTCAAGGCGGCCTCTTGGACAAGGTACAAAGGTCAATTACCGATAAAGTTGGCAGGCACGTAAACCGGTGGCGTATATAAAAGACTCCTGATCGAGGGGCTGGCTCGGCTCTGAAGAGTTTTAGGACATGGAGAAGAGGGGACACGATGTACCCAACCCTCTCCGCTCGTAAACCGTTGAAGGGTAAGACAGGGACGAAGAGGGGCGGCTGGTCGTAAAGCTTCCGCGTACGTGGCAGCGAGTTAAGAAATTGTCACGTGAACCGACGATAGCCGGTGCTTAGAAAGGGTTGAGAAAAGGCGAGAAAATCGGCCCGTGCCAAGAACCGCCCCTGATTTTTGCCAGATTTAAATCCTTCGGCGCTGAGAACGAGGTTCACGTGACGGGTCGCATTTAACTGCTTCCGTCCTGACATCGACGCACACTACCTAACCGGCAATCTTCTTGCTTCGTCGTCGTGATATTTTCATATTAATAACAATACCACCCACAGACGAAAGGGATTATGAATTTTACTTACTGAGGAAGTTTATTAAATCATAATGAATTTCTACTTTATAATTGACTGCAATGTATAATAGAATGCGTGTATGTGAACACTAAACCACACCATGTAACACAGTAATAAGTCCATGTACACATGCACTAACACTTGAGTAATCACTTCACAAAACACACTAGTATATCCACAGAAACAAAGCACATGATTTCTCCAAATCAAATTTTACTTTGTCTAGTCTACACAGAAATTGTTCAATTATTGATTTATGAAAACCAAAGTTGTCTTTTTGCATTTTGCACGAGATCCCAATGAAATTTAAACAATTTTCGCGAACCGCACGCGATCGCCCCGTAAACGAGCAAGAAATTTTTGACACGTTTATCTTCGTCCTCTGTCTCGTTGTTCGACCAACGACCCCGATATAGTTTGGTTAACGGACGAACGGATAAAACCGGGCGATTTATAGCTGGATCTGAGATCAGTTTTGGTCTTTTTATTTTTCAAGCGTTTGAAACGAACGGGATCGGAGGGGATCTCGAGTGGGCTGCAGTTTTGTTCGAGCAGGCACGGCGAGTGAGAAACGTGTGCAGACTCGCAGCAACGAAATAAGAGTGCAAAAATTGAATAACCTTAACACTGCACACGGGGAAAAGTTCGTAGAGGAACGGATTCGTGAATTGCGAGCTTGATGCTTCAGGAATAATTGGAGATTTTATGTTAAAAATGAAATTCTACGATGAACCGTGAACAAACCCGTTTTTGTCGAAAGCGGATAGCATGAAAGAAGTTTGCTTCAGAATAAAATTAAAGTTTATTAGAGCGTTGAATAGAATGGTGTTTTGTGCGCTTGAAAAGATTTAACCAGGAATGATATTGAAAAAAAAAAAAAACAAAATACACGAAATCGTTGGAACTAATTAAAAATGATTACTGAAGGAACAAACGTTACAAATCATTAACCTACATGCAGCTTAATACATCATTATTAATATCAAACCCATTAAAAAGCAGATTTTCATTTAATTCCAATTAAAAATTTTCTTAATTGACCTACATTCGAGATTTATGGGAAACGCCTATATCATTATGAATCAAGTTTATTACAAATTTTAAATTTAAATTATCGTGTTTTGTGTTAAATTGCTTTTCAAGTCTTTCGTTAGATGAATATTTCAATATTCAAGATTAATGGATTAATAAAGATATCGAAGAATTGTGCAAACAAAATTGTTTCGAATTACTTTGAATAAAATCAGAACACGTTGCGTATTAAAAAAGTAATCATTTTGCTGTGTATAAATAAACAGCAAGCCGTGATGTTAAGAATACTTTAAATGACATTTTCGTACCGACCTGTTGCAGCAAAGTATTAATAAAAAGCAGTAAACAGCGAAATATAATTGACAAATTGAAAGTTATTATTTAACTGTAACCGCGGTGTATTAAACACGATCGTTTTCGGTATAGCAGTCACAATGTTAGAACGAAACCGTACTATTAAGTTTGATAGCTTTCGTGTGTTCAGCATCTATAGAAACGAGCAAGTTGCTCGTTCGCCGAAGCGAATAATTACCACGTTAAGTTAAGTTACTTACGTTCTACTGAATCTTGCCAAGCGTTGATTCGCGCCAAAGTTTGTCATATTCGCGAACAACGAACAATACGTCATTGAAATGAGTTTTAAGCAAAAGTCCACAAAAAGTTGCTCTTCGTTTAAAATTAATTTCGTTGTTCGATCAAATTTGATTCGATTAACATGGAGCAGATTCGCGGCACTGGCAATGGAATATCGCAAAGTTTCCAGCAAACGGGAGTACGCCATAAATTTAAGACGACGAAGATGACACTCCCGACAGGAAGTTGACCAGCTGCACCGGCGAGGTGTGATGGCTGGTGGAGCCAACATGTGCATAGTCCACGAATCCTCTTTGCTGCATCCCTTTTCTGACAATAAAACTTCCTCTGCAAGCGAACACCAAGAAAACTGTGCTTTCAGAAAACCGCCAGAAATGGTCAAGCTTTGTGCCATCTTGGATTTGTGAGCTTTGTGGCGTCACCGTATAGGTACTCGAAACGAAAAGGTATTTGGCTTGAAGAAGTTTCGTGTCCTTTTCACGATGCTGCATCTGCTTGTATTTTCCACGTCCCTTCCCCCATTTTATATTATTACTAACAAAATAGGTATTCAAACTTCATGGTATTTAATATAAAAAATATACTGCTGTAATTTGTAAGAATTTTTTATATTTTAGATTAAATTAAATTAAATTTTAGATACTTTTTTATTCTCAAACTTGGATAATTGTACAAAAATATGAAATAGTTTGACAAAATTTAACAATTTAAAAAATTGATTATAATAGGATGAAACAATTTATCTAGAAATGTAATCCAATTGTTGCTTAACACTTTGACTGTCATACAGCAGCTACTAAAATTTTCATTTGGTAATAATTTTATTTTTGATAAACATTATATTCTGTTTCCACAATAATATTAGTTTACATGGTTGATACGTAAAGTATCTTGCAAATATACTATCATTTTACCTTCAGTAGTTTTCTAATTGCTCCTGACCTTGGTTGTTTTAAGTCAAAGCAAATGAGTAAAAAGGAAACTTCATTAAAAGAGTCCACATCATTCTACCAGTTGAATAAAATGACCTAAATGTTCGCGATTGACTCGTTCTCGATACGTTGCTCTGCAACTCGCCCGAAGTTCCCGCATATTTCCTCTTTGCTGTTCGTATTTACCGTGGCCGGTGGCCTCCGTCCATGGCCAACAAAGTCCTAGATATCAAACAACGCTTTTAAACCGCCGCACTTTCAACAAGCCTGTGTCTCTTGTACACCCGTGAACCCTTTCACCCGCCACCCTTGAACGAACGAAATGCAAACAACATCGAACAAATTTACCGACGACCACGGCGAGAAACGGAGCGGAGCGGAGGGGTTTCGAAATTTCCGTGGAACGGGGGCGCCAAATGACGAGCGTGTATTTCCAGCATTTCGAAACCGCATCGCCGCGATTACCAGCGAGATACGTTCACGCTTGTATCGGCGAATAAAAGTATCGGTTAAAAGCTCGATTTCGACCACCCCCATCCCCTACGGCCACGGGTCAACGGGGATTTCTCTGCGTTTCCGTTTACACGGATACCAGGATCCCTGTGCTGATTCACGCTGCCAGTGGCCAAAGGATTACCGCAAACGCGAAAACCGGCAAGGGAAAACGATTATCCTCGTCCCAAAGAATTCCGACTCTTCTTTCGACCATTCCGGATGATTTGTTTCGAGGATATCAATCGTCAGGCACAATGCGAAAGGTAGTCGCAAAATGTTGAAGAATGGGATTTTTATTCATTCTGCGACACATTTTATAACCACGTGGCAGAATTCTTAATTAGAGCAGTTTTTACAAAGCTTCTTGCTTTCATTTATTCTGCGGATAATAGAATGGGAAAATAAAATATATTCCTAGATATGCTATCTTGGTATTAATAAGTTTAAACAAAAAAGTAGCAATTTTTGTTAAAACGTTATTTTTCATGAGAACTTTAACCTGACTCCTGAAGTAACCCATCCCTGCAGAACAATTGTAATTTATAATTTTAACCAGTCAAAAGATAGTCTGAAAAGGTATCATCTGTCTTTCGTTCGAGACTAATTATTGCTTTAACGATATAGAACATGAAAAATGGAACGTTTATACTGGAACAGAGATGATACATCATCTTCTAGATTTCTTGGAGTTTAAATGTCGGTGTACGTTATCGTGAATAGTAAAAATTGGGTTTAAAATAAACTTTTTCTAAACAGTGGTCTGAAAAGATACCCCGAACGAGCAAAGTTTGTAAGAGAAACCTTAAAGTTAAGTTTTCAAAGGTTCGCTTCATAATTATTGTGTCGTCACTGTACGCTGCAAGTTTGTAAAGTGGCTTTGATTTTATCCGAGCTTGGTGTCAAAACTGACGTTAATTAAGTGTTAATTAACCGACGCTGGTAATTAGTCGGCCTGGATCAATGACCGTGCGCGTATATTTAAAACCGAGCCGGCACAAGTCTTTTGATATCACTGTCGCGGACAACAATTTACGCGGTCGCATTTGTTCAAATAAGCCGGGGTTAAATAAATTTGTTCGCGTTTCATTACCGACGCGGATCATTTATTTTAGCCACGATTGCAAGTAAATTCCGAAAAGATACGGTGAATTTAGATTTCTTTCAAATTCTCAATGTTGTATTTTATTATTTTATTTATGGTTCGAGAATGAGAAAGATCAGGGAATAAAATCGTATCCGGAACATATTTATGAATATTTTTATTTCTATTATCGAACTTAATAATTTTGCTAGTAATTAATTTAAATTACAGTTGCAATATCTGAAATTTTGTTATATTATTTAAAATTTGGAAAAACTGATATAAGAATAAACAAAGTTAAATGGAAACTCTATGTTAATTATGTGTTTCCATTAATGTTTTCAAAATTTATTTGACTGGTATGATTCGTATGTTAATGAGGACCACACTCCAAGTACGAGTCTAATGGATTAATGAATACGAGTAAGCTGACTACTGGCTAATAATTTGATCGGTTTCTCTCATTTCCGATTGCAAACTGCTAAGATCTGATTGATGAGATGGCTAATAATCCATAAGCTGTTCCATCTGCTGTATAACATAGGTTTCCTGCTGCAGTATGGCATAATACCTCTTTAACATCCAGTGGATTAAGTTTGTGCAACTGTCATACGCACACACGTCGGCTAGATTTGGAATTAATACCGTAACACAAAACATTATTAATTCCTAATTAATTGTTTATTGATTTAATGCGACAAGAATTGAATTTTGAACAGTTCGCAGCAGTTTATGTCACTTTGTTAAATATTACTAAGCATTTTAATTTCAAATAAATTGCAATTAAATCGAATCAACTTTTGATTCATAACCAACAATCTAAATAAATGAACCATACCTTAAAATTACTAATGGTCATACGATGTCCATATTGCCCGCTTTATGGCCGGTTTCTATTAATGGCTCAATGAATCATTGAGCGTCCAGCTAAAATTAGCGCTTTAAATTTAGAAACACCCACGCGTTATTCATATCGAATATTTCACTTCATGTTTTTCTCATTCAATACTTTTTAAACGCACGATCAGCTGTGTGTACGTCGTCGAACGGTTATCGCTGGCAAAGTTAAAAATGCCACGTTAGAATCTGAAATAGCCATGTATCCTGGCCGTATTGAAAACTTCAGCATCGGCAAGCTCTAATGACCGGCATCTCGCATCTAGTTCCGCAGTGTTCGCCTGTTGACGACGGAAAAAGCACCGATAATTACTCTTCCAGCCGTGCCGTGAGGTCATTCGGTTGGCTTTTCATTCGGGTCAGTTGGCCAGCCAGAAGGACGATTATTTTCCACAGGGTAGCCATTTAACGACGCCCGATCGTGGCACGACGCTAAGCGTGAAGACGTTTATGCTCTCGTTATACCGGACGAGCCGCAAAACCATTCGGATTTTAAATATAATTGCAATTTTTTAAACAGAAATCAAGTTTTTGTTTAGAAATAAAATGTTTTCAAAATTTTGGCACATTTAAATAACGACTTACTGTGAATATCAGGAAGTATTCATTAACACTAGAATTTAGATTAGGCATCGGTAGTTCTAGTGTTAAATCAATAAAAATAATAATTTTTAAGTGATTTACAAATTTTCAATTAATTGGCCAATCAAATTCAGGTCCTGACTAATAAATAGATACCGTAATTATAGTACTTCAATATTTATCTCAAATATGACCGATAATTGTACCTTTAATTAAATTATCGATATCCATTTATGTCTTTATCTTCATTTCTGTTTGATACAAGGCTAATCTGGTCGGTTCCCACAACATTAGAGGGGGCGATCGTTTTGCCAGTGTACGCAAATTAGTCAGACACGAGTGTAGCCACTTAGGCGGCTTTCGAGGCTCGTATCGCGGCCTATCCCCGAAGTCTTAAGAAGCTTAGAATTTTCGGAGATTACGAAGAAGCCGAGCGGGGTCTTCGAATGCGTGCCGGGCTTAATAATGGGGTATAACGCGATCATTTCAACCCATCTGAGCTTTACCGCTTTTCAATTCAGAAACGGACTGGATTAAGGGAATCGTGCTACGGCTTTTCTGTTCGCCGAAACACCGCTCATTTCGCTAAAGGAACTAACCGAATATGGTATCTGGCTACCTCTTGTCCGAACGGACCTGAATGCCGTACCTTCATTGTTAAATGTCCGCTTGAATAATTAAGGTCGGGTCGTGATTAAACTCGGCTTTTCGACAATCAACCGTTAGCCAAAATTATTATTCATACATTTCGGCGAAATTAATGATACCAAGGGAAACTGGGACAGAATGAAATATTGCCGTCTTTTTTTTCTTTTCGTAAAGTTGAAAGTTTCGAATCGCTCTGCGAGCTAACAAGAGACACCGTTTAAATTTAACGTGCTGATTTTAATAAAATTTATATATGACACAGTTTTTTTGAAAGATACTTGACACATTTTTTTGAAATCTGCAATTGTCTATACTGTCGACCATAAAAGCTGATACCTCCTTTAAAGCAGAATAACTGTTCTAAAATTGAAGCAAACGATTCGAGTTTTATTGAGGAGTTAGAAAATAACCGGGGTAACTTTTACAATTTCTTTTATGCTGAAAATTTCATCAGAATTGACGACACAGTTCCGACCAATTGAAATTTTTCTGAAATTGCGAACGTATAACGTTCAGAAAATAGATTTGTCCTTTCTTAATGAAACTCGGACAATTTAGTTCAATTTTTAAACAATTGTTCCGTGTTCAAAACTGTCTTAATATTTATTGTCAGAATTGTATAGTTAAAAAATAAATATTTTAAGATCTATTTGTCCCAGAAAAATAGTGTACTTTTTCAAAAAATCAACTAGTTTAAGAAATTATTCATTTACTGTTTTTGTATCTACCAAGATTATTTATTAGCAGTAAGTATAGTTAACTGTTTTCGTTTCTGTCACAAAGCAATTTATGTTTTCATAACATTTAACCAGATGATCACAGCTCCTCAGCAGTTTCTCGTTTAAGCAGAAGATGAAATGGATCGCAAGAGCGAGGGATGAAAGACGTTATACAGGTTTTATTACCGTCGACTTCACGTTGTCGCAATTGTAAACTCGATAGAGAAATTAATACCAAAACGCGTTTATAACGGTCCTTGGTCCCTTTATACAGGTGCGTTGACATGTAACTGTTGTACGCTCTCGTCCGCTTTGCCCGGCTGCAAATATACGGACGATAAAGGCCTTTATACCGTGCATCACGGACAAAATTCTAATATTACCAGGCACACCTTCAGCGGGAAAAGAAAAGAGTTTCACATTAAAGCTCGCTGCTTTCCAGCCCCTAATTTTCAGTTTAATCTTACGCCGCGTCGTACGTTAACACTTAACGTGTACTTGCACCCTCGTCCATTAGATTCCACCTTTTAGAGGCTTATGCACGATAATGTTCGGTTTCGTCGCTGAGCGCTGCCGTGTGCTCGCTGAATTTATTATGCATAAATTGAAATAGTGAATAACGTTAAAGACAAACATTTATCAATTTTCTTTGCTATCAATTTCTGAATATTTCATGCCTTTTGGCTCTAAACCATTCTTGAAGGATAGAGTCATTATATTCTAATTAATGTCAGAGTGATAATTACTGATCAACGTTTTGTTAATTTTACAAAACAGCACTTGCAAGTTAGGTAGTAGTAGTTTCACACTCAGAATGAGATGAGAGTAATACTCTTTATTTATGAACCCAACATACAATTCAGAATTGAAATTTTTTAAATTCGTTTTCATTTACATTTTCCAAATTTTGTTTACTCAAGTGCTAATAATGAATGCGTTTATCAGTTTCAAATCTATATCATTCTTTATAAAAATCCTTCCTCGTGCTATTATTTCACGCTCAATTGCACCAAAATCCATAAAAAAAAAAAGAAAGGGAACAAAAGAGAGGAAGAAATCTATTCTTCAAGCCGTCACTCGGCCGGACGGCAATTTTTCATTTCTACTTGATTACCCTGGGGCAAGTAACGTGTACACGAACGTCCATGGTAGCTGATGGGTCATCAAAGCGTTCCGTTGTTCGTATCGGGACCACGTGTGACCGATACGCGAGAAAATTTCAGCAAAATTGCGTATTTATCGGACGCGTTCACGCTAATGCACGTATTTCCGGGCTGAACGCTCGAGCCGATAATTTCTTTTCACCGGAAGCACTCCGGCAACGGTAATGCAATCGGGCTAGGCCAACATCCGTCGCGTGCCATCTATTTTTCAACGCGTAACCGTATCACACATTCGATATTCAATTGATTTAATAGCCACCTCGTAAATCGCCTTTGACCGCGTTGTTACGCGAGCTCTTTCGTGATTCGAGCGAGAACGATGTTGCTCTCGTGCCGTTAATGGTGCTCACTTATACACAATCACGCTTTTGTGTCTAGGTCAAAGGTCGACGGGCTATATTCTAATAAGAACCCTACACGTTCGATAACACTGTCATTTCATCAAATTAATGACATTAAATGTCTAAATTCTGCAACAATGGAACGATGGCAACTAATGATGATAATCCAGATCAGCGTCAATATTGGAAAATGGAGAGGATCGTGTCAGTAATAATGATGGTGCAGCAAAACTACTTTTTTATTATTACTTTGTTGTTACGTACGAGTAGTATTTGAAACATTAGATTTAAAATGAATAGTTATAGCATTAATTGAAAACAATTTTATTTTATTGGAGCCAGTTACAGTTGCGTGGGACACCCTGTACATAGAATACGCGATTCGGGTTTGAAACACTGACGAAAACTATTTCCATTAATTAATGAGAAGTGCAGTCTGTTTTGCGGTTCTAAATTGTGAACAACGAGGTTGAAAATTATTAATAAATGCAAATTGCTATTCTGTTTTAATAGCTGTTGCAGTACCGGAAATATGTTAAAAATAAATAGGTATAATACATTTACATTAGAGGTAAATGGTCGAGTACAATTATGAAATAATTCAAATATTCATAAAGAAATTACGACCAAGCAATTGTTCTATTGTTTCCCGGTTCAGACACATGTATGCTGCTTCGTGTTAAAAGAAATTAGAATTTTTCTCATTTATCGTCGTTCGTTGACTCGTTTATAAAATATTTACCAGCGGCCACCTCGTGTCATGTGAAAACGAAATTGTAGTCAATAAACGGGAAACACGTCCCCGCCTTATCTTCCGGATAAGTAGGTTGATTAATGTTATTCATGAAATTAACTCATTAACTTTTAGTCACGAAGTGTCACACGAATTTCCTCGTGCATGTATCAACGCACTTCGATAACGACCTCCAATGTTGTATAATGTTTAAAATTAACATTTTTTTTATAATAGAACCTCTTTCACGTAAACTCATTCTATCGGTTTTAGTTATATTTTATTTTCTTAAAATAAGTGACCAAACAAATTTCATAAATTATTATATCGACTTTACTCCACTTTTTAACGATTGTTAGATTAATTAGTTCATATCATAGGATCTACTATACAGTAAATTTCCATAACGCGCTAAATATATTGCAACTACTGTTTCCTCATACAACAAGCTATACAATAAAAGTTATAAAATATTTTATTTCGTGTTCCGGATTGTTAAAATGGAAATATTTTGTTTTGTGATTCAGGTTGTTAAAATGAACAATATTTTACTTTGGGATTTATATTGTTCGAATGGAAGTATTTTATTTATGAAATTATTCATTCTATTTAGAATAGTAATTTTATATAAGTTGAACAGTATTTAAGATATTAAACAGCATTTAAAATATTCAACTCGTCAAATATTACTCACCGCTGGGGAAAATGTAATACAATCTCCTATAACGCGAATTCATGCAATGCCTAACTTATTAACCGCGTTATACGGCAGTCTGGTCTATTTTGTTTTTGTTCATGTTTGCCCGAACCTTCTCCGGAATATTTCGAACCGCCAGCATGTTTCGAGACGAATTATGCGTTTCACGAACATCAGAAACGTTAAAATTCCGCGCGATGGTTATTAAATTTTATTCATAATAATAAATTTCAAGGGGTTGGGTGAAAAATTCCGCTGATATCGTTGCAGCGATGCTCCGTGTCCCGTGGACGCATCGTAAATTACAATTATCTATTAAAATTGGTATCGCGATTTCCGTCCGTTGCTCGCGTACTCGCGAATAAAAAGGAAACAACGCGGGGCATGTACGGACATTCTCTGACGTGAGAATCGAAGGAAAATTGTTCAAAAATCATGACAGGATCGGAATTTGATTGATAATCGCGTTAAAAAGTTGACGTGCGCTTCGCGAGTTTCGAAATCCAGAGGGGGAAATATACGCTTTAATAAATGCGGATACACGTACCGTTTGTTTTCGAGATATGGTCACCGTGCATTATGACGCCATTTCGTAACAGGTGTGTTCATAGTAGACTCCGTTATTTACCATGAACGTGTCGCTGTATTTGAGACGGGGATTTTAGGGGGTTCAATTTTAAAATATTAAATGTTCGCGCTGGTTTGAACGATCGAAATTTATTAAGCTGCTAGATTTTTTTTACCGTCAGTGTTATTGATAATTGAAACCTTAAAATTTTGATAATTGACACATTACTGACCGATCTAAAATGACAAATAAGTGAAATTTCTTACTTTGAATTTATATTTCCTGATATAAACGAGAAACTAATAATCAAAGAAATGATTTGTTTCGCTGGTAACAATGAATTTCGCTGGATACTCGAAAATTTGTATATTCCATCCTTTTATTACACGGTACTCTGAAGACGCGGTTTCGATTTAACACGGTCAAAAATTCCGACAGCTCTCCCGTAACACAGTTTCCGTATTGTACAACGGCTTAACGAACTTGGACAGCCCTCCTGCAACACAAAAGTTTTGCATGCTGCTCTTTCGATAGAACACGGAAGTAGGTACAATGAAAAGAGCTGGTATACACCGTATTCGTTGTGAATAAAATTATAAATTTGAAGAATTTTTTTACGATATCATTGTAGCACCTATAGCGCTAAAAAAGATAACGTTAACAACAGTTATGTTTTCACTTTGATGATTGCAGAAATTTTATTCGTATTATTCGTATTAATATAATTTAATTCATCATTATTTTTCAGACGTATTTTATAAACGCTGTTTTGTTTCTCTTTGTATCGTGGTCGGTAATAGAAAAACGTTACCGCTTATCTAACGGCCCACAAGGTTGATTAATGTTACTCCAGAGATTAACTTGTTAAGTTCTAGTCACGAAGCGTCATATACATATAGATATAGAGGTGCGTGTTTAAAGTAACCACATTTTTCCTTAATATCCTATTTATGCCGTGGCAAGGGTTTGTTTTATGAAAACAATCTATTACACCACGATATTAATATTTCATTCGTTTCTTTTGATTAAGAATATTTTGTAATTGTTAGAACCATGAAAAATTTGAGGTTCTCGAAAGGTAATAGAAATTTGTTTTCACTAACAAGATGGTAGTATTTAAATTATATTTTAGTTTAAAATCGCGCATAAATCAACGACATTCCACGAAAAGATACCTTGTATGGCTTGAAGGGGAAAAAAGGAGAGAAAATACCGAACAGATCGAGTTTATTAAGCGGAAGTTATAGCGAGCTGGGGTCTGGATAAACGCAGATGATCGCGGTTGATTATCTAGCGGTAATGTTAGAATCCATCGAGGGTGAACAATTCGAATAAAAAAGCAGAATACGGTCACGAGAGTCGGGCTGTTTGTGACGCGTAAGAATATAATATGCCGAAAGGGAGGGAATGTTCATATTCTCTGAAAATCATTTATGAGCGACGTTAATTACTGGCGGGCATCAAATCATAAACGTGGCGAAAGTGCTCCTTTCTGAATAATTAATGTCACCTCTTTGTGATAAACTTGTTTGAAATTAAGCAAAAGTTCATAATTAAATATAAACTGCATTTAATAACAATCATTTCAACGATCAAGAATATTTACAGAAAAATCTCTTATACTAACAATTAGTCTTCATTAAAAGTAAATGACAGGATTAAAGAGGGTAAATTATTTAAAGATATATTTTCGCTTAACAAATTCTTCAAAGACGGTTCCAGCGGGCAAAGAATATAAAAAAATAATCCAGTACGAAGATTAACCTGAAACATGATAAAACAGTTCCTCATCAAAGGTCCATCGGCCAAGAGTTAATTATTCGTTTACCACCCCCTGTCCTGGAAAGTCGATTCGGTTGTGCTTCCTCCCCGGGGAACTATTGTTGGCATTATGTATGTACATCGTTCAAACGTCGGTTCTTTGTTATATCGTCAAACGATCCACGAGCAGCGTTATTGGTTCACCGACGTTTTTACGAGGTCCCTCGTTGCAGTTAAAAGAGCCTTGTAAAACATTTTACGATCGGTATCCCTGCACGAAACGAACTCTTGCTGAACCTATCATCGAAGTTAGAATGAAAATTAAAGTACCAGCGTGTAGTGTTACTTTGGTGATACTATACATTTGTACTTCTGTAACTGTACGAGAAGTTTGCGCAAACTTGTTTATTACTTGAAGCAATATAAGCAGGCGATGATTCTAACGCCTTGTTATGTTTTTAATTTAATAGGACATGAAACCTAAGCTCAGCTTAAGTTAATTATTTGTTCGCCTCTTTCTTTTATAAGTTAACTTCTACTTTTACATGATATTCTTTCTGGTTTCTGATTACAGGTTCAATTGTGGAAAGATGATCCGCGACTATCTGGTGCTACTCTCGTGGCTGTGCGCGGTACAAGGAAAAACAGGTACGCCATTCGAAACTTTTTCTTCGTGTTAACTAAAGCCACTTAACCACTTATCTACCTGTACGTCTATAACACATGTTGCACACGATGATAGCAGAATTATTAAAACGGGCGAAACTTTCGTTGAATCTAGGTCGATGTTCTTTGAGCGTATGTGGCCGAGAATTTACTCGACAATCGTACGATGACGTGTGTAGTTAATTATTAACGATGTTAACGAGCGTAATAGAAGTTCCAACGGAATTATCGAGGCGATGAGAACGTTTTGACCCAATATCGGATGAAAACTTGCTTTTCGATCATTAACACGTTGACCGTTACGGTAACAAAAATCGAGAATTAATTTTTTAAGAATTTTAGATAGATTTTTTTTTATTAACTACGTATCTTTACCATTCATATTCTTTCACATGCGTATAAAATAAGAGAACGCCTGGACCTTGCTATTTCTTATGAAATAGAAAATAGTAACGTATAAACTAGAATCTTGAAAATTATATGAAATTCAGAAGATTTCAGCGACGGGTCTATTGCTACTGGTCAGTTACGATACACACTGGATTGTTAAGAGTCGATGAAAGTACGCTACGAAAGAGTTCGAATCGATATATCCCTCCTTCGATCTGCTGCAACAAAGGTAAAAAATAACCACGCTGACATATGTTGATTAATCCCGGTGCACATTAAAGCGCTCCATAATTCAACACCGAGTCGAAAGCAAAGGTAGCTCGAAGTAGCAATTGTTGGTCGCGTGTCCCCCTCGCATTCGTAATCCCTCGGCCGTTCGTTCTGATAAATTTAATCTGGCCGCCGGATCGATCCTCCGTTTCTAATTACCTTGCAAAGTGGCCCCAACCTGGTTTCGGATTGGCGCGGCGCGGTTAATTTAAAACAATCCACGGTGCATCAAGAAAGGAGCGGGTTTCAATTGAATTCCATCGGTGACTCTTCGTCTCCGCGGGCAAGAATTCGAGTGGCCCTCGTGATTGCATTCGCCACGTTACATCGGCTTTACAAGATGGCGACGAAACGACGAATGCAAATGCGAGGCCGGGGCACTTGGATGCAAATAAAGGTGGAAAACGCAGAAAGGCAAGAGACCGTTTCGCTCTGCTTGCAGGGTTTTTCTGGCACATCACCGACATCCACTATGACCCGAGGTACTCCACCCAGGGAAACGCAGTCAGCAGTGAGTACTTCCGTTGTGTGTATAGTCCTGCACGCATCCGCCCCTCCCCTCCACCTATCTTTACTTTCCCTCACCCTGTTATATCCCGAGACTGTTTCATATAGAGAATTCCTAAAATGTTTGGCCAGACGTTAACGGTATCTGTATGTGTGTGTGTGGGTGAACGTATGGATGTGTTGTACCATGGCTTAGCGACGAGAATGTAAATGCTTCCTCTTCGAGGCTACCTCAATTGGATTTCTCGATGAGAACATTGGCTATTTCTTAGGACCGATGATCATTTAGGCTGCCCTGTGAGCCCTTGTGAGAATTCAGGTACACTCTCGGTGGTTTGACGTAGCTATTGATTGGTATTCAGGTATTCAGAAGTGTCTATCGATCGTGCGTAATTAGCGATATGAGACACTTCAGTCGAAATTTGTAACCTGCTTTGACCTATATTAATTTTGGTCAATTTCTCTTGCAAATGACAGAAAATATCTACCAACATAATTATATTTGTTATTTTAAAACACGCGATTGTCGAAGTTTTAACAGAAAGCAAGAGAGATACATTCTCACCTGTTCCATAATTATGTTCGATGCACGAAATATCGTTCAAACTTGGCCAAATATTTCACGAATTAGGCGCATTCACCCAGCCTGGTCCCGGACCTCTATCCAGCTCGTTCCCGTCGGTATTTTCCGATCGTTTTAAAGTGCCTGGCGTGTCTGGTTGGCACGAAGTTTGCATGAAATAACCAGCCTCAAAATTGCCTCCCATACTCAAGGCCATGTCATTTGGACATTAGCAAAGGCGATACGTGACCGTCCGTTGGCCTTTTCCCTTCGAGCTCGACCATGCCCTTCTCTGTCGCACTGTTCGATGCTGCTCTCGTCCTTTCCTTAGATTTCAACCCTTGCTTTCAGTGTGCTGGAACACGAGGAACAGCGTAGACGGAGGCTGGATGCCTTCGGAGCGGAAGCCGGTCGGTGAATTCGGTGATTATGGTTGCGACTCACCCTGGGCCTTGATCGAATCGGCCATGAAGGCGATGAGGTTCCATCACGGCGAGGGAATCGAGTTTGTCCTTTGGACTGGGTGAGTGCCTCGCAGAATACCAAATATTTGTCGCTGTTTAACCATCGTCGCATTAACCCTTCCATTACTGAGAACGATCATAGTTGCTCCTAATAATATTAAAAAAATTCATTTTATTTTGTGTTTCGTTCAAATAATTTCCTATTCCAAATAATAAATAATTCAATATTGGAGGTTACAAAGCTGAATTACAATACTTTTCAAAATGCTTAATTATTAATTGATTTATAATGTTAATTTAGGACTTTGGGGCGATTTTATAAATATTTATCAATATCGAAAGAGTTTTTTTCCAAATAAAAGTACGCAAATCTTTGATCATACAACCTGTGAACTACGAAACAAGATCCCATAAAGAATTATAATTGCTGGCCGTTAATTAGATGATAATCGCCGAGTAGGAAATTCAACTAACCGCGTCTTGCGGGGATTATCGACACGGCCAGAGAGATATCGAATTGGCTGGCAAGGATGTTCATTTAAGAAGCTTTTGATGAAAATCGACTGCCGCCGGCACGATACGGTTTATCTCGTTACGTAGTTCCGGCGTCTTTAATCGAACAGCCTGTGTAAAGGGAATTAATTTAACCCGTTCCAATTTGTTCAGGATTTTGTGTACTGTATCGAAGTCTGCCAAAGGAATAACCGGTATCTTTGATGAATTTATGAATTTAAGTGTTCGTTGAATTTTGTTGATAATGGTCGAATTAATTAGCGGGAGAACAATACAATTTTTCAACGAAAGTTAAGAAGGCTTTATAAAACGTTGAATTTTAATTTTGTTTTACCAGAATATGTTAATATTTATGCACAACGCGAAATGAAAGCGTCGATAATTTCTTCCAAAGACTTCCTTCACACCCGTAAAATCCATCACCAAAATTATTTCGCTTGTTGAATTTGCAAATTATTAATGAAATTTCAGCCAAACGAAACGCGATACGTTTACGGTCGATTCAACAATTACTTTCTGACAACTACCGAAAGTGGCAAATAACGTGTGATACATAGTGAACAAGATAATAATTGAACGGGAAATTAACGATCGTTCGATGAAACGACGAATTATGATCCACGAACAGATTATACGAGCTAGAGCGAGCAATTAGCAAATTGGGCCGATAAATCAACAAAAATTGATCGATCTTTAACATGCAATTTCGTAGACTAATCCGTTAATTGATGAATTTGTGAATACGAGGAACCGAAAGCTTTGTGTATTACGCTCAAAATTAAATCGTACATGCCGCCAATATAATCGATCCTTACGAATTTATCGACGATTAAATTCGTAATGAACTTAAATCGATTTGTTTTCTAAACATTTACACTTCTGTCCTTAATTTTTCTCAATAAAATATAACATGTCTAAAGGGAACGAAAAGGGTTTCAAGATTTTAGTCCATAAATCGTCTAAATAAAATTAATAATTGGTCGCTGATTGCACGATTGTGCACGACTCAAAATTACACCGTTTCGTTAAAAAGAGAGGAAATTGGTCCATGTTCAGCCGAACGCTTAATAACGAACGTGTTAAGATCTAACGTTACCCGTAGAAGATTCTTATTACGATGCAACGCGGAAAAGCGGTGCGCGGAATGAAACCGAGTAAATTAGAAATTGAATCCAGTGCTCGAGCGAACAAATGACAAATCGAGAGGAACAAGCGGGAAGCTCGCGGAAGCCGGTCGTAGTACACGTGTCGTTGCAATTTAACGAGAAACCTGAAAACTTTGGCCGTCGCGTCGCAGCCAGGAACGCCATTACAAGGATTGCCGCAATTAGATCCTCTTAGAAACCGGATTTTTCCGCCCGCAAGCGACAATTTCCTTCGTTAATTTTTATTTGATTCGGGAATATTACATTGCCGGCCTCGTTGAAAGTTGCCGCCTCTCGTTTGCCTTTTTCATTAACCGGAGACAATTTCGATCGAAATCTACGGGCTGTTTCGAAAAAACCGAAAGCTTAAAAATACAGAAATATTGAATCGAAATATTCCATGGTACGATCAACCCTTAAATGTACAAATTTTTAAAAAAATGATAAAATACCTTGACAGCAAATGCAGTTTAAAATTTATTTATTCCATTTGCAAAATATCTTTGATAACATATGGCTAATATACTAATTGCTGTAAGGAACTTTGCATAATTATTTTGAGTTCAAGGTACAGAAATTTTCTTTTTTTTAAATTGTAAATTGCGTTGCAAAAATTATAAATTGATAAGTATAAAAGAAATTATTTTATTGAAACAAACTCTTCTGTGATGAGAAGGGGTAGGTGTCGAGATAAACAAAGTTTCAAAGCTTGCAGATAATTTTAAATAGCTGGCTGAACAATGAAAATCGAAGGGATAAAACGACGACTTAATTCAAAGATTGCGGTAGTAAATTGTATAAATCAAGAAGTCTTTGGTATCGCGTGTGTACAGGGGGTTTCTGCGAGTTAATCGGCAACCTACAAAGTTTGAAATGCGATTTTGCGGAAGTGGATTTAATGCCGTTAGAAAGGCAGTCGAGATTGAAGCCTTTAAAGATCAAATTCTTCTCTCCGGAGTCAGAGTCGTTTGATTCCGTATGTTTCACTTGATTTTCTGACATGTTGATCTTAATTCATGCCGCATCCGGAAATATTTAATAATTTAGATTGGAAATTGAATAACACTTATACTAGATAAATTTGAAGCTTAATATTTTATTAATAACAGATTGTACAAACTAAAACAAAGTTAGACAACTCTGTAATTACCATATTTTTAAATTGAAATTAACACTGTTACTTCCAGAAACATAGAAACTTTAGAACACTATATTTTTGGAAATTTAAAAATATTGTGCAAATGTTTAGATATTCACTTTGATGAGAATACCTTTTTAGTACTGAGAAAATTAATTAACCAGTTACAACAAAAGTATTGTTAAATGTTTGAAAGTTTGTTCGTCTAGAGTCTAGGGAATGTTAAATGAAAACTAAAAGGATTTTCTTACAATGTAAGCTGGACAAAGTAAGTTGGCAAACTGTACATTTTATCCGCGATTCTATCAAAAAATGTGGGTTGTTCGTGTATTCACACGATATCTGCATTGTGCTGCAACTCTGCAATGAAATATGTCATTGCAAGAATAAAGTTCAGATAACATAAATCTCTGAAGTTTATCCAGAATTTTATGAAACGACGGTTCAATTTTCAACCGGATAAACGAACTGGCACATTTGTCCGTACAAAAATAAATTTTTCTATCGATTTACGAATGGCGCTCGGTTCATATTCAGATTTTAATCCGTGTGCAATACGAATGTAATTATACGGAAGGTTTCAATTTAATCAGTCGAAAGTATTTGTATTATCTGGATGCGCAAAACGTCTGGGATCACAAAACTTGCCCGCTACGCGCGCTGCATATAATTGGACTGCAGCGTGTACACCGCTTCCGGTTACAGCAGAATAGCGGAACTAAAATACGCATCTAAACTTTGTGCACAAATTGTTCGGCGGAAAAACAGTCATACTCCCGGCAAAATACGGTTCGCCCGCCATAAAGTCAACTTATTGCTGTTTCGTGGTAAATCAGAGAGCCGTGTGTTGAATTTACCCTGAGATTATTATGGAAATGCAGTTTCGAGGATTGTGCAAGCCACGTAAAAATTCAAATCCGCCCAAGATTTGTCAACTTTGTACATCCAGATAAGGACTAAATGAAACCGAGTACAACTGTAACACCCGCGATTAAATATTCTAACGGGTTTGTTTAGATTTACTTTTGAAATTATGATGCAAATTATCAACATTGAAATTATTACTCAATTCGCGCACCACAATTTTCGCGTAATTTCGCTACGGAATAAAACTCGGACAAATATTATTTTTTCAATTTTATCGATAAACATTCGTGTTAAAAGCGATTCGAGAGCTGTTCATTGTCGCGTTTAAAATTTCACGCGCGATAAATGAATAAATACTTGACGTATCGAGTTTCTCCGTACTCGATTCACGGCGAAAGAAGTCGAACAATTTTGCTCCACAGAGACTCGTGTCAAAATTGAAAAACTTAACGGGACTTCGGTTGCTTCGTGGCTGTAAAAGCACGAGTCTGAGATCTTTGCGAAGGGAGAAGAAAGGGGGGGGGGAAAGAAAGAAGGTAACGTAAAACGAACGGAGGATAGGGCTTCGCTTTTAACCGTAGACGCGACGTAAGGTTCCGATGTAATGTCAGAATCAAATAAAAGTTTTTTAACAAGTGTGCGGACGGTTTCGAGAGGAAACTTGAATTTCTAAAGGGGCTTCAACCCGCCACCGTTTTTCCGGGCTGTTCCACTAAATCGAGACTGAAAGTTCGCGTGTCGTCATCGAGCGGGGTCGGAGCTGGCACGCGTGCACACGCAGTGTACGCACCACTCTCAATTGATCGCATTCGCTTCTTGAACCCTTCAATTAAGCCCTTGATTTCACCCCTGAAATTCGATTAGCGAAGTTTCGTATTATGTTTCCCGCGGCTTTTGGAAATTCGAACTTGGTAAACAGCGTGTGGTTGAATTAACATCTTTTGTTCGGGGGTGAAAAGCCACAGCGGGCGCAGTATTTGATACGAATATGAATTCATTATAATATTTAAGAAAAATTCAATTTCACGCGATGCAGAATTTTAATATTATTCTTGCGGTATCCTTAACATGACGTTATGTTATTTGTAAGCAAAATAAGGTTATATCATCAAACTTTCAGTAAAATTTTATTTTCTATACAATATATTTTCAAATTTTGCAAAATCTTTTATCGTGCAATTTGAAACTAAGAAAAATGGACCGTTTTTAGAGAAAGACAATAAACTAAGCTAAGGAACCAAGTACAATAAATTTTGAACCATTCGCCAGGTCGTAACTCGAGCTTTGCAAAATCCTCTCCCCGACCATCTGAAACCTGAAACAAGAAACCTTCTTAAAACAAACAAGCTAGGAACCAAATGCTAGTAAAATCGAAACTTTGAATACAAATTCCATTGCTTACTTTGCACGATTATTATTTTCGATTATACAAAATATCTCTTGTTAACAAAATTCGCGATCACTTAATTGAGTGTACACACGAACGCGGCCAGCGCAGCATTTTTTCCCCATTAAACGCTCGAAACAGAGCAACTTCATCCGTCAGCATTGACCGTACGTAACCAGCGCTAATGAGATCTGTATATAACTACTTGTTGCAGAGACGCGTTGACCCGCACCGCCAATATGAGCGCGGCCCTGCGCCTGCAGTGTTTGCGGAATTTGACCGATCTGTTGTCCCGCACGTTTAAGGAACAATTTGTGTTCCCTGCGCTCGGACACGAGGACATGGGGGTGAGCTTCTCGCAGCTGGCGGTTCTGTGGCAGCAATGGCTGCCGCAGGAGGCCCTGGACACGTTTCGTACCGGTGAGTGCTTACACACCCTAAATGCGTTCATGCCCGTTGGCTTTTACCGCGCCACAGGTAGGAATTTCTCGAGATGGACGTGTTTCGTGACCGGGCCACGGCAAGATGGGTCGCTCGGCGTACACGGAAATCGGATTAGACCAAAAGGGACAAAGACTTAAGGACCGTGGCTTTCGTGAAGAACGTATGCTGCTTGCGAATTAATTGTTTGACGTCGGAGATTCTATGGAGCACGTTTCCGGCAAATTGTAATTCGTGTTTGTTCTTCGCAGCGTACGTTCTCGTGGGGAAAATTGTGGGATAGGTACGGAGCTCGTGTTGGTGTAGTTGAATTTGATCAGCTCTTAGTACTTCTGTTTTATTATATAGATCAATCTAAGATTACATAAATAATTTCAAAAAAATTGTGGATGCACAAAATCAAAATTAGATATTATTAAAATTAAAAATTAAGCTTGGATTGATGAAAAGTTCAAAGTTCGCCCACTAAGAAAGATGCAATTAGGCTATATCGGATCTAATTTCCTTATTATAATATTTATATTTTCTGCTAAGAGTACACAAACCTCAACAAGTTTAAAAATTCTCTTTTTGTATCGCGATCGGGTAAAATCCAACTTAGCCAATCGAACGGTACGAAAATTTGTCGAAACCGACTGTGTCCGCGATTTCAATAAAGGCCCATTAGCGAGCACCACTGCCAGAAGGAATTACGGGAGTAGACCGCATAAACCGGCACCGGCTTAAGGTTATCTGACGATTTCGTGCACTTGTTACAGCCGGATATTACACGATAGAGCAGCGCTCAGAAAAGTATCGAATCATCTTTTTGAACACAAATCTGTGGCTGAACATAGCCGACATACGTATGCTGCATCGTACCGGAAGCAGCACGATCGATCCTCAGGATCCTTTCGGCCAGTGGTCCTGGTTCCAGTTGACCCTCGAGAACGCTCGCAAGAAGAAGGAGACGGTGAGTTTTCATTTGCATAATTTATTATTTTAATGTTGATCAGTCGATTGGCACCGTGAGAGTATCAACCTTAACCTCATCATATTCGAATGAAAAAATGACTTGAAGCTTTTGGTAATATAATTTATGTTTATATTGTGTTAATTAAATATTCTGTGACTGGAATGATAGGTGTCGATTGTCACTGAAGGTACAAATTTAATTCTTTCGTGGTACTTGTTCACGAGGGGTAAATTTTGCAGTGAAATTTCCAAAAATATCCAAAAGGCACGATAATTTATGTAAAAGAAAACTGCAGATCAATTTATATTCGTATTTCTGCTCGAGTTTCGTTCCAATAAATTGTCCGGTATTTTCATTCGGGATAAGCTGCGAAAGGGTTAATCAAAAAGTAGACGAACGAAGGATCGAGGGATATAATCCTTGGGAACTTTTCAACATCCTCGACAAAAAAGGATCAGCACCCGGTACAAATTGAACGGTGCTCGTAAAACGAACCCTGCGAAATCTGCAAATTCGTAGAGAATAAGGGCGAAAAAGGGGAGGGAGGTGGGCAGGTAGGGGAACGGGAAGAATTGTTCGACGGCCGAAGTGGCGTTAAAGGAACTTTATCGGGGAAACGTCAATTCCTCGGGATGAAAATTGTGCTACGCCGGTATCAACGTTGATGCCGTTCCGTGCCGCTTCGTTTCCTCCATTTTGGTCCCCTGTCGCGATAAATTATTTACACGGGACGCAGTTATCGGGACGACAGGCTATCAGTCAATAACAGAACTTCCGGACGGGGAGCTTTGCAGTTCGAAAGCGAGCTTCGGATCCGCTTTCATCGGGTGGGACACAAAGTTGCCGAGGAAATATTAATATTCGATATTGTTCGACGTTTGCATGATCGTTTTGCGACGATCCACGTACATGGAATGATACCACTCGTACGAAATCGTTGTTGCTTACGGAGAATGTCGACGAAACTGATTTATTCGCAACGCTTTTCGCGATAAATCAGAAAGTTGATTTGAATAAACATTCTTCTTAATTGTGGAACATAGCCACAATTCTTATATTATGAACCTATCCATAGTTCATTTCTTGATTACTTTTATTATTCTTAACTATTTTAATCCAAAAGATAATTATATTTATTATATAGTAGCCATTCAAAAATAAAAAATATAAATCTGAAATTTTATTAAGTCTATCTGTTCGAACTTTAAAGATAAGAAAATAATCATTGCAACTACTGTAAAACATATATTTAATTACGTAGCTTCAAGAAATCTAGGCCTAGTTATATTCAATACTCTGTATTTCCGACTTATTATCAAGTACCTTTACAAAGTGCCGAATCCCTCTGGAAGTTATTATAATAATCAAACTTTGCGCTTCAAAGAAGTGGTGCTTTCTTAAACGCACTGCTACACCAAAGCTAGATCGATATTTAATATCTGAGCTTATAAGTTACGAGGGAAACAGTATAAAAAACTGCTGCAGTTCAATAAGCTTCGAGTACTTAAACTCGCGTCGAACTTTAAAATCGAAGACGGTTTAAGACCATCGTAACTACGGTTCCTACGGAAATATCACGAATCGATTTATCTCTAACAATAAGCTGGCTATAACCCCGATACGTGGTGTTGCGTGCCATCAAAACTGTCTTCACATAAAATATTGAATACATGATAGTACAGCTGTCGTTCACTTTACATCGACACGTTTGTTTCCAAAATTATTTTATGAAGACCAGCAACATTTTTTGAAATATGCGTAAACCACTTATTATTCGTGTTGTTCGTAACTATTCACGAATTTTTAAAAATTTGACCAATGATCCCAGCAATCGAAGCATTATTAAAATTGTATTTCTGTACATTTATCTAAGTCTTAAAGTAAGAAAAATTATTACCAAGGAATGGTAGACACGTTAAAAATATTTAACGATGACAGTATGAATTCTGTCTCATTTATAACAATCGACTTCACGTCGTTGAATAATTTGCTTAAGAATTAGTGGCAGACTTCTTGATTGACAGAAAACCAATTATAAGCACAAAGAGAAAGGAAACTATTTCCTAACAGAACAACGAGGTCGCAGTTCATCGAGCGCTCAAAGCAACGATACAATTCGTATCTATTGCATTCCTTCAATCATCGATACTTCAATCTCCGACTAGACCGTCGAACAGAAACGAACTTCGAATGAAACCGCATGATTTAATTGGTCTGCAGAAATTCCATGAAAGCTGAAAGATGACTGGCGAACGTGTTCTCCCGATCGATCGAATCTCCTCGAAGATTTTCCCATTGGCGTAACCACGTAGCAGCCAAAGTATCTCCCCCAGAATATCCCATCAAAGATTATTGAAATGAAAGAAGAATCTAGTAAATGTTCACAAAAACGAATCCATCTTTAACTTAAATAATTTCTTAATATGTTATCGAGGGTATCGCCCTGAGCAGTGTTTCGTTAAACAGTTATTATAAAAAGAAGATTCGCTCCATTTTTTTTTGTACCAAAAATATTAATGATTTATTGAGCGAAACTTTTTAAAATTAATATTGGTACCGTCAGTGAAGCTCGTTCGAATCAAAAACCCTGGCTACGCCAATGGACTCATCTGACTGCAACGTCGAACACGTTGAATCGATTTCTCTCGAACAAAAATCTATTTCATAACGTGGCGGAAAGAAGTTCCGATCGCGGAGGTTTACGGGCGAAAATGAGATCGTTCGTGAATTTATTCCACAGCCAATTACCATCCGTTCAGGCTGGTTCTTCGCATTGCGAATTCGCCGGTTGGCAAACCGCGATTTTCACGAGCCCGGGGTGTCGGGGCACGGCGATGCCTCAAGCTATCGATTATCGATTACGGCCAGCCGGGTGTTTAGAACGCGGGGAATCCTTCAACCGTGCTAGATGCTACGACTGGTGATAAATTATGGAAGGACTTTGAATTCCATACACAGGATCGACGATCCATATAACTTAAACGTTCGCACGACGATCCCATTGATCTTGATCGTACGTGTACATAAACGGCAAGCTCGCGAAATTACAATATATTCAGGACCACGTTCCAGCTTAAATGTGTACAAATTATACGACACGAATCGAGCTTTGAGGATGTAAAGCATGGCCACGTTGTAAAGGGATCGCTAAAAGGTTTGCAAATCAAACGCTGCTAAAAGATCCACAACGGCTTTGTGCGAACCGTTTGATCGAAGAAATCGGTGTTTTGCGGTTGATCAGCATCGAAAGCGAAATTGTGCTGGTTTTTGATATTTAATCCTTTCGTTACTGGACACTTCTATACGTTTTGTTTATTTTCATTTCTATCGTTAATTTGCTATACTCTAATACGAATAACACTTAAATTTCACATTTAAAAATATTCTAATAAATTACACATATCACTCTGGAGGCGCCACTCGGGCTCAAAGGGTTGGGGTTGGAAGAATTTAATTTTACAAGAAAGAGAAGTTATTTCAATCCTGTCTTCTCGTAACAACGATAAATCGTTTTCAAACCGTCCATAAAATATCACCGTTCACCTCTGGCGCCTCCGGAGATTTCGTGTAGAATTTTTTAAAATCCCATGTCCCGGTTGAACAGAAGATAGAAATCCGATTTGCCCTGGACAGATATAATCCTACTTCTGTCGTCGCCCCTCGTTCGTATCTGTTACGTATTCGTAAGAGTTTCATGCGAAACGATTTCGTAGGCCGACAGAAGCTCGTCCGATCCAATAATACGATTACAAATTACGGACCGTTTAAATGCGTCAGCAAGTGAAACTGACCAATCAGCGACACCATTGTTGCTCGATCCGACTCATTGACGAGCAGATTGAATGGGGTCGGTGATTTCTTCTTTTTTTTTTTTTTTATTCTCTCTCCCTCTGTCTCGTCCATCGACGAGGCACTTTCGGACCGAAATCAGCGTCGTTGTTGGCCGAGCAACGAGAACCATTCAGCCCACGGAAAAGATGTATACGCCGCGTCTGTACTTTCGCGTTTATTGCCAGCCGTCAGAAATTAAATTCAACCTTGGCTTTGTTCACCTTTTTACCCGCACAGAAATCGATACTATTGGATATTTCGCTGGAATTGGACGAAATTGTTTCCCGCTTGTTTCGCGGAAACTTTCCGACAGAATCGAACGAAACAATTAACCCCTTGCACTTCGATTATTTTTCGACACGATCAGAATTCAGCTTCGTTTCCCAAAGAAGCGATTCTGAATTCTTACGAGTTTCCAACGTTCTGATATAAATGGGAGCAGTGGATTATATATACCACCGTGACTGCGCCAAAGGGGTGCAAAAGGGGTAAATTAAGAACGATGGATCGAAACGATAAGGTATTTTTAGAAATACCTATACTTCTTAGTTGCCATAGTCGTGCATCGTAAAATAAGTTAAAAGAAAAATTTGTAATATGTTACTTTAACCCCTTGTCATATTTTGACGAGTCAGACTCCTGCGGTTCAATTCAAAATGTTACAAACCTGACTTTTATTCTATTATAATTGAATTTTAAGCGTAATTTCAACTAAAATTGAGATGGTAAACTATCGTTAAATGTAAATTATATGTAACATTACAACTTTCCTTGTTCGTTTCAAAATGATGTGGCAAAGAGTTAAAATTGTAACAGTGAATAGTTTGATAAACTTTGATCGATACATCCATAGAAAATATAACGTAGGGCAAACAAATTTGATCCCCGAACAAAACAGTTCGGTGGCGTAACGGAACCGTACCCCGAGGATGGAACAGCTTCTTCCACCAAATGTAACGCCTGAACTGCACATTTGTAAGGCGTTCTTTCGTCGTGTGCATCGAGCACGAACGAAGCTACGTATGCGCGAGCACGAGCATTATAAATCTTGCCATCATATGCAGATTTTTTGAAAGCATGCTACGTCCCATTTGGATTGTATATCTGCGTCGCAAATTGTATGTGCACGATCCACCAGAAAATAGGCACTCAGACTCGCTCGAGCTCGAACCCTGCTCCCCTTTTTGTCACAGACAAGCGACGATCATTACGAGTCTGCCTTACTATATGTATATTCAGTTTCTACTTTTCTCCTTTTTGTAAACACGACTGCTGCGCGTGTCAGGTCGTATCGTTTTGAATATCTGCCCGTTGAAACAGATCCTGGCTAATTATGTGTATCCCTCGATCGATAAAAATTGACGAGAAATAACGTGGTTGGTAATTAATTCAGACGAATTCATTAAGTTTAGTCAAAAGGAAAGTGCCTAGCTATATGTATATATTGGAGGAAGAAAAATGAACTAAACCAGTAACGTCAATTGCAATTGTTTCACTCGAAGTTTAATATCGTAATAGCTGCTGCTTGTATATCCATGGAGTACCTATATGGTCATTTCGAAATTGTACTTCAGTATCGATTGGGCGCTGTTATAGTTAAAGCGTTCAAGCGTTGAACTTCGAGGGCATAGTTAAACCGGAAGAGGAAATAGATGATAGAAGATGTAACAAGAATTGTTCGTAAATATTGAATACATAGTATTCGCTGGGAATACGTTAGGTTACGGTTTACCAAACATTTTTATGGTTTATGGCGCCTAGGACTTTGAATTTAAATACACTATAGAAGCACTCGATGGCTAACAAAAATAGATCTTAGTGTTTTTAAATGACTTTTTTATTACGCTTCTTGCTAATAATTTAAACAAAAATATGAACATTTGTACCTTAAATTATTCATTTCTCACACAACGCTTCAAACGGAACTTGCTCTGTTATTACATGCACAAGTTCCGTCCGACTACACCTTTGTTCTCTTAAATAGAGTTGCATATTACTCTTTACACTCTGCGCGAAAAGATATAAAGGTACGGTGTTTAAAAACTGAACAGTTCAAACCCCGGTACGAAATATTTCGCTCGCGAAAGAAACCATCAAAGGGAATGGAACGATCATCCATTAAGATCAAAAGAAAAATAGAGCCAAGAAACGGATAAAAAAATATGTACAGCAAGGGGAAGAAAATAATAATCTAACCGGTGAGTCGGTTAAAAGTATAGCTAAAAGAAGTTTGAGAACTCAAACGACCGACGAGTTAAAACGTAGCCGGTGCGACTCAAAGTCGGGGGAAAAGAACGGGGAGGAGTGATAACCTGCAGAAAACAAAAGAGAAATAGGGATGCTTAAACAGATAAAGGTGAAGGGACAACAAAGCGCGAGGACATTTCCATGCACGAATAAAGAAGGAAGATAAAAACAACATCAGCGTAGAAAGGATCATACGTAACAGCATAGAAAAGGAATCAAAGGGCGAGGAAAAAAGGGAAAGGTGTACACGGCGGGCTGGGAAAAGAAGTGAAGAAAAGGCAAAATGAAAGAATAGAGCCCGGAGAAACGTTGTCGGCTGGATAAAGAAAAGCTCGTTAAGCTGATAAGAGAAGAAGAAGTAAAAAAAAAAGAGAGAGAAGAACGCGGGAAGGGAGGGGTAAGGTCTCTTTCCATTCGCACGGAGATTCCTTCTGAACGAATTGCACCATAGGGAAAAAGTAGATTTCTTTAAACGGTGAACGCCGTCGATCGGACACCAGGGAACGAAAGTTTGTCGGTTGAAAGAGATAAGTGTTACGTGGTTCGGTAGTCACGTTTCCTTTAACCTGACATTATGAATCTCCTGGCTGTTTCGTGTCGCGAAACATTCTCGATAGTTTGGGTCTCGATTAACCCACTATACACTGCACAGAGTTACCCTGGCCATCTCGTTTTATTATAATTATTAGCAGATCAAGATCGTGCTTTGTCACAAACGATACACGTATACGATCTCGAGACACGAAGGTAACCACCAATGTATCGATTGAATAAAAAATACTACGTTGACAATGAAATTTGTATAATTTCAACGTATCGAAGCGTGTTCGATAACAGAATGGGTGCAGTAAGAGGCTCAGAGTGGCAAATGTCAAATATTGGATATCGAGTAGAAAAAAAGCAGCGCGTCTTTAAATAACGGCGGCGCGATGAATTTTCGCAAAAGTTCTCAGTTTGTCGTTCAGAAGGGGCTGACAAATTCCGATCCGCCACCCACACCCGCCTCGATATTTAATATTCGGGGCTGGAATTTCGTAAGCGTTTCCTTTCCACCGCGAAAGAACAATATTGGCCGTTACAGAAAACGCTCGTCTGTTCGAGTGTTTCATGGAATTTTATTGTCTCGTACAAAGCACAGGAGATTCCTGCTTGAAACGACTAATCACTCGAACAAGCTGGTGAAAATAAATGTCAAAACAGCCATTAACAGATAAATTATTCTTGAATAAATTTATAAAGATATATCGTCTAAAATAGGACGTTAATTAGGAATAGGTAACATTTTTCACTGCTTTCAGGGCACTGATATAAATAAAATTTGTCTCTGTAAAGGCGCCAATTGAGCGCAAAGAATAAAAATTTATTCTTTTGCGATAGAATATTTTTAATTGAAACATATTGAAACTTTTCAATTGAAAATTTATTTATTTCAATTTATTGGAGAATGATCAAAGTGTAGCTGCATTCCTTCAATTGTAGGGACCTTAATTGACAGCGCCAAATGAAAAGCAACAATTCTCAAATTTCATGTTTCAAATTGATTATAGTATACCAGTCTGATAAAATAAGGCTACAAAAAGTTTGTCTGTTGCCTTAACTGCATCGTACGTGCGTTATTCCTTTGAAATGACCTTCGCCTCAATTCCTGAGTATATCGTTTCGATTCCCATCAAATTGAAACGTTTTCATATTAGAAGAAACCCGAAAAAATCTCACTGGCTCCGTGAAATTGAACTATTTCGAACTGAACACGGCCAGATCGATACGACACGGTTCCCTTTGGTTTCTTTGACAAAGGCAAAGGGAATGAGTCCGCGATTCCATGTCGAATCGCGTACCGAAAAAGCTCGTTTCTCGTTTGACGAAGCGATATCGAGAAGTTAATCCACGAAACTGGATGTCTCTCAAATCTGTCACGAGTGTAACAAGAAAAAAAGAAAAAGGGAAGAATCCGACGATAACTACCTACGTTATATTAAGTGACAACATTTTCAAAAACCTTTCAACAGGATTTCTTGCTTGTAACTGACTGTCAATTATACCAGGTAATAGATTAAAGTAAAATTTAAGTATTGTTCCTTTAGAAATTTTCATCAAAATATTCTAGTACAATGGTTTCTGGTAAAAATATATTTCATTTCGAAGACTTCACAGCTTTAAAAATCTAAATTTTTGCAAGATTAAAGCAGATACACAGTAAGTCTACTCAGTCGGACTTTATATTGACTTATACTACTTACCAGGTTCTCCATAATCATAACAGTTATGGATGCTACAGTTAATATCATAATCTTTAGATGCTAAATCGAAATATAAAATGAAATATTGAATCTTTAAATTATGAAGTAGCAGTGTTTATCTATTTCGTTCCTAAAGAGGAACTATGTCAATCAATAAAATCAAGCCACAATTAAACTATGGCCCTTTCTTGTTCACACCTTCTTTGTTCGTATACTCCCCTCCCCGAATATCTCCCGTGCCTGTTCTCGTTTCTGTTCGTGCAGTCTGCTCAGCTTCTTCATCGAATGAAATTCAAGCAGGCGGTTTATGAGCTAGCAGGCCCTCTGCGAAGCAGGATCATCTTAGTCTGCGTCTAATTTCGTGAACGTGCTCGATTAGTCGTATCCCGTCTCCTTACGCTCGAGGATTCGTATACTGTGTCGATCCCGGATAACACTTACGATATTCCATTTACCGATGCTAACGAGCGAGTTCCTCGTTACCACTTGATACCGCTCCCGTTTCACGCACGATGCTCGACGTGTCTATTTAGTGAGCACGCAGTCACGCGACAATTCCAGGGGTTAAAATTCATGTAGGTGCTAATTGTATTCGGTCGCAATATAAATTCGTAGAGAAAAAGAAACGGAGAGTCCCATTCGCACCGTAATTTTAATTTAGAAATTAAATAAACATTGAAGCGAAAGGAAATAGCAATCCAGTGGTATATGATATTTAATACGAATGAAATTATTTAAGAATTTTGATGGGGGAAAATTAACACACCTGATATATTTTGTAAGAAATGCAACTCGTTCACTTTTATAAAAAGAACATGTAAATGTGTATCAATCAACTGTGCGAGAACAAACTGCGTGTACAGCACGTTAATTAACTTTAGCATTTGAAAATATTTATCTTTCTTTTCCGTGATGATAAAATTTGCTGAAAGCACAAAGGATTTACTGCAGCTGAGAAAGTACAGGAAACTGTGTCAATCAATTTTCAGCCCAACCCTTTAATTGCGCTCTTTGTCACTGTCGAGATTATATCGCCAGTTCGTGGAATAGTCTAAGGTGTTAGCCAAGGCGTTTGAGGGTTTAATGTAGAAAAGAATAGATTTCTCAAGCCATTGATTTACATACGATTTTACCGTCATAAAATTCAACAGGTTCCACGAGCTGCTCATGAATTTCTCGCGTTTACAGATCGTCAGTTTGATATTTGCTTTTCCAGAGATTTCTGTATTACCGGAGTTGGTGTGAACAGTTTCAAGAGATACAGGGATTTAGAATGTGAAATCAGTTCGTGATAACGGCATAAGTTTGCGGAGTTATTAATATCCACAGGTTGAACTAAATCTACTTTGTATGAACTAGATCAATTTAAAGATCAAACGTTCTTTGACCTCACAATTTTGCAACAAATGAAAGTTGGTATTCTCAGTATATAACTTTTTGTCAATTACTCTGTTTGATAACATTAACATTAAGGTCTAATCTAGAAATTAATTGCAATGCTCACAAACCCAACTCTCTTTGATTCTTGATATTATATTTTTATGAAAATATACAATTTTACAAGAATTATGATGTTGTCACTAACGATGCTGATAGTTTGGTCGTTCAGAAGGAAGCGATGCGTCGAGTCAGAGTTTTTTACTCAGTTTTGGTGATGGGTGGAAAGTGATGCGGAAAGGGAAGATGTAACGAAGTAAAGGAAGAATCTAAGTAAAAAAAGAGGAGCGAGGTTTAAAGAAGGATCGGATGAGGGATGACTTTTTAGAGATGCCGTGAACGTGATAGTCAGGTGGGTAGGGAAAGTGGAGAGAAGAGTGATCAGGAAATTTATGGTAGGGAAAGTGGTAGAAAACTGCTGATGGGTATAACGAATTAGGGAGCAAAACTTTAGGCATATAAAAAAAACTGTAAACGGAAAAGGCTTAAGATAAAATATGACTTAATGTCAAGAAACTGTACATTTTTTGTTATCTGTCACCAACAGTTTCAGAAAAATAGTTACTGTAGATTAATAATACTTAAACCGAGAAATACGAGTGATTCCCAACTATAAAAGTCTAAACAGACCTTATAAATTAACAAAGTTAATAATAATTATGGTAATAATTATCTCGCAAATCAATAAATTAATAATATTCTACTGATAATGTAGAATAATTGCTCAAGCAAAACTTTGTAGAACAATGTAAAAAGTTATACAATCACTTAAACTGGACACTTTTCTTGATTGTTACAGGTGTATATCGTGGGACATACACCGCCCGGGGTCGACGATCGTGGAAATGGTGCTGCGGCCTTCAGTGAAAGACACAACACCAGATACCTTCGACTGATTCGTCTCTACTCGGACATCATTCGTGGTCAATTCTTTGGTCATTGGCACTCGGACACTTTCCGTGTAGTTTACAGCGATACAGGTGAGTCGGTATCCTTTTCTTCTGGTTAAACCGTTGAACAGAGTAGATATACTAGAAACTTGTGAAATCGATGCGGAACAGTTTAACCTTTCACCCTTTCAGAATCCCTGTCTACAAGCTGCTAAACGGTTGTGTATCGCTTTTACCAGAAGGTACATAGTGAAACAAAGAGAAATTTCGTGAGCAAATTAATGTCAGTTAACCTTTGAACAACGAAACCGCTTCAATCGTAACTCAGATCTAGCTGGAGGTACAAATTTCTAAATAAAAGGACATAATACGTACGAGAATAATGTTGAAAGTTATAATATAATATTTGAAAAAAAAAGATTCAAACCGTACAGCATAAGATTGAATTTAAATTAACGTTATTTTAACACCCCACTGCCCAAGGATTAAATACATTCAATTTAAAATTTATATTGTTGCATTAATTTATTTGCTGATTTCGAAACGTCCGAAGCTTAACTTGAATTTATATTATATAAATTCGAAATTGAAGCTTAAATTAATGTTCTTTGTATAAACTAGTAAATTATGCAAATACGTAATGGGACAGTTCGCTGATAATTAGTTTGTTTAGTATGTATATTGCATACAGCACACCAATGTATCAAGATTATTAATGTAAGGTTTACATAGTCACTTCTTCCAAATTATAAGCTTTCAATCGATATGGTATATAAACTCTACTTTATAGTATTTTTGTGTCATTAAGTCCTAGCAGGCTCTTCCTTTTTCGAAATCATCCATTTAACAAATTAAAGAGTATTTTACTAGAGTGAGGATCCTTCTGTGAACTGTACTATCAAAATAAACCATGCATTTTTTTTTTTTTTTACCATTTGCACAGCACACTGAAGATTTTCACTTACACACTCATGAAATGTAGTGAATAGGAGTACTGTGTGAATGGAAATAATGCAGATGGGAAAGAATGGAACTCTACTCTGGAATCTGGATAAAAAGAAAAGCTGTAGTACTGTGTGCGTTTATTGATCATTCTTTTCGGCTCTGCATTTCATAACGAATACACATAATTATTATAGATGTTATAAAATACTCGATATTTACTGACATATACCAGAAAACGTTTGCAATGAAAGTTATTGCCTTTCAGGAGTCTAATCAAAAGGCTCCTTTACTAATTCAACCTATTAAATAATAGTCTTCATTGATTTTTAATTATCTAGAATACTGATCTTTAGTATAAATTAAATTAAATTAAATTATTTTATCGTGCAAAGAAAATTAAATTAAAAGTCAACGATTAATTAAATTATAATTTCTTATTGATCTAGAAAAAATTAACTCTCACAATTTTTTATCACTTCGAATGTGTAAAATTATACTGTGAAAGAAGTTTTCTCATTGTCCTTTGGTTCACAGTTCCGTCACACACTGATACGTACTACTTAACGATGCAACCAATATTGGTCGAGTTCGAACGTGTTCCAGTTTGCTTACAAAACGATAAAAAGCATTGAAAACCATCTGCTTCGATTCTTTTGCTAAACTATGTCGCGAGCACAGGATGACGGTAAAATCTATAAAACGCATTAACTTCCGAGCAGATAATTACACGAGTATCCGTTCTACTTCGACATTATGTCGGCAGTGTGGACGTCAGTGACACACGGTATGAAAGAGAAATGGAACGATTAATTTGCCCGCATGTTCTAAAATTAATAACGTTCAACAT
This sequence comes from Anthidium xuezhongi, assembly GCA_022405125.1. Taxonomy (NCBI): domain Eukaryota; kingdom Metazoa; phylum Arthropoda; class Insecta; order Hymenoptera; family Megachilidae; genus Anthidium; species Anthidium xuezhongi. Next base: position 3,854,275 of record CM039650.1, on the reverse strand, counting down.
AAATAACGTAGCGTTTGCAACTAGCATGCGGATAATGTTTCAAAGGCTGTTCTTCAGCCCTTTAAGTGCGGCAGATACCGTACTCAGGCGTTTCTGAAACGATGTAATTAGTTCGCGAAGTAATTCAGGTGTTTATGTCTTTAACAGATGTAAAAGCTGTTCGACAATTGAAATGAAATGTACATCAATTAACTGGTACTTCACGATGTTCTTTTTCAATTTATATGTAAGGAAACGATCACTCGACACTCAAACACCACTCTTGCATTTTATCAGTGGAAATAAAAGAAAAAATATTGTACAAGCTTCGTCAAAAGGTTATGAAATAATTATTAAAATGTTGAAAGCCTTTACTCTTACTACTGAAATACTTTAGCTTTTTCAAAAGCGGATTAATTTCGTATTTTATGTACAAAAAAAAGGAAAAGATTATGCGAGACAGATGTATTTTATTAAAAACGTTGAAAGTAACTTGAATTAATTTTTATCATTCGTACTTCGCTCTTACTGACAATCTTTGATCTTTTCATTTTAAAACATCTTATGAAATTGAAATTTCTCAAACATATTAAATATTTTTGTTACCAGGTTCGCCTGTGTCTTGGATAATGATGGCACCCAGCATATCCCCTCGCACCCCCGGGGGACCCAACAACCCAGGTTTGAGACTGTACAAGTTCGAAACTAATACCGGTCAGGTGAGTTGAAAAGCAGCAATACGTGACGTCCATAGCGATGGCTTTTCAGTACACTATTTTGTAAGTTTTCCATTAAATTCGAACTTACGTAATTCCAAATTACTTAAAATAAAAAGCTCTTGAAAATCTGAGGGAAGTAACTATTTGAAATAGTTTCATAATTATGCAAGTTTCGAATAAATTATTATACCTTTAAAAATGTAAAGTAAAGTATCCAAATTTTATTTAGAAGAAGTTATTGAAACTTCCAATCCTACAAATACTTTGTTTCGTGTTTTAACTATAGTATCCCTTTTCTTAATAATAAATTTACGACACGAGTCATTGGTACAGCAAATCGATAAGTTAGCGTGTACGAACATTTTAATTCGAGATAACTTATCAAACGCGGTGAACAAGTCGTTCGATTAAACTCCTGAAACGCCCTATTATGTTCGAGTCGTTTAGAAACGATTGTTAGCCCATCACTAGACGTCCGTTAGTCTCCGTTCCTTTTTCAAGAACGGTCTATTTATGCGACACGACGTCCACGTCTGAAAGAGCCCCGAGAATGTATGTATATATAGGATTTCCCTGCTTGTTCTGTCGCATTCAGGTGCTGGATTATACGCAGTACTATCTTAATCTGCCGGAAGCGAATTCAAAAGGGGAGGCGAACTGGTTGGTCGAGTACTCCATGCTCGAGTACTACGAACTTCAGGAAATAACGGCGATCACTCTTCACGACTTGGCCGACCGATTCACGCAATCCAATGATTACGCTTTCATCAGGTGGGTAAACGGATTATACGACCGACAAATTTTTCCAATCTACCACGGGGGGAGGAGGAGGAGGAGAAGGACGTGACCGTGATCGTATCGCCAACTGGGGTCATCGATCATTTCGGTTTGCGGTATTGACTTGACCGGGGTTTGAACGCTTTGTCGCGGAAAATGAAACGTTAGATTGATATATGCTTCGACATTTTCATCCACTATGTTTCTTTTTTCAAATTTTCTTCATTTATAAAGCTAATTTTCAGCTGAATGTGTTTCGCGTAATTTCGTGTTGTTGTTTTATATTAGCTTCAACCTGAAGCTTGCAATGATTTAAAAGAACATTTTTTAATACTTTCATGGAGCACATGATATGATCTCATTATTTTAACGGTTGTATTTTATTTAATAGTTGCAGTTATTAAAAGAAAAAGTTTGAAAATGTGTCGAAAAATGGGACATGGCGGAAAACATTATAGTATTTTGCCTAATTCAATGAGCTAACAATATTTCCGCACGCGTAATTGTTTTATGTTCGCACAGATATTACGCAGCCAATACAGTCTCGTTGCCCCGCGAGGTCGAGCAAATCTGGGGCTGCGGCGGCCCTTTGAACGGAGCCTGCGTTCTTCATCATTACTGCACCGTCACCCGTCTGAACATCGAGTCGTACAAGGAGTGTTACTCGTCCTACGCTTACGCGCTCGCCTCCACCGGCCCATCCACGCCCCGATCGTCGCTGCGTCTGCTCGTGTTGCTGGTCTGCGCGGAGCTGCTGAGGAATCGGTAGGTTGGGACTTCCTCGACGACGCGAAGCACGGCTGCGAAACGAGCGAGCGAAACGCGCGTACGAGCCTCGCGAGCAAGCTTCAGGGCGTTGGATGATCGCGACTGACACCCACGTGTCTCGTTCGTCCGTGGCAGAGCGTTGGGGGGGAGAGCAATCTTAACTTCGTCTCTCTGTGTCTGTCTGTTAGCCCACGGGTCTTCTTCTTCTCTGTCGTGACACGCTCGAGCACGTCGAGCGTGACAAAACGAGACACCAGCGTGACGATTGCTCGCATCGCGGAGACATCAAGGTCTCGAGCGCGATTGACAGTCCGCTCGGAGCTGCTGGCGAGTTTGTCCCAAGATTCGCGAAAGCTGACGAGACCGGCTAAACGCGATCGCGATACAAGGGGGGGAGGGAGGTCTTGAAGCTTTCGTGATTTGGTTTGTCGTGCGATATTACATTGAAATTGTCGGGTTTAAACCGCGTTCGCGCGCTGATTCTTCTATTGCAGTTGGTTTTTTCATTTTTGTGGGTATCCAGGAGTTGCTGTACTGGAATTATAACTAAAATTCAAATATCAATAGAATTTTGACGATCTGAATATTTCGGTACATCAAGAATTGATACGTGTAATAATGGTCAACTACATAGGCAATATTGATACACTGAGCTGAGCTAATACGACAGCATTATGTATCTCAAACGCATAGTACATAATTTACATACGGCTGTTGATATTCTGGGTCACTTGTTTATTTTCAAGATAGACTACGGCGCTCTGAACATAAAGAGTACCTCTAATGGGATTTAATTAGGATCTTTGCAACGAAAAGAATTATCTTCAGGATTAATTCTTTTTTATTTCAGCAGTACTATTGCTGCATCGATCAAATCTTGGTATATTTTAGTTAATCCATTTGCAGTCCAGAACACGAACACAAGGTATCTTATAAATATTCCTGAAGAATCCAGCTGCAATGTTGATGATATTCGACGAAGGATACCTTTCAGTTCACGGTTCACACCCCGCAACTTCAAACAGTGTTAAATCAAACGGTGTTGAGTGAAAGGAAGATCGGTTTAATGAAACGCAAAAGTAAAAAAAAAAAACAGTCCTTGATGTTGTACTTGCTTCTCTTAAGCGTTCGATGTACGTTGTTTTTAACACGAGAAGAATATTTATAGCGCGTTCAATGCGCCTAGATCGGTACACGAGCAACGACGTAATAAAAAAAAAAAAATGAAAAGGAAAAAGCGGACTCGCGATCTATGATCGATCCTGTGAACCGGTAACACCCTTTGGTTACCGTCGCGCCGCTTCGATACATCGTCGACGATTACGTCGAAGCGTTTCATAGCTTAAAGAGCCATTATATTCGTACCATCATCATTTCGCGATTATCGGAACAATACAGTATTTCTTAATAAACGAGTCATGGATTTGTAGCCGAGTCGTGACTTTATTTCCGACCCCAACACCTGAATCGTGCCACGTGATCGGCGTTACCGGTCGTACTCCCTCACGAGGGAGAACGATGCCACGTTGCCCTCCATTATATCGTAAAGAATCTACACGTGACATTAAATCCAATACGAAACGGAATACAATCGTTATCCGTTCACTGCTTCCATTTGTTTATAGTACGAGTTACGACGACATCAATTCGCTAACTATAGCATTTTACGTCCCTAATGTCTGTCTTTTTCTGGTGACGCTGCACGTGGCATTGATATCGATTTTACATTTCTAATCCAGTTTTGTTTTAGACAAATTTCCTTGTATTTGATTATGAATAATATATTTGGCAATTTAATGGTAAGTGGTTATATAAGTTAATCAGATTTGATATTTATTAGGACAAAAAGTAAAAAATTCTAATTCTCAATCGTTTGTTTGAAAATATCGACTGACACAAACGCGATTTTATATTAGTCCATTCTTATTCATAAAAGCCTTCACTTTTTAAATCTAAAATCCTCTTTCTCTCCCGTTTTTGTTGTTTTTGATACAGAAAATAATAAATCTCGTTAAATTATACCGCATTTTCCTCTACCGTAATAATTTCTTCTACGTTCAGACAGGGAAGAGCTATAGTCGGTTACAGTTCCCAAAATCACCCTGTATATCAAGTGGAAAGAACGAGCCAAGTCAGACAGAGAAGGTTACAAGGTTGACCATGGCACCATAAATAACAGGAAGAATAATGACGAGCATTTCGATGGGCAACGCTGCCATCTTCGGATGACTTTACTGGTGCTCGTTTATTCTGAAATTTCGCACCTACTATGATAAATACATCACATTATTTCTCAAGCATTGATTATTTTTTAAAATAATGTAGGGTTCTAAATTTCGACGATTTCATTTTTTAAAACAGTATTAGCAGCATAAATAATAGCTACACTTTGCCAGAGAGTCCATTACGTTGAATACATTTTAATTAACTGTAAAAGAATAATCCTTCTATTAAAATATGTAGCAAGGCATTGAAAGATTGAAAAGGGGTTAAAAATGTAGAAATTCAGAACTGATTTTCAGAAATGTTATTTATTGTTCAAATAATTATCTTGCATTTAGACTTATGGGTTAATTATCTGACTGTAGCTTATATAAATTTCTGCTCCTTTTAATGCAAAATCATATAATACGTTTTTGTTGGTTTTTACAGAGGTTGCCTAAGAAAAATGATTAATTTTCCCGAGCTTGCTACGACTGCCATGCGATGTAGAGCATTCTTTTTATTTACTCCCGTTTTCACGTTCCTTACCTGCAAATTTATGTAACAGCAAGCGGAAAGGAGGAAGAGGAGGTGTGCAACGACTCGGTAAGTACATCAGTCTTCTAAATTGCAAGAATATATCTAACTTCCTTTTGTACGAAAAATCGGTGAAGGTGTACTTTTTATCAGATGATAAAAATTTAAATTAAGATATTTTGTAAAGATTGAAAGGGGCGATTAACGCGAACAACGTTAAATCACGAAGAAACATCTGCAATGCAGGCGAACAAATTTTTCTCACGAGACAGATGAATTGTCGGTCGATGAAAATTTAAGCTCGTTTCGTTTCAATCGCGCTTCAATGGGACCATCTGCTCGCGCGTTCACGTGATAAACAACGATTCGACAATATGTATTTTTCGTTTCCGTTCCGCGACCATTTTTGTCCCGTTATCACGTTACAAATGGTAACCAGGGACCGTGCCGTTAATCTCGTCATGCGATCAAAAAGGAAACAACGTTAGACAGCGTAATTTAATGCAAAGCCTTCCGGGTCTGCACGTGGTCGAAAGTCTTAAACTTTGACGTAAAAAATGATTGAACAACACAACAAACGTTTCGATAAAAATCTCGTGGCTCTTTACACGTTTCGAAAGCTTAAAACGCTAACAAAAAAATAAAATTAAACACATTGTAACTTACCCGCGAACGATTAAACCGATCAAAATTAATTGCCCGCGATGTGCAACGATAAAATGCAAAGTTTGCCCTTGAACTTTCTTTCCACGATCGAGGAAGTACGGGGAATCGCATAATGCAATTCCTTCCTGTTATGCATTTCTAATTAAGCGGTAGAGCTCGTCGCGACACGGGTTTCAGACACACCGATGAGCGGTTACCGGAATTCTGAATTTACTCGGATAACAAGATAGGCCGGCGAGGTCTCAATTAATTCCGTACCCGGTATAGTTAGAAGGTAGCCAACTTCCGTAAACGAGCTCCGGGCTCTGTGCGCGCGCGGTGACAGCAAATATGAAGATAAGTCGTTCATTAACACGAAACGGACATTCAGGGAATTTCGTTGGGTCGTTACGAGTCCTCCGCGAAACTGTATCCCGAACCAAGGAAAAATATAAAGGAGGGACCTGTTCCAGACAGGAACTCGTTTAGAATAGCCGACCTGGGTAAATTAAGTTTCCCTAAGTGACTAATAATCGCTGCAGAATGATTATAAGGACTTATTGCAGGCATGCATTGTCCTGTATATATATTATATTACTTTGCATTTTTCTACCAGTCAAATTAATTAAGCTTGTTAAAGATTAATGGCGGGCTTGTAAAATGTACATTAAAATTAAAAATAAAGGAAACAAAATTGTTACTCTTCTACGTCTACTTTTCTAGTTTCTTGCAACAAAATGAAAGTTTGGGAATATTCAAAAGTTTCCGGCGGTCGATTAATATGCATTTCCGAGCACAGAAAATTAAGATTGGTTGACACAAATCTGAACGGGGCAAGATGGAACGTGAGAGGCGGAGAACTGTAGAATTCAAGGAAATACCTGATATCATGAATGCAAGTAGGGTGCGCGACGCCCTATTATGCACAAGAATGCTAATGAAATATTCTTGCCTGGAATCTGAATGACAATGTTCCTTAAAAAGCAATTCTACAAATTAAGATTCTTCGATAGTCACTTCCTGTATTACATAAGCAGCGACGGATTTCTTTGAAATATGCATCGCCTTTCCCCCCGATGATTGATACTACTATCATTCTGCAAATCTCTCTTTGTATTTATAAATCTTTGTCTCAACCCCATAAGTGTTCTAAAAATGACTTTTGAAATTTTCTAAGTGCAATTTCCAATTATTGCATCCTTCTACCAATCGAATCTGCTGCAACGAAAGGGTTGATTTCAAATTCGTATGAATTGAAGTTTGAACGTTTTCAAGCACTTCTTTGTTTTTCAAACGTTTCGAATCACGATCGACCCGACTTCGTCGTTCGATGGTTAATTGAAAATTGTTATTCATTGGATTTTTATAAGTATTCCTTCGACAGACAAGAGTGGTAGTCGCAAATTACAACGGCGCGCAAGCTGAAGTTTTGCAAAAGAAGAAAATAATCGATGAACGAATTTTCGATCGGACGCTCGTGATGAAGGCTCGACGAAGGAAATCGGCGGCAGCTTATTTATCAAACCCGGCTCGAACCGCACTTCCCTGATCGCAGAAGGATTTCCAGTTCTAATTCCAGGCTCGTATAAACGTTCCCGTTCGGAGGCCACTTTGTACGTTCGCATTCGACTTTTCGCCGGCGCTGCTTGCAATTCAAACGAGGATCGACGATAATGGGCGGCATTTCGTTCGACGTAAAGTGTCCCGTTGGACGTCACGCGATCCCTACCGTCCTGCGCCGTGCCGTTGAAAAAAAGCACAGGCCCTTTCGTTCGTTCTTTTTTTCTTTTTTTTTTTTTCATCGTGCGAAACAATGGGGTTGCATTTAAGTCGCAGCAGGGACCGACAGCGTAACGCGAATGTTTTTTTCATTAACGAACTTGCACGAACAATAACGTCCCCGCGCCGGCAGTTGAATACGCGTATTGCCGCACGAGTACTCGACAATATATCCGTAAACGAGGCGCTACCTATACGCTACCGAACTGCGCGATGTATAGGTGTGCGCGCATCTGACGATGAAGCCTGTCACACACCAGAAGCAGTAACACCGCACGGTTCCTCATAACTTGGCCGAACATAGTATACCACGTGAAACCACGGGCTGAGAGGAAAGTCATTGGAGTCATCGATCAATCTAACGCACGAGAACATCCATTCTCGGGCAATCACTTCACGAAATAGCGTGGTATTTTTAATTCTTGATCGATACGCTTTCAGAGTTTAATCTTTCTTAACCCCTCAGTTAAAGCTGAATATGTATCGCTTCAATATTGAAACAAATAAAGTAAATCGAAACATTGTATATATTTCACACTTAGCAAGCCTCGACTATATAAATTGCGATTAGAATTGAATTTAAAATTGAATGTGAATCAAAATATAAAGGATTGAGGTCACGTTTGAAAGGCAAGGGGTTAATCTATTACTTTTGATCCCTGGGGGTACCAGGAAATTGTTAGAAAGTGGTTGGAAAAAAGATTTGTTATTGCGATCGAGGAATTAATATAACGTGTAATTTTCAATTTTTTGGTGGACGCGTTAAAAGGAACACTCGACGTGAGTTTTCCTCTCTGACGGCAAACGCAGCGTGAAATATCGGAGCGGTCCTCTCGAATCCGCTTTAGAGACGGGGAACACGATTACATCCCGTGCGGCCAACCATGTTTGTGTGGTGTACGCATATTCGACAGCTGTACCGACAAATTGTTTCCATATTGCGACACAGGTGAGATTGTGTTACGGATCCTAACACGGGCACAAAGCTCAGCCGTCTGTACGCGGAGCCGTTAAAACGGTGTGAAACGTTTATGTCATTTTGTGTTTTGCCCCCTTCCTTTTTTTTTTTTTTGTGTGTGTTTACCTGTTGCCGATCCTTTGTCGCTACTGGTGTCTCTTACATCTCTTCATCGGTGACCTGTCGATATTTAAAAGCGTCGTTTTTCGATGGAAATTCACCGTTGTACGGACGTATAAAAGAACCGGATGTTCAATCAGCCCTTCTCGATGCTTTACCAGGCGTCTGAGATAGATTACTATGTAGTATCTTTATAGTTATTTGTTCTTAAGACATACTTCAAATTTAATTGATTTTGGTTTTGCAAAATTGTATCAGGAGAACATAATATGCGAGGAAGTATTCGTGCCTTTTCTTGGAATTTTGGTGACGTCAAATTCCAAGAATTACCGAAAACTGATTATGAATCTTAATTTTTTTTTAATCTTACGCTTTAAAATTGTACTGTACTGTTTCTCTAGGCTATTTTTCGATTTTTAACGATTTTTCAGAACTGTAAGATACTGGAGAGGATAAACAGTATATTCCTTTTATTTCACATTTATTATAACGTTTAGCATTGTATAGTTAATGTCTTAGACTCTAAATCATACATATAATCAATAAATGATTGTACTTATGAATATTACATAACACCTCTTCTCTGTTCTTACATTCGTTGAGTTGGCGATGTTAAGGTGCAGTTTGTGTGCGGTAGAAATGTATAACACATATTATTAACTATTTGAATAAAATGATAATACTTCATACTTACCTCTACGAATTTATTACACTACCCTTCTACCGTTCCCATTACCCTATATCACCGAAAGGAAGAGATCGTCGAATAAATAATATACGTTTACACATTATTTAGCTTGTAATTTTCATTTATATTTCATAAATCAGAAGTCATAATTTATATTTCACAGAGAAAGTTAACTTGTAATTTATTTTAAATATTTTTTAAACTACTGATTGCTTACAAAGTATACGTATACAAGGGGATCAATAATAATATGATCTATCAATATGTAAATGTTCATTAAAGTTTTGAAGGTGCCACTTGTGATTAACTTGTAAGGTGTAAATTGGTTGATTCATTGTTCATTTCAACCGCGAATTGGCTAATTTATATGAACCCTTGAGCAGTGGGAGTTGGGTCAATTATCATCCAGAATTCTGAAATGTATTTTACAGTGAGCCATTAATTATTAAATATCCAAATTTTCAAGATACGGAAGACCTTTCTATATTAGGAAATAACATTTAGAAAATGAGAATCAAAGAGAATTTAATTTTAGAATAAGATTCAAAATCAAATTAAAGCTGTCCATTAAACACTATTTAAAACTCTCCTAAATGTAATTTCTATATAAATAATAAGATATTTTCATCAAATTTAGATATCGCAATTGTCGTTTCGTGGTACTTCGGTCATTATACATATTTCGAAATTTATAGTTTAACAGTACATTATTTCAATTATTGTTTGTAATACTACATGGGTATAGCTTTAATCTAAACTTCCTCGAACTTTACCATGAATTATTGATTTGTGTATTAACAGACGCAATAATACCACTATTATAATACAAGAGATTAATTTGACGTAAAATGGATTTATTTTCATTTACAGTTAAATGCCCAATAATTTAGAATGTTTGCGAAGGAAAAACATATTAATTGTATTTTATAGATAGAACAAGAATAGCGGAACACAATGAGCGTTCCGTATTGTACAGAATTAAACGTATTGCTGTAATCCCGTAACAAATCTAATTAACTTATAAGCGGTGTGTCAGAACTAAACGTTAGGTGAAGTTGGAATACTTGAAAGCGTGTTGTCCCCGCCTTCCGACTTGGAACTTACTTTTAATTAACATTACCTAATTAGACCAATTACCCTCGTTTCTTCCACGCTTGAAATAGCAGCTTTTAATTGAAACGAAAATTTGATTAAAATACGACGTTCATAAATTTGGATGAAGTTAAAATTTAATTTTTCTAATTTGATTGGGAGATTTCTCAACGAGATCTTACGATCATGATGTCAATGATGTTTGAATGGAAACGTAATGCCGTTATACGAACAGCGTTGTCTTTAAAATATGCACCGGAACTCGTCCAGCTTGTAACGTTCATTTGCATGAAAATAGAGCCATTTGTACGTAGATATTGTTTCACGCCTTTAACACATTTTATTCTTGTATGAAAAATTATTTTCTCTTTACTGTGACCATTTTTATGCAAACGACTTTACGTGATGCCGATAAGAAATATGTATGCATTACAATTTCTTGATCAGTCACACTGTTTGCAAAATTTGTTATCTATAATCTCGCTATTGTATTACAACACGTCCCGATTAAAATCTAAACCTATCTTTTGTTATAACACACAGCCAAGCATTTTGTATTGAAAATATTCATAAAAGATTTATCTAGAGATTTATCTTTTTGATGATATGGAAAGTTATTGACAAAATTGCAGTTATTATATCATATATTATTGTTATTATATGTATATACATATTGGGATAAAGGATTGAGGATGGATAGGTAATGCAAAGAAAAGACAAGAATTCAAGTAAGTTTTTATTTTACAGCAGTTCGTAGCACTTGGCTCGATATCATTTTCTAAAGATTTGATTTTTATAGAATTTTGTGTCTTTAGAAAATGATATCGATTACCAGGTCACACCACGTGGAGGTGGCTACGAATGTGACCCGCCCTGAAACAAAAGAACCCATTCGCTTAGTACCCACTCACACTTACAAACATCCTACAATCGACTAAAACTAGTCTTAAAATTAACTTAATCGGCAAATCCCTCGATGTCCTGTGCGTTCCCTCGATGATCCCACGACGTCCATGCTTAACTTAACTTAACGACTAATTACCTTAAAACTAAATACAGGGTCCCTAACTTACACTTTCTACTCTAAAACTGTACTTGTCATATATCGAAGGATTGCCATTAAGGAAGTTTGGAAAAGTGAAACTTGAAATGAGATATTAAAACGAAAGGAACTTCAAAAAATGAAAGTGAAATAAAGAAATTTTGAAAAGAATACTCAGAAGAAAGTGACTCTAGTCCAGAAAGTAGTGAGAAAAGAACCGCGAGCAAAGCAAAGAATTCGCTTTAATCCAAAAATATCCCCGTGTGCACGCGACGTACTCGCGGCCACCCAACAACCCCAGTGTCAGCACCTTTCACCAACAGTAACCCACCGGAGTTGGCCAGCAAGAGCCAGATCGCGGCTTACGTGAACTTGATCATGACATAGATCAATCAAGGAATCGAGTCGAGCCTGAGCGTACCAGATAGAGGAGAGAGACGTTGTCTGCGAGGGCTGTGACAAGGCTTTCCACTGCCCCCGTTGAAAGGGGGTCTAACCGAAGCGAGCCCCATCACAAACCCCGACCCCGATCGGGTAGTCTGAAACTACCATCGATCAGGGCCACAGACCCGCCCCGGTTACTATCCAGCACCCCCAAAACTCCCACCCGACCCCAGGCCACAGCACGACTCAACCCCCACTGGCCAACTCAGATGAGATACCAGATGATGAAAGACGGCTTACGATCAACAAGAATTGCCGAATGGTCTACCCTCGTGCAGCCGGCTTGCAACGCGGGCGAGTACGTCGCGCCTGACATCGAGGATACCGGACGAAAGCGAATTGTGAGTGAAAATATATGAAATGTAAACTATAAACTAAGACGGAGTGCAAAGGTGGCAAGCCTTCGATTCGACAAGTAAAGTTTAAAGTAGAAAGTGCTTACAAGTGACACAAGTTCTTCATCAGGTAACAGGCTACCTGATGAAGAACTTGTGTCCCGTGCCCTCCCATCCTCCCACGCACGGTATACGCACTTTGTAATTATATTGGGATAAAGGATTGAGGATGGATAGGTAATGCAAAGAGAAGACTCAATTATTCGAGTAAGTTTTTATTTTACAGCAGTTCGTAGCACTTGGCTCGATATCATTTTCTAAAGACTTGAATTTTATACAATTTTGTGTCTTTAGAAAATGATACCGATTACCAGGTCACACCACGAGGAGGTGGCTACGATTGTGACCCGACCTGAAACAAAAGAACCCATTCGCTTAGTTCCCATTCACACTTATAAACATCCTACAATCGACTAAAACTAGTCTTAAAACTAACTTAAACGCAAATCCCTCGATGTCCTGTGCGTTCCCTCGATGATCCCACGACGTCCGTGCTTAACTTAACTTAACTACCTTAAAACTAATCACAAGGTCCCTAACCTACACTCCCTACTCTAAGTCTGTACTTGTCTTACTTCGAAAGATTGCCATCAAAGAAAGTTGGAATAGTGAAACTTGAAATGAGATATTAAAACGAAAAGAACTTCGAAAAATGAAAGTGAAATAAAGAAATTTTGAAAAGAATACTAAGTACAAAATGACTCTAATGAAGAAAGTAATAAGAAAGAAACGCGAGCAAAGCAAAGAATTCGCTTTAGTCCCAAAGTATCCCCGTGTGCACGCGACGTACTCGCGGCCACCCAACAACCCCAGTGACCAGCATCTTCTACCACCCAGTACCCCACCTAAGAGGACCAGCAAGAGTCAGATCGCGGCTTACGTAAACTCGGAATGGAATCGAGTCTGAGGGTACCGACTAGCACAGAATTGAACCATCGTGAAACCTGTTTTGGAACTCGAAACTGCCCCCGTCGAAAGGGGGACTAACCGAGACGAGCCCATCACAGAGACCCCGTGGCCGCTTCCGTAACTAGCCAGTAACCCTCAGAACTCAAAACCACCCAAGCTACCGCACGACCAACCCTCACTGGTCAACTCAGATGAGATACCAAATGATGGAAAATGACTTACGATCACCAAGAATTACCGAATGGTCGACGACCCGCGTGCAGTCGGTTTGCAACGCGGGCGAGTACGTCGCGTCTGACATCGAGGATACCGGATGAAAGCGAATTGTGAGTGAAAATATATGAAATGTAAACTATAAACTAAGACGGAGTGCAAAGGTGGCAAGCCTTCGATTCGACAAGTAAAGTTTAAAGTAGAAAGTGCTTACAAGTGACACAAGTTCTTCATCAGGTAACAGGGTACCTGATGAAGAACTTGTGTCCCGTGCCCTCCCGTCCTCCCACGCACGGTATACGCACTTTGTAATTTAATATCATATTCGTATTACTAATAGTAATATAAGAGGGAACTTAAAATTTAAAGCTATCTTAAAGTTAATGGATGTAGGATTTGAGGAAGGGAAAGGAAGGTATTTAAAGCGAGAAATAATTTATTGAAATAAAAATATCAGCAACGAAATGAAAGTGTAAAAAGTATTTGTTAAAATAATATCCTGGAAATAGCAAATATAATTAGTGCTGCAACAATCAGAAAACAAGTAAATAAGGATTAAATAATGAAATCGTGAAAAACGAAGAATATTAATATGGTAGGATCAGAAAAGCCAATGATAAAATTAAGTGGTAAATGAGATAATAAACTCAAAGAGAAAAAGAAAATCGCGATTCAGTAACGAACGATATTAAACTCGCAAAATGTCGAGCTTAATATTTCACGGTACTATTCGTACCGTTTAAAATAAAATAAAAGGTAGCTGTAAAACATAAAACACGAAAGAAAGCAAACATTAGCGAGCATAGTGACAATAGAATGACTGTCCATCTTTAGATGGACAATCATTGATAGTTCCCCTCTTCTTTGGCAAATTTTGCCGGGGCTCTTCGGCATATAGCCTCTTCTCTCTTCGGCTAATCAAGCCTCACAAATATCACTCGCGAAATTTTATGATTGCTCGAACACTCTTTAATTTTTGTTAAATAAAACAAGAAGAAACATACGTGAAGTGAAATTATTAGATTGGCAACAAGGTTTTGTTAAAATGGAAGGAAATTGATTTGACCAAAAATTATTATACATTCTAAGTTAAAGCGAATAACGTAAATATTGCCAATCTAATAATTCCATTTCCACTACTTCCAAAATCCTGAGCTAACAAGTATGATTAGTGACAAAGACTCTAATACTTTCTTAATAGAATTGATAGTAAAGTGAATTTAATTTTGAAAATGAAAAACTACTTTAATAGAAGTATACTGAATTTAGAAAGAATTTTGAAAATGAAAAACTACTTTAATAGAAGTATACTGAATTTAGAAAGAATTTAGAAAAGATTTACTAATGCAAGACTCGAAAATTAATGCAAAAATGACTCTACGTTTAGAAAATGAAAGAAACTTTTCGTAGAAATAAATATGTATCTACAGTTCGATATTCGAGAGATTCCAATATCAAAGTAAACGTTCTAACATTAAGTAAAGACATTTTTATTCATTACTTTGACATCGAAATCTACTCCGCGAATTGTTCTCTTGTACGTAAGAAATTTAAAAAGAAAATTGTCAGTGAAATCGGAGGGTCATCCGACTTCTATACAATTATCTATACTTTCAAAATTATTCTAAACTTGATATACGAATATTAAATACGCGACGTACAAGAAAACCCCTATCCTGAGCTAATACATATGCAAATAGACAAATAGATTTCACGAATATTATTATACAATTGTAGAATAACATTCGTGGTCACTATGCTCGCTCAAAATAAGAAAAATTACAACCAGTTCCCGTGTCGTTTCGGACCTTTCGTCCTACGACATGATGGGAACCGGAGGAACCATAAAGCATGCGACTCACCGATCGTAGATCTCTTCTACTGCACTGCTACTGCACTCAGCAAGGTACCCAGAATTGACCCAAGACTGCTCCAGAATTGACCCAGGTTTGATCCAAAATTGACCGAAGACTGCTTCAGATTGGTCCCATGGTTACCTCCAGATTGATCCATGATAGACCCAAGATTGACCCATGGTAGTCCGCCCTTCTGATTCTGAACTCTTTAACATCTCGAACAGGACTGACAGAATTTGACATTTGTCGTGTTTATATAACACTAAGACTTCATGGTTCATTGACTTCATGGTTGACTGACTACCGGTTCCCGAAATCACTCATGCATGAGTTTTTTCTTCATATTTCTTAATTTCGCAGTTATTCATTTATTTAATTATTTTATTTATTTAACATTATTATTTTATTACAATCATGCAAATTTTGTTATAATTATTATAATTTCATAGTTTTACAATGAATAATTGGTATGTCTACCAAATCTTATTTTATTTTAAACGATTTTAATTAATTTTAATGTATTTTATAATTATTCATTTGTTAATTGTTATAATTATTGAATATTGTTATTTTTATAATACTTATGGATGGGTGGGTTGTAGATTTAGTTATAATTATTACAATTTTATGGTCTTATATTAAATAATTATTACTTTTACAAAATTTTATTTTCTTTAAACGTATTTTATAATTATTCATCTGTTAATTAATATAATTATTGAATATTGTTATTTTTATAATACTTACGGATGGGTGGGTTATAGATTTTGTTATAATTATTATAATTTTATGGTCTTATATTAAATAATTATTACTTTTACAAAATTTTCTTTTCGTTTAACGTATTTTATAATTATTAAGATTTCATGGTTCATTGATTTCATGGTTGACTGACTATTGTTACCGTTTCCCGAAATCACTCATGCATGAGTTTTTTCTTCATATTTCTTAATTTCGCAGTTATTCATTTATTTAATTATTTTATTTATTTAACATTATTATTTTATTATAATCATGCATATTTTGTTATAATTATTATAATTTCATAGTTTTACAATGAATAATTGTTATGTCTACCAAATTTTATTTTATTTTAAACGATTTATCGCACTACGTTTAAACTGTGATTAACACTAATCTTGAATAGTATTTGAATAGTAATTACTGCTGTGAAAAACTCCAATTTTCGACTATTTATATCAACATCTTTGCATACGATCGGTATTTTATACCTAAACAAATTTGTATAATTGCCTAAATATCATATAACGCTGCGTTTAATTGAATAAAGATCTCAGCACGGAGTTATTAAATTTTACACAATAATTCGATTGTAAGTCCAATTTTTTCTACGTTCAGGGTATTACGGTTAATCAAGGAGGAAGTAGCAGAGGCAGTTTCAGAAGGAATTTATATCTCGTTTAAAATTTTGTTGCTCGTACCGTGGTCTTTACCTCGGAAATAATGACATCGAGTAAATCAAGAGAGCAATTTCAGGCGCCTGTATATTTATCGAATCGATTGCCCGGAAGAGCATTAAACATTCCCGTTTTAAAGCCTCGCTAAGAATACTGAAAGTCACCGGAGAAGCGAAGCTTCTTCTCTCCTACATAATCCGTACCCTTGTTCCCCTCTCGTCGTTGTAACTTTACAATGTGCATCGAGCATGAGAACTTGCGCAATCATCCGCTGCAATATATCGATAAAGCAATTTCCAAAATTAATACCCAACCATGTCGATATGTGCTGAAATTTGCAAACTTTCGGGAACAGTTTGCTGATAATAGAGCAATTTAGCGGGTAACATGATTTAGAAAAGAGAATTGAATGTATGAGTGGTTTCCGGATAAATCTGTTCGAGCCATGAAATACCGTTTATAAAACATCAAAATTGTTTCAAAATTATTGGAATTATCGAAAATGGGTTTACGTTGAAAAATATTTTATATAATAAATTTATTTTTGAACATTATATGTTTTAAAAGCAAACAGAGAAGAATCTTTTGAGCTTTCTGCATTTTTTAAATTGTATTAAAATTCCAATTTGTATTCCCTTCCATTTATTTAATTTTGTACAAAAATAAAAAATCTATACAGTGAATAATTAGTTTACTGTATTTTAATAAACTCTCCAAACAATTAATTGTATGAACATTAAATTTGGTATTTATCCAGTCATAAATGGATAGTCAGTAGTTATATAAAATAGACATTAATCATTATTCATTTTGATACGATATTTAATTCTTTATTCGCCTGGAAAGGACTCGAATTTAATCGCCTGTTCATGATAATTGATTAAACAAATTTAATGTTTCGTTGAATTAATTTATAACTGAAACAATCAAAATCAAATACATGCTATAATAACTGTGGCTAATGATTCTCCACATTAAATTTGAATATCTTATTATTGCGTACAGTATTTTGTTAATATCAGAGGATGTTTACAAATGTTATAAAAACGTAAATCTATTATCTTTCTTTTATAAAGAAAGAGCTAATATTTTTCATTGACAATTTATCTCTATAAACAATCGAATTTTCTGCCACTTAATTGTATCGCACGAATAATACTAAAAAAATTCGCCCGTTCTTTCGCTGAATTTACGTTCAAAAGTTGGTGTTTCGTTAAAATTATTCAGAAACTTTGTGCTCTGTATCAATGCGAGGCTACCGGGAGACGACGTTTCCCACGGGAACACGTTTCATTTCGCTCCACATTCGTATCTGCCGCGAAAACAAGACTTTTCCTCGCGAAAGTCCGGTGAAGTTTTTTCCTTTTTTTTGTTCCCCCCTCCATTTTTTTTCCTTTTATCACGGACCAACCCGACGAAAATCTGAAAAGATTGTAACGAACCACAGAGATGAATACGAGGACGTAAAGTAGAACAAATTTTTCGGTGAATTCGCCAGGAAATCTCCACGAAACGACGAACTTTCAATGAGGAAACGCGAACACCTCTGCTTGTAAGTTTAATTGTGAGAAAAACAATGTTTCGTGTAACACGTCACCGCAAAAGGTTGTTCGTTTTTCTTTTGTTATGGTCTAAATGTTGTTTCTTATATATATACGTATATATGTTTTTAGTAAAAATAGTTTCATTTTAAGAATATTTTCAATTTTGTTCCTGTTCAATCATCGAACGAATGGGATTGTCCCACAAATTGTCCTACGCAGAATAGTGGTAATGCTTCCTGTGAAAAAGTTGGATAAAATACAATAAAAATAAAATGATATGAATTGATATTTTCTTTGTTCCCATGTTCGTGCAAACGTTTTTATTAACAAATAAATACCTTGCAATAATACGGTTGGAACGATAAGAAGTAAAAACAATATAGAATGCAAAATAACATGTAAATTAATAACAAGAGGGAATACTAAATTGCATTAAAATTAAAAACGACAAGTTAATTAAGGAGTTTATCCGGCGCGCTTTAAGAACACGCGATTTAATTGTAGCAGAAATTGGACGGAGGTGAAAAATTGGTTTAACTTAAAAATTTCATAAAAATTCCGAGCGAAAGTTCTTAATTAAATTAGTGTTTGAACGACACGCTCGAACCACGGCTAATTAATACAGAATTGAACGAAATTTTCGAAACAAAGACTTCAAGATACGAAATCAAAGCTGTCGTGTGTGTCAAACGAACGTGGATTATACCGGGAATCCCAGGCGGGTGTGCTGGTGCATCAATTGGGGGGGAAAAAATGGTAAAAATATGGATCAGGATCCTTTTAAAACGTTCTACGTTATTTTTGCCGAGCTGAAAAATATTCGTGGAATCCAAATTTCCCGGGAATTCCTGGTACGATTATTTTTCCAAGCACACTGTACACTTCCGTACCGGCTGTATATCATCTAGCACGGAACTTCGTACACCTATGGTTTCGCGTTATACACCGTTCCGCTAATATACTAAGTTGGTCAATTTATTGTCAAGGAAACTAAGGGCGGCTCGGTATAGCGTGTCACATAACAAGACTTTCCTTGAGAATAATATACTTCCATAGAACCGCTATTAATTTGCAAAAAATTCTGCTACGACCACGAATAATTTTTCATACTTTATCCACCTGTCTCTCACTTTCCAAATATTAAATTGATAAATGCATAAACGAAGATATTTTATATTTTATTTTTAAGCAATAATTTAGAGAATTTAAAAACTTTGGAATATTATATTATTGAGAACTCAAGACCCTTAGAATGTTATATTTTTAGAAGCTTGGAAACTTTGAAACTTTGAAGTATTACATTTAGAAATGTAGATTAGGACTGAACTAATTGTAAGTTAAACACAAGTAAGTATTCAGTTCAGTAATTATTTCAAAGCGAGATGGTGAATGTAGAATAATGGAGTAGGTTAATTACCATACCTAGGTACAATGTCTACCAAGACAAACTACTTTCTTTACACTACCATTTTCCGCAGGAAGAATTAGTATACTCGATCGTGGATAACTCGAATCCTCGAGAGAAGAATAGAAAGATCGATTTATAAAAAGGTTCCTTATCGAATTTTGAGATACGACAGTTTCAACCCTTTTACCTCGCACAATGGACGATCAGTTTTCCTGCAATTTGACCCACGGTCATCCGATACGTCGAAGGAGAGCATCATCTTCAGGCCATCGGTTCCCTGACTATATACGTAAACTCATTATAACGGAATGTGGACCGATCTTGGGATGTAGCTCGGTTCGAGTGGAGGAGCATCGGGTTATCGGGTTATCGCGTTAACGCTCGTACGGTCTATCGACCGGATGTACAGGTTTGGATAAAGTAGCACGTATTACGTACCACGGTGACACGTGTATTACATAGGCGGACAAACACGTGCACGTGGTGTGCGCACACGTACCGCGTATACGTGTGTATTATGCATATGTATACGCGGGGGTGGCATAGAGGCGCGTTTGTGCATGTCGACCGACCTGATGCCTTCCCCCTTCAAAGGGATGTGTTTGCGATCAAACCTTACTATTCCTGTCACATTCTATCGAGTATCGTCACGAGGATTAAAATTACAGTACGGGCTAATCTATCCTCGGAACTTGATCAAACGATCGGCTCGCGGCATAGACGCTCCTCTGAGAGGTTTTGCAAAAACGAAAAACGCATTTGAATCTCAGTGACACGATCGAACACGTGGGATGGGAATCGACGAAGGCTCAAAGAGGAATTTATGAAACGTCTGATAAGATTATTCGGTGTGCTTTGCTTGCCACCGTTGATTATTGTATCGACAGATTGAATTTCATATTGAATGAACATTAAGAATGATCGACCAGAGCGGTTACTTGCCGATTAAGTGGAAGAATGATACGACTGATAATCGATTGTACGTGCCTGAAGGAATTGAGCTTTTAATTAAAATGCTTTCAGGGAAAATTATTTTTATATACCGGTGAGGAATTTAATTTGAATTAAAAGGCATTTCAAAGATTTAATCTCCTCGGGGCACAGTGGACACTCGTTTATTCCAAAAATTCGTCGAAATTTCCCCGGAAGTAAAATACTTTACTAAGTTGGAAAATTCACAGTTCAAGATCCGGAAGAAATTTGTGTACTCAAAGTCAAAGTCAACTTTGAAAACTCGAATTATCACTGTAAATCGTTTCACAACCAGAAATAATAATTTTTGAAACAAAAATTCCTTCGTTAATCACCTGCACCGTAATTTTATACGAATATAAATTGCATTTAACCCTTTTGGTATTTCAGTTATTAAGTAATAACATTTTTCAAAAAAAATACTTTGAGATTTCAAAAATAGTCCAAAATTAAAATTACTAGGCTTTCTTCAGGGGCCGACATTCAATAATTCTATCCAAATGTTATACGTTTTATTAAACAAAAACTGAACGCAGCAAAGTTAGTCAAGGTTCAAACGTGCCCGAACAAACACCATGGATTCCCTTAGAAATCATTTCAAGCCGTTTTAAATTAGTTCTTAGAAGCACCTCGGTCACGGTAGAACTGTTCGACTATAAAAGAAGTCGGTGTCACCTAGCAGTTTCTTATTTTAATCGTGATAATGGCACCTCTCTGGGCTGAATATTTTCTCGCATACCTCGAACGGAAACGTTCTTCCAGCTGACAAAAGTTCCTCGATAGACCTTGCAGAGATAATTTTAAATTTAATCATCATGCGATCTTGGAATCTGAATAAATGTGTGTTCAACTGAAATCTTGAGCAAACTAAAAAAAGAATATTGGATTGTAAAGTTTAAAATAATATTCTTCTCTAAATAATTCTATTCAGGCCAAACCTTCTTCCACTAAAATATTAGATTTTAGGGACGTAAGATTGAACATCTGTGCTTTGTGAGATTTTTATTGTTGGTGTATGCTGCAATCAATTAAGAGCAAGAAAGTTTGTCCACAACGTTGCCAATTGAAACGTTCGAAGAAGGAAGAAGAAAATAAAAGGTATTACATATGTGGCAACCACGTTATATTCGCTCAATCGTATCAAGAGGAATTACGATGCTTTATTAAAGGTCGCAAAGGTGTAGATCTATAATTCGATCGATAGCTTTGACGCGGATCCAGTGAAGCGTTTCAGTCTTCGATCACAATCAAAAATCATTATCCGATCGTTTCGGGACGTGACGAAATTACGAGGCCTGGGCTGGTATTATCCGTTCCGGAGCTCGAGATCGCTTGATCTGCTCGCGATTACCGGTATAATCTTTGCACGGAATCGCTTCGATTTGATTACACTAGTCGGCGTGTTGACAGAGCCGTCCTGGCTCTGTCCCGTTCCCTCTTATCCAGACCGGAAACGGATCAAGGGTTTAAAGCGTTGAACGCGACGCGCTGGTAATGAACTATTTCGAGCGGAAATTAGATTGACTTCGATGCTAAATGGAACGCGACGTAATTGCGTTAACAGTGATAAATATTGAGCGGTTTGGGATTCGATGCTCGCGTAAAGGTACACAAAATTATTGAACAATCTGGACGGACGCTTGTATTATGTCACGCTAATCGAACGAAACTTTGGGTCGGGTCCAGTTTAATTGGTTTCTCTTCTGGTCTTTTATAATTGACAGCCTCTGTCCATTGCATGGTATCGATAATTGAAGGTACGAGAGGATAAAGCTGTTGCGTAACTCCTTTTTAAATGTTTTTTTCATTATATACTAATAACAGTGATGAAGTAGTATTGATGTTTCTATAAATTTTACGAAATTTTAGTATATTTATTTTCTTGTAGAGCAATATTTATTTTTAAGGAAGATATTCTCAAATAATCATCGCAATTAAATTATACTTTATTGTGTTTGAGAATTAAGTTACTTCTTCTTTGTCAGTTAATCGATAGTCGTATAATAAATAATTTACCGGTTTTAAACGTCGATTATCTGGTTAGAGGATGTCTCAACGTGTGGAAATTCGACGTCTAATGTGTCCATTTCAACAAGCAATGAACAGGTTTCGGTTAGCAATTGATCACCCATTGTTTACCTCTTGAAACTGAGCGAATTGAACCTAATTGCTCGCTGGATTGAATGAAGCCGAAGTGCTTCGGATGTTGACGGACTATTGGAAGGTTTATTGCTTCTAAGATTAACTGATTTGAGCTGTTGGAAGCTTGATTGATGTTGAATCTTTTAATAAGCGTCATACACAGGTTTCATAAAAATTATAATAACAAATTAATCTTACTAATCTTAGAAACTTACCATCAACTGTGGTTGTTGTATCAATCGCACCTACAAATATATTAATTCAAATTACAAGGTTAAATTTTGTCACAGAAAACTTTCATGTACCGAAGAAATAATTAAAAATTTAGAAAATTGCAATTTCAGTATTGTTATTTAGGGATTAATAAATTTTCTAATATAATGTGCGTGCGATCCTGGCTTGTCACCATTTGAAGCACAAAATGTAGCAGCACGGCAAAGCGTGTCTGAATATTGTTAAGCAAAGGGTTAAAAGGATAGAGACGTAGTTGAGGATTCAGTAGCTGAAATATTTGTCGTTAGCCAAATCCTCTGTTCCACGGCTTCCACCTACTTTGCCGCATACAACCGGTAACTTTGATAAACAGAAGTTTGCCAGAGGCCTGGACTCAAGGGTTGCATACTTATTAGGACCGCTACTTGCTCTGTCGTGGGTTTATGATACTTCAATCGCTATTGGGGACGAAAGTTGTTAGGGGCGAGTGTAGACAATGAAGCAAGTTTCGCAGTCTTCTCTCTCTCTCTCTGTTCAGCAACGAAAGTTGATCGAACTTTTCCATAAGATTTTAATCAAACTTTTCACAAAAATTACTATTGTACTATTTCAATCGGATACTTAAGGATAATTACAGATTTTACTGGTGTTCGTCAGTGGTGCGTCAATTAGAGCTAAATATTATAGAGAGAAATATTATTTATACTCCGCACTTGATAAGTCTTGTCATAATTGCGATTAAACTTGAAATTAAATTGTAATTAAAATTTGAAGAGGAGAGGTCACATCTGAACTGATTTGAGAAGGGTGGAGTCCTGTATTTGACAATTCAATGTAAAAATTGCCAAATTGTTGTGTGTAAAATTAAAAATCGAAGATCTGTTATTCAGACACGTCCCATTTTTACAATAATGGAATAGTTATTTTTAAAAATTTTACAATTTTGAATGTTTATTTAAAGAAAAAGGACATTTCATATGTATTAACCTAATATACATATAGGTTGTTTTGTTCATTCAGCGAATCGATGGTCCGGTATCATATTAATGTCGATGAATAATGGAGTATAAACAGGGGCGATGCATAAATTCGTTTATTAGGAGCCCGGTCTTTACGCGAGGCCGTTCTCCTTTTTGTCGGGCCGCGCGAAAATTATTAACCGATATTGGAACGTTATTTGTCCTTGCTGCTTCGCGTTATTTTGCGCCATTAGGCAGAGACAGTGTCTCGATAAAGTATCGGATAATTAAAATCCATTATTCCCGTTGAATGCGTCCGACGCGTGCGAAGGATTCCTCCTTTTAATTTCGAATACGCGATTCCTCTTCGAACGGACGATAAAACCGCATAATACGATCGAACGATTCCCGATTAAATCGAATTATTGGGATGATTTGGGACGACTCGAGAATTTCGATAAACACGCTCGATATTGTTAAATCGCGCCGTACATTCCTTACAATTGCGGGATCACGGCAGGAATACGGGATTCTTAAATCTGCTGACTTATTCTATAGAAATTGATACCGCGATCGCTTTAAATAAATTTCATATCAATTTTAATCCTCAGACCACGAATCGTGTTCGTCGCTTTAACTTTTCATATTTCAAAGCATTTCTAATATAAATAAATTTATATAGGTATGTCTAATATAAATAAATATAAAAAAAATTTTTAATTGTTCGAATCAATGAAATTCATTTAGAGTAAAATGACCGCTCGAAAGCTAAATTTTCTAATATAATTTCAGGCATGATGTAAGTGGGATAAACATAGATCTGGACGAGCTTAAGTCGCGGTACGACTGTAGTATTGACTTTTCTTACTATTTTCAATCTTTCCATTCCAGAAATTCATCTCGGGAAAGAAATATTACCCCATGTTTCTGCTATTGCAGCTGCAAAACCTTCTGTCCTTACAATATCGTATAATCTGAGATTTCGAGTCCCATACCTTTCGCAAATACTCCGCAGAATTCAGACATCTGCTGACTACGGTCGTAAATTTAATTGGCCACCAATCCCCGATCAAACAGTCGGCTGAATTTTAAATTCCTCAAACAGGAATCAAAGCTTTTCCCCAGTAATTTGCGGTCACCGAAACGAAATGTTTATCAAACGACGCGAAAAAACACCTCGCTCTCTAATAATTCGATTACCCGGATTCGATCGCCTAAATCTGCTTAAACGACGCGATTAACGAACTAACGAATCGTCAGCGAGAAAAAAAAAAATATATATATATATACACACAGAGAGAGAGAAGAGAAACAAGGTCGGATCGGAGCGGCGAGCTACTCGAATCCTGGCGCGACGAGGATTTTTCAAACATTACCGGCAATTTCAATTAGCAACGAAACGTTTCGTCGCTTTAATTAGTTCGGATTGTCAAAGTTGCCGGGCGGGCCGCCGCGTTAGGTAACCGGTTAACCCAGAAACGACGTGTTCCACCGCCCGGTTGAATTCGAGTTCCGATTGAATTCCGTTCTCGAACGCGTGGAAAAAAAAGCGCGCGATCGGAATCGGCTGATTCCCTCGAACACGGGGGCCGTTGTTAATCGCGAAAGTGCTTCTTCTTTTATGTCCGCCGACGACTACCTTTCTTTGCGAGATAAAGCGACAAACATCTTGGTCGGAACGATGAAAAGTCGAGCGAAATGAAACGGGTCGGGGCACCATGAATCCAATCGACACCCGGACAAACGTATCGAACACGAGACATCGACCGCTCGGTGAAAAAGATGGCGACGAAGAGGATGAAAACGGACAACAAGAAAGGATATTGGAGAATACGTGGATGGGTAGGATTGCTGGGTTGTATGATGTAAAACTCCGACCATGGAAAGGGGGGCTGATGTATACAAAGCGTCCTAGTTGAAGGAGTTTGACCGAACGTCTTCTTCATCTTTTTTACCGCCTGGAAAATGTTCACGACACAACTTGAACAGCCTCGAAAAGGAAAAACGTTGAAACATAATTTTCTCCTGTAAGAATTGGACGTGTGAGGCGCTGTATGTGTGAGCGGCGCCACGGAGTTGTTTTGGGTAATAAAAGGTATTTTTTTGTTGAGTTGAATAAATAAAGCAATTTCTTACGCTTCTGACTTCAGACGATGGTTTAGCTTTTCCAGATTAAAATAATCAAAATAATCCAGCAAATATAAATTCCACGAGAGTATAAATGGTAGAGGTTCGATTCGAGATAGAATTTTCCGAACACTAACATTTCTATACGATAGGAGAGCATCGACGGGTCGAACCGGGTCGTTTTTGCAGCCGGAGAAATGGCGGGCGATTTCGTCCGAAGCGACGCCGCGTAATGGTGTTAATATTTTATCGGGGACGCGCGAGGGGCGAAACGCATTTACCACGGGCGAACCGTCGGCTTCTTCGGTCATCGGCGAAGGGACACGAGCCGAGGAACTTCCTCGAGGAGAGGAAGTGGCTTCTGCACGCTGGAACGAGGATCGCATACATTTCACAACTGTTTTCGTGACAAACGTTACGCGGAATTCCTTGACACGCGGCGGAACGAGCCGCGACGCGGAAGAGAAAGAACAAAGTGCCGCCTTTTTCTCCTCGCCCTTCGGCGCTGCACCCTCTCACGGAAGACAAAGTGGAAACGGGACAAGGAACGGCTGTTTGCAATCCGACCTGACACGTAAGTACAGTTTGCTTCACAAGAACGTGTCGCCGGCTCCCCTCGACAACTAATACTAATGACGAACAAATTGTGATAATCTGAACATGCACAGTATTCTTCTTTTACACTTTGACTACCATTCTGTAACTAGTGAAAATTTTATTTTCAAAGAATTTTATTTTCTGCTTCTACAATATTTCCTTACTTCTATTATTTGTAACTTGAAGTATCTAGTGGGAATATTTTTAGCTAAATAAATAAATGAATTTCTAATAATATGGGTATCTATAGAAGGTCCAAGATATTAGCGATAAATAATTATTAAACGAGTTGCAATTGACACATTCACTTTTCCCTTTTGTTACTAAGGATGAATATAGTCTGACGCGGAACGTATCGAAGAAAAGTCAAAGAAAGTTAAATATTATAATTAAAATTAGAATAAGAATTAAAATAAGAAAATTAAATATTAAATATTTCATTGCAAATAAAAATTGAGTCAAATAATTTAGTGCAGAAACGTACAGAATCGTTTACAGTTGTAAACGTTTTTATGGTCGAATAATATTTCTAGCCGGAGCGAAAGGGTTGATTTATAGAAATATCGTCGACACGCTCTTGTGAGACAAGCTGTATGTTAACCTTTACTTCCTTCCGCCTGATTCCCGTCTTCAGCAACTGCACCGTCGTTTCTTCGCGACTTCTTCCTCGATCGATCCACGCGTTAGGAACAATGATAAATCAAACCGAATGAATATTATTCGACTCCCTCGAACGCGGTACGTGTTGCTTTTTCACCGATTGCGTTTCAAGAAGGTTCCTCGGATGTTGTTCAACTTATGGTCGCTGAAACTTCTGCCTAGTTTGTTCTGGGACCAGTTTGAAGTTCGTGATTGAAACGAGGATCTTGTTCAAGCTGCGAAAAAGGAGAACGAACAGTCAGAAAGGGAAATATAGAATTTAATAAGGGGCTTATCGGTTAGATCAGGGACCGAGTTAATGAAACACAAATGATTAATTTAAAAGGTTAATTTCCAGGGTTCGTATTCCCTTATCTCAACCCTTGAACAGATTAACTGTGACCCAGATTTATAAAACGTAGGCGTTAAACGGGCTATCGGTCGAGCGAAAAATTGTTGTACATTTAAAAAACAGCGTCTGAGGAAATGATATAAAGTTCGAAAATTGGGAGGAGAAATGAATTTAGAATTGCATTTAAACGTCGAATTGTACTCTGAATTAGTAATAAAGGGGGAACGAAAAAAATCTCTTTTAACCTGGAAATCTGCAATTTTAACTTGAAATGAAAAATATACAGAAGAAATATTACAAAGGAAGGAAGAAGCTATCCAGTGATATTTCATATTCAGTGGGAGTAAAATTATATTGGCAGAATTGTATTTCGAAAAGAGAAGGAAATGGTATAATAGATATTCAAGAAACCTAATATAATAATGTTTTTAGTACTTTAAATTTTCAATAAAAATTATATTAGAATGTAACAACACTAGGTATTTGATACTTTTGAAAATTTGTTGTATTTAACAAAAACTGTGAGCTTAACTGACATGGCGTTTAAATTAACAATCAGAATTTCAATAGATTACTAATGAAATTTAAATTCAGAAAGTTAAAGTCATCCTTTTATCAATTAGAAATTAAAAAAATGATTTGGATTCTGTTAATCTATTTCAAAAACGATACTACTTCTTGCAAGTGAGAGTATTTTTTTTATAGATAACTAAGAAGCGTAGCGTTTTTGTGCGTTCATTATTTTTACAATGAATCAGCCAAAAACGTGGGGGGCTTGCGAAAATATCGCGAAAATTGGTGAAATGAAATGGAAGTTAAACGTAAACACGCATCGTTCTTCGATCATATTTTTCCCGATAAAACGACCGCAGGATTCGCCATTGCGTGGAAAAAATACAGCGCCGCTGATAAAGCACTGAATCGCATCGTATCGCGGTAAATTTCGTTTTTCGATTAAAGCCGCGCTTCCATAATCATCCCGCTGTTCTCTTGATAAACTGTAGAAATTTATGAACATTCGCAATCACTATTTAAAGATTTATTTAAACAATTACCGACGGTTCTTTTACATTTTAATATTTGCTCAAAGTTTTGGTAATAATTTGTCAAATATTTAAATTAATTTCCTGACAATTCACTGTTCAGTTTTCGGCGAATATAAACACAAATGTTATTACTGGAGATTGCTACTGTTTCAACTAACTTTTTGATCTCCAAAAAAGAATATTGGAAACAGTCAAGCAGCTGTTTCTCATTTTAATTACAACTCAAACTTACCCAGACGCGTCTCAAGCCCGATTCGGGCAAGGAGCATCGTATTTTCAATCGGACGGAATTTTTCGAGTACTTAATCGCGCCAACTCGGTAATAGAGAAGTAATTGAACCCTCGAGGGAATTGGTGGCTGCAAATTTCCAGCCACTTGAGTTCGCTGGAAAATTAGGAAGCTTCCGCGAGGCTCGCGGAGAGCAGTGTTACAAAATTCTTAGAGAAACCGGCTGATCGATCGTGAACTCTTACGATCGTCGAGTTCTTTGCCGTCTGAAAAATAATCTTTCCCCGACTCATCGGTTTCTCGTATTGCCAACAGCGAATCGGTCGTTTAATCAAAATTCACTCCGGCTCGTTACGTAAACGTTCGGGGAAAGGGGTTCCTCGAACCCTGCAGCGGAAAGATCCTCTCTGGCGGTTTCTTGTTCGTTCGTGGCCGTTTAGATTAAGGTGTAAAACGCCCCTCGCTTCGAGGAAACACCGGTGGCAAAAGGATTCCGCTTGTCGTAATATTTCGCCGTTAATGCGGATCGTTAGAGGGAAAGGACGCGAGTTATAAAGTTAAAAGGGCCGACCGTCCGTTCTGGACAGTTTATCCTGGCCCGTGGAAATCTTCGCCACGATCGCCCCGTTTATTCGTTCCACCTGGAGACTTTTCCAGGCCAGATTTCGCAATCTACGACTTCGATTCGTTCGTGCCAGTCTTGAAAGTTACACAGCACCGGACGAAATTATAGCGGGACCCGTTTCGAGCTAGTCTTTGGCCAACTGTGCCGCTCAAATGGAAGTTCCTTAGAAAAATTGTACGATATTATGCAAATAATAGTAACTTTGCACGAAGGTTTCTTATAATACAACTTAGTTTTGTTTCAAAGTCTGAACGAAGTGTCACGTAGCGAACGCTTAAATTAACTTATTGTTATATTTTTCGACGAAACATTTTATCATAGCAGCAATAAAACCCAAGGAACCATTACTCGCTAAATTTTTAGTTTTCGTCGTTATTATTACTCAGGTTGAAGGTTTGTCACAATATTTATGTTTTCCATATATTTGCCAGAATTCAAGGCAATCCTTGGGTTTAATACTTGCGTTCGGTACCTTCTTGAGATTGTTAAGTAACTCCTACTATTTTTTCAACGACGTCCCCTTAATTTTCATGTACCAATCAGAACATTATAAATAAACAGCATATTATCATTATCGAATCCTTCGAGTTTATTTTAATCAAGAAATACAGTCTAAATTAACTATTCGCACAAAGTTAAGTCCGCGTGCGAAGTACGAGTTACCCTATCTAGATACTTATCTAAGAACAACCTTTGCAACATTGTAGATCGAGGACAAAACAATGCCCTGGTTCATCCATATGAAAGAATAAAAATGTAAATGACCAATGTGATAGGAGGTTGATTAATAAGGCCAATTTTACAACACCATGTACATTGTTCTCGCTCGCTGGCTGAACCGACTGAAGCGTTCGGATGTTAGCTGACTGATGGCTGAAAGCCTGATTGCTTCCGACTCTGAATGCTTCTGATTGACACCTGACGGATAACTAATTACCCTGCTAACTGACCACTAACTTCTGAACGTCTCGCTTCGATCGAAACCGCACTCGAACGGGAGCGGGATACAACGATGTCTGCTTCTGTGTTCGACGAACAAAACTTTATCAATGACGCGAGATCCCCCTATAGACCGTGGCCATTCTCTGTCCCCTCCCCCTCTATCGTATCGGTTTTCAAGAACTGTTAAAAAACTAATATCTGGCAGGGATTGAAAGGAGGAACTTTCGGATTTACGACACGTTTGATTTTTATCCGTCACGATAGAAAGCGTGAATACGAAACTTTGAATAATAAATGTCCGATGCTCCTTTCATCCGCGACGACTTCGAACTTCGACGATGAATTAAAATAATACTTTTTTTGTTTCACCTTGAAAATTCGCGTGAAATCAGGTTCGTTCGCGAAGGTTACGGTTTTATTTCCCTTTTTCATTTTTTTGTTTTTTTGTCTTTTATGGTACGGTTTGATTAATTGTTTATCGACGGTCCGAGCTGGAAAAGTTGAATTTAATTAGAGTTCTTTTCCCGGTCGCGGCAGAATAATCACCGATGGTACTTTTTCGAAGTTTACGGGGAACGCCAGGGGTTCCTTCGAATTAATTCTAAAAGTTCCACGGTAATTTCGTGATCAGAAATTTTTTACGAAAGCATTACTCTCGCTTTAAAGCCTTTCGTTGGTTAGGTTAGGGGGAGAAGATTTTATTCTGAGACCTTAATCGGGCAGCGTAGCCTCAGCATCTTAGACGGAATTAATAAAAATTTTCTACGTGTTTTTAAAGTTTCTGCTTAAAATGTCTTTTAAAGTACTCTATCAGAAGAATCTTTCCGGATAATGGTTCTCTGTCGACGGTTAATTATAACTTTTTGTTTACCACAGAAAAAAGAAGGCAGCCATCCCCGCAATCATGTATCTTTCATGACAAACATTGTCCAATTTAAGTTTTATATGGAATTATGACTTTTCAAAAACTTTTTCGTTTAAAGTAAATAAAAGAACAGAATCGTCGTTCTTCTTTTTTTTTTCAACAATAACAATCACTGGAAACCTGATTATTAACGTTTATAAGAATTACCACAAAGTTTATCATACTCTTGAATGTATTCCTTTTCTTACCCAAATATTTTACGTTTTATTTCAAGAAAGTTCTTTTTGGCCCATGGTAGAAGTCCTCGTCCATTGAAAAAAATTAAATTCTATCTCAATTCAAGTTTTTCTTGCCAGTGAAAGATATTTCATTTTCCGGATATGAATACGCGTATGTTCGTTGCATTGAATTAATTAACACAGTGGTAGAAAAATTACAGAAAAATTTTGGTGACGTTACTAGTGACGTTAAATGGAAAGCTAAAATATGAAATCAAACAATCATATTTTTAATAATTGTTGCCACTGTAACATGTAACCGTGTATTTATGGAATAAATATATTCCCGTAAGAACTGAAGGAATACCAACTTTGGTCCACTAAAACATTTTTTATTCTAGATTAGTGATAATATGAGATAAATAACCACCACGCTGATTGCTTGCTTTACGTATCAAAATATTTGAACCAATGCATCAGTTTTGAGACGCTCTATACTCGTCGTGGCCTAAAAACCGGCCGCCAACCATCGTTTGTCCACGGGAAGGAAGGGTCCGGGCCAGGGATGTAAAATAGGAAGCCACCGGAACAAATTGTCGGTCGAACCGCTATATTTATGCATTTATTTATTAACCAAGTTTTATTTGTCCCCGGGGCGGTATAACGGTCGGCGTAAACAAGTGGCGCGTTGCAGCGACAACTCACGGGCTGCCACCGCCAATTGCGACGATTCGTTTTATCCTGCGACGTCCTCGATCCGTCTACGTCGTACGTCAAGGCATGATAAATCAGTGTCGCGTTGATGGCGAGCATCGTTTGCGATAGGCAACCGTGGCTCTGCCACGTTTTCTCCGTCGTCGATTCACAAGTTTCGCCGACGCGTCTCTCTCCTTCTCTATCCCGTTATCTATACGGTTTCAGCTCCTTCTTTCAAACCTTGTTTTTCACTTCCCTTTTCCTTCTCCACTTTTTTCCCCCCCTCCCTCCCTCCCTCCCTCCTGCAGGAAGACCACTTGGCTTCCTGACGTTTTTCTCCCGGCTTCTATTTTCACCGTTAGCTCCCTTCCGGCCTCGTCTACTTGGCGAAAAATTGAAAATCCGCGGCGAGACTATTATTACGGCAGAAGATTGGGCAGAGCATTAAACGGTGAAGGTAAATTGGCAGAATAGGAAAATCGGGGAAAAAGCGGAACGACCACCGTCAGGGGGATGGAAAGCAGGCGTTCGAGCGACGATGAAAACTGTTTGCATTTGGTTTACGGTAAAATAGACTCGGGATATAAGAATGAGAGATTCGTCATGGGCATTGTGTTCGAATGGATCCGTGGATTTATTATATCGCTTTGATCGATTGATAAGATATGCCTATTTAATAAATCTCCCTTCAACTTTTGTGCTGATTCGAAAATTGTTATCGAATTCGAGGATTTGTGATTTAATTACGATTGTAATAATTATTG
The DNA here is from genome assembly GCA_022405125.1 of Anthidium xuezhongi. Taxonomy (NCBI): domain Eukaryota; kingdom Metazoa; phylum Arthropoda; class Insecta; order Hymenoptera; family Megachilidae; genus Anthidium; species Anthidium xuezhongi. The sequence continues at coordinate 3,821,396 of CM039650.1, read as the reverse complement.
ATCTCATTGAATAGTCCAAATGGCCCATAGAAAATTTAAGAACCGAAATTCGATTCAAAGATAATAAAATAAAGAAGTAATAATTTAATTTGAAAATAATTAACGAAGGATCAAATTATTTTTAATAATAGTTCCATCTATAAAATGTTTCAAAGAACGTCAAAAGTATCATTATGGTGCACTACTTTCATATTCCACAAATTTCGTATTTAAAATGTTAATTATATTCAAAGGGAATTGTAAAAGTATCAAAAGTAACCCAACTCCCGTTCAGAAATATTATAAATTTCAACACTTAAGTAGTATTACAGTGGAATAACAGGGACATGTTGGAATACAAATGCGGGTAGTTAAGTGTAACGTTAGCACTATACAAAATGATCTAATTTTCCCTTCAACGTTGTCTTTTGCGGATTACGTGCGAACGTAAAAGCGTGAAAATGTCGACGAGAATTTTTTGGACGGTTCCCTGAATTTTGCATATGTTTCCCCAGGGCGGCATACATGAATCGTGCACGAATTCAATGCGAAGAGGTCGTGCAGGGTTTTAAATTACAAAATCCAGGATAGCAATACGATCGTTCGCGTCCCAAAGAAATCCCAGCTAAATCTTTCTTGCTTTTCTAATTTTGCCCCACCTACCCCTGACAAATTTTAAATTATCGTCACCAGACGGTAACAACTTATTGAAATATCATAGCTGTTGAAATTTTAAGATAAGAACAGTTCAATTCAAGCTTCATTAATAAATGGCGATTATTAAGTATTCGAATTGAAAAAGGGCGCAAGGGTTGAACTCCGTTTCGAAGGGAGTAAAACTTTTGTTTTCAATCTGTTCGAGGGAAGAAGACAGACGGAGAAGGGAAATAACGCTTTTTGTTATAAAGAAATACAAGCAATTTCAACTTCCAGCAACGAGATCCAAACGAACGATAATCCCCCCAGGCAATCTGGCCTCCGCTCGATTCGGACAGCAGCCAGCGAAAAACTACGGCGTTTCGCAGCATTTTCATTTGCTTAATTGAAAACGCGAGACTCGCTAATCCAACTGAACAAGTAAGAAGCGACTCGGTTGTTCTCTCTTTGCTTCTTTTTCCACCGTTTTTTTTTTAATACATTCCCGTATTATCCGTCAAGAGCAAAAGGTCGCAACGCCGGCTGAAAGGATGCAATATGTTTCTTCTGCAGAAGAGACAATCGCAAATCCGTCCTTTTCCGCTGCCTAATTAATTAATTTCCATTATTCTTACGCGTCGACTGATTAAATCTCCCGCTACCGGGGCACTGCGAGGAGATAATACCGTGAAACGAAGCCGGCGGCGAGGTACGGCAACAGGGGGTAAGTTCATTCTTTATACAATTTATTCCGTCTCAAGGGGGAATTCAGCATCGATTTTGATTTGTAATAGAACGCTGAACGGTTTCGTGGGATGATTTTCAATTTGAATATCTGAGAGGCGGAGCAAAAGGAGGGATACTTGTCGAAAAGTTGCTTTCGAGGCAAATTGCGTCTGCACGATTCGGTAAACGAAAAAAGTGAAATAACATGTTTCCGTGTTTTTATTCGCCATAATCTCTCGAGGGGACGCTAACCTGTTAACGTTATAACGAAATTAGCGATGGCTCGAATACGGCGGTGACAAGTTATCATCATAATTAACCTAACTTTGACGGCGTTAAAAACGCTAGACGGAATTCGAGCGAAAAGGGATGAAGAGAAAAAAGATGGGAAAATAGTGACGGAACCCCCTCCAGCCCGGTGGCATAAAAATAAAGTTGCGCGGGTGTTCGCGAAACGACGACAGATAAAAGACGAAATTTTTGCGTTCGCGGAACGGCCGTGTTCGGTCGTATAGTTCGGGGGGTTGCAATATTTAACGGGTGGCCTTCTTTATGCCCGAAATTGAGGGCTGAAACCGGCAAAGACCTCGTTGTCGTGAATTCTTTCGGCAGACGTTGAATTATTCGACGGTAACAAGAGAACGTCCGTGGATGCTTTTTCGTTCGTGCACGAAACGAGACATTCGCGTAGCGCGGGGTCTAAAAGGGCCGGCACACCGGCGAGCTTTCTCCCGTTACGCGTTTGAAAATCCAACCGGATCCTACAGGATTCTGGTTTATCGTTGGGAAAACTCCCCGCTTCGAGAGAACGGCTGAACTATTCATGGGTTCGCGTGTGGGATTTAATGACAGCAACTTTGTTGCTTAATTATTCCCTTTCGTCGTTCGAACGCGAGGGCCGCTCGTAAAATTTTCAACGCCGGCAATCTTTTCTTTTCGTTTCGAATCTTTGCACCGTGAAAATCTCGTGATTCAACTTCACCGTGTGATTGAGGGTTAGCCGGACCTCTATTTGCACTGTGCTTTGTACTGTTTGATTTTAATTTTGTATGATTTAAAATTTTATCGTGCCATGTGGACACCACAAGAATTCAAATTACTCTTATAGAATTCCATATTAATCGAACGCCCAAATATTTCGATTATTTACATTTTTATAACAGTCCTAATTTTAATATCTTTTTAACAGAAAGTGTGTTTCGTGGAATTCGATGAAATGGCAAATATTCCTAAAATTAGCAACAGGGAACAATAAAACATTGGAATTTAATGTTAACAATGGCACTTAATTAAAGATTTGTATCAATTAATCGAGGTAAATAGCAGGTTTAAAACAGATACAATTTTATTTTGCCTCTTCATTCAATTTCACCGATATTTCATTGCTTAAGCATTCAATCATCATTCAGATTATTTTAAATGGAAAAAAAGATGAAATGGGTTAAACGGATAGCGTTCATTAAATGTTCAAATTAAAATCGATACCGGGAAATTTGCTCGTTCGACCACAGATTTGGTTTTGCAAGCTTTTTTTTTTTATTTCATTTTATTTCGGTGATCGACTGGCGCTGCATTTATCGATAAATTTTATTTATCCAAAATGTTTATTTAATGCGTTCTAACTTGATTAAATATCACGCTTCGAGCGTTAATTTGTTTTTTTTTTCCCCCTCTGCAGTGAGATAATGTTTAAACGAGGACAAGAACGAGGATACCAAAAATCGAATAATTTGTTAGAAGATAGAGATTGCTTATAATATTCCAACATCGTTGCCGACGCGAGCTGAATAATTAAAAGGAAAATGAACATTCACGCAAATGCGTAACAATAGATTATAATCATTTTTGGTCGAAAAAACGGAAGATAACTATGTAAATTCCCGCGGTGAATAACAATGGTTTTGTGAACTTTTGGCTACACTTGCGATATTTTTACGGGCTTCGCCGTTCCCTCGTTTCCCGCAAATTATTTACAGAGAATAGCCTTATATTTCCTTTCGTTGTAAACAAAATAACTCTTCCAATATTTCAATGAGGCGGCTCGGGACCAAAATGCAGTACGCGAATGAATCATTCTTTATTAACATTTTGAAATCACTGTAATATCTTCGTGCGAACGCAAAACAGAAATTTTGCAGCAAAATGTAGGTTCATTTTCTAGAATCTTATATTTTATCGTAAAATCAGCAAAATAAATGCAAGTAAATTGATTCACGCGTCTAAAATTTCGTCGTTTTCTACAATTTCGCTTTTGATGAAATATCTTGTAATTAAACTACTCGAAATTGCGTTCTTTGGATAATTAGGTTGACTTATATCGCCATAACGGAAATTTATGTAACGAATTATTAAAATATATTTATTTCTTGCGTATACGCTAATGAATTTTACATTTATTCGATTTCATTTTAAGCAGAATACTCAAGGTACTCGAATACCAGGCGAGAAACGTTATTAACATTTTGATTACCGACACATGGACTAAGAGGGCCGAAGCGATTGACCCATCCAGCGTGTCTCGATTACACGAGTCATCTGGAGGACCTGAATCATCTTTCCTCTTCAGGCCGACGTGCAATCAGCGTCGCGAAAGCAACGACAAGAAAGTCCGCAGGATTTTTGCCCATTACGTCGGCTGAATCTGTCCAACCGGGTGTTCGCGATTTCTCTTTAAACGATAATACGTTGCCCGTTGAATTATCAGGGAGACTTAAGTCGCAATGAACGGGTGACCGCGACACGAAACGGAAGATGCTCGTTCGTGAATTTCGAAGCTGTTTCGAAGCGTTCCGAAACGAGCTGTTTAACCGAGGCGGAAAAAGAAGCGGCCAAGTAATTCCAATGATGACCGATCAACGTCAGGACGGCGACCGGGCAAAAATGATGGCCCCTGTGTCGCGCGGGGATCCGGGAAAGTAAGTGTACAAGCCCGATGGGCGGCGTTAACGAGTCGCATCGCTCAGCCGGAGCTTAAAGCCTCGTTAGGAGGCTAACAATCGACCATACGTCTTGCAAATCGCTGGTCCAAGCCGTGCGAATTTATTCGATCGTCGAACGATCTGGAACGGGGGACTCAGAATCGCGAATTCTGTTTGATCAGTTTCTTTTTTCACGCGATTGTGCTTGCGCGAGAAGATGAAAGGAACGCTGGCCTAGTTGATATTTAATCTCTTTTTTTACGCGTCGCAAGACAACTGGGCATTTATGTCTAAGCACAATTTCATTATTAAATTACCCAATTCGCTTTGAAATGGTCATTAACACTGCCACCGTGAAAACAGACGTGTGTATGATAAGACATATTGAAATTCCAATTATTACGAATTCTATTGATTAATTTTCAAATGTAACATTACTACTTTCCGACAGAAAACTCCTAAAACGCAATAATAACGCGTTACACAGCTGTTTCTAAACTACAAATACAAAATTTAGAGATTCCTACAAATCCAATATATTTACCTAATTTTTAATCTAATTTTTTAAACCTACCCTAACCAAATGTAGGTAAAAACCCATCTGTTTCATAATTATGACAAGAAATTGAAGTTTTTGATCAACAATCTCCCGTTTTATTGCCGAATCTGTCGTTCTTGAGATACGTCGAGAATGGAAGCATCTTCTAGCAGACGCAGGGTAGTTACACCATGAAAAATCTCGTCGGTGTCGAAACATTTCCAAGTATGAAGCGAGTCGATCGAAAGGGATCGTTGCTCGGGCCAACATAGGGGACACGCTCGAATTTCAATTATTGCAGCCCGTTTACGATTTAAACGATCGCCGGTTGGCTGTTACGGGAGCTTATACGTGGATCGATCGACAAGATCTCTAGACCGGGCTGGAAATCGAGTTTGGATTACGCCTCGACGACGTCCTCTATTCCCGGCGCTCCTCGTACGAAAGCATCGTTTTCCGCGTTCCGATAACGTCCCTCCCCTTTTGCCCCCCCCCCCCCCCTTTCGACGTCGAAACGACAAGCTGTAATTTCATTTATCGTGAACCTTTCTGAAAGACGGACGAACGAAAAAAAAGAGAGAGAGAGAGAGAGAGGGAAGGAAAGAGTGATGAGGTAGCAAGAAAGTCAACCTAAAAAACAGAGACGGAATGAAGGGAGATCGTTCTTTTTTCTTGCTTCTCTCCTTTATTTTTTTATTTTTATTTTCGAGAGGGTTGGAACAGCGAAACGTTCTTTAGATATAAGAAATCTTACGGACGAGTCTAGTCGTTTTTATGCGTTCTGCGTGGCGAACTGCTACGCCAACTCGATCGTGACCAGACTGGAGAGATCTCGTCCCATCTCGACCGATGCTTCCTCGCATATCTTATTTTCGCCCGATCGAGAAATCTTCGAATCTTTGTGACATGACAGTTCGAGCACCCTGCGAGCTCCACGAAACAATTCCTTCGCGGTTCGAGCGTGCCCTTATTTTTGGGCCGACGGTACAAGAAACCATTATACGGTCTTGTCAATTTTTTCATAATCTAATAGCACCTGATACTTCAAAACAATACATTTTTTTAAACAACGAATATTTATATGGCCGTGTTTCATATTACCGTTATTTATAAGGTTTTAATTTTAATTGCTACTATGGTTTCCCAATTATACAATTGTTTCTAGCAGTATGAAATTTCATCGTTGCCATTTCTCGGCACTTTTACCTCTTCAAAGGGATGCACCATTTGATACACAATCAATTAGTAAATTTGATGAATTTACTTCGTTGAAATAAGAAGACGAAACCATATTCGATTGCCGTTCCAAAGCTTCGTCGGGATCTTTTATTTGCCTCGAATCGTTACGTGAGTTACGTGACCGTTCAAGATCGATAGCTCGCGTGATATCGAACAAAGAGTAATTAAAAAAAACCCATACAACTCGTTTGGCGAACCTAACCATTTCGCTTGCTTGATTTCGCATGCGATTCGCGAGAGCCGAGAGCCGGGTACTCGACTGCAACATTCAATCGATTGAAATCACATCAGTTAATGACACGACGATATCGTACGGTGAAAATGTATTAAATAAGCTGCCGATTGTAAAACACTAGAAAGCCTACTTATTAACAACTCGAGTGCAAAGGGTTAATTCGTTACAGTAAAGAAAGTGAACATCTATAGAAATAATTTTATTACTTGATAATTGATAATTATTTTTAGTATTTAATCATTCCTACCTCCTGTAATTAATATAATAATAAAAATCGACAGAACTTTCTCACAATAAAGATAAATTTTAATTTATTTTGTTCAAATTGCCAGTTCCTTTTTTTAAATAGTATCAATTATTTTTATTAGGGTTCAGTTAAAAGATAATGTTACTATAAATTAATGTTTCAACAATGGTAGAGGCAATAATGCAATATGTATGAACCTGATTCCAATCTTTTCCTTACCCTCGTTCACGTCATTTTGTTCTTAGCTGACCATGAACAATGAAAATGCATTTGTTGTTTTAACTGGGAGGGAAACATCGACGAGAAGTGGAACAAGAGAATCGTTCCATTTCTTGGCGAGCTTTCTCTGTTTGGGTTTCATCGAATGCCTGTACGGCTTGAAGAGCTCCTGGAAATTACGGGTTATCGAATCCCCGTGTAGTTCGTAACTAAAGTAAGTTTGTTTTCGTCGATCTTATCGGCGAAAAATTTTAACAAGCTTCTCTACTTATTGTTTAAAACCCTTAGAAAGCATTCAAGCGGAGAAAAGAAGTTAAGAGAAGAATAATGTTGACCGCTCATTTTATTTCAAAAACTTTCAAACATTATTTGTTAATTATATTACACCTGTTTTGAAATTCATTGCAGCAAAGGAATGTAATCATAGAGTATTGGTATTGGTGGGTTTCTGATTATTATTTCTAACTTTGACGAATTAAATTTCTATTTTTTTCTTTCGACAATAAATAACTTTTTCAGTATTTTATCATTCTTATAAATTTCTATTGAATTTGCGTGTTAATTCTTATTTAATGAGTATCCGAATAAAAAATATAATAACAGGTCGAATAATTCAGAGCGAAAAATAATAAGACCGAAATTATTCAGAGAAATTTTAGCTTCAATAACTTCCAAAGAAATGAATTTAGGGCAACAAAATTTCTACCGTTTCTTTTATGCCCGGTATTAATTGAAAATTCGGATTGCATTCACAATGAAATTATTCAGTTCGTTTTTAATTTATCCAATTTGAGCTCTGTTTTGTCCCAACAATAACTGTTTGTTTTCCTTGTTAAAATTCAAGCCGATTTTCACGCTTTCTCCATTATAAAAGAATTGAAAAGCAGATACCTTGTTAATAGTCGTGAGATTACGCTACGTTCGGATTAAGGTTCCAACATCGATAATGAAAAGTGCTGGGAAACGCGATAATGAGCCTCATTAACGGCAAACGATGCATTTTCGTGACTACTTGTAATTCTCGATCATGGTTCGCTTCCTTCGTAGCTGGCTGCAAGTGGTACATATTGATTGAAAGAGTTCGACTTTTCTCGAGATTCCCCCATTCACGTTCTAAATGCGAACAGTCGATATTACTGTCGAACTGTTTCGCTATAAACACGATTCTCGTATAAATCACGAGCACTTACGAATCAATAACATGATATTAAATAAAATAGTAGCTTTTATATACTGCAGTTATCTAATAAAACATGGATTTAAAGGTTAATGAATAGATCAATAATGCAATATTAGGTCTTTAAAATCTTTAAATTTATTTTAAAAACAATCAATTAATAGGTAAACTACAGAAAGAAAATTAAAAGTAACTTTGGAAATGTATTTAAAAGAAAAAAGGCTTATAAATAATTTAAGGGTATTTTAATAATTTTATTTGTAGACTACTTTGGTATACTGTGAATCAAGAATTTATGTACTTATTCTAATGTGTATTTATCACCACGGTTTTCCCTGCATTAAATTCAAAAGATTCGTAGCGAACATCCTCAGAAGTGAACGGTTATTCGAAGGTAATGAATGGTGAAATAACGGGGCACGTTATGGAAATCACGAAGAATGGAAGAAACAAACGAGCTTGGCCGGGTCTGAATTAACCGTAATAACTTTATTTACCAAGTCGTACGTTTTATCTCGCAATCTCGAAAGGTTGGTCAGCGAATTAAACGATCGGAATCTGATCGATCCGATGTCAAACGAGCTTATTAGGTCTCGTTATAAGCCAATTTAAGTATTATAGTACGCTTTATTCCTGGATAAATGTTCCTCCTCGTCTCCTTCGCCCCTGTACCGTTGACCGATAATTCGCTTTTTAATTCTTTATTATAGTCGAGGCTTCTATTTAATGCCGCCTTAGAGAGCTTGTCCATCCTTAATGACACGTTTCAACGCTATTATCTTGCAATTAAACTATGATGACGTGTTCGTATTGTTCGTATCGAGTTTCTGTACGATTCGAGTGTTTTCATATTTTTTAATGTGGAATTAGCGTTTTACACGAGGAGTGCCATGATAATTGCGTTGTATTATAAGAGTATAAATAGCTTACAATTAATAATAATTTAAATTTGCATTTTCCCCAGCAAAAATTATAATCTACTTAATTTGGAGTAATAATCTTTGAAATCCATCATTTTTCCACGTTAATAATTAATATTATTATCGCATTCGTGGTGTTATAATTTTCGAAATTAAACTGTTTTTTGTTCATTGGGTTGGTTAAATTAGATGACATACCCTGTGTATTTTATACGAACCTTTTAAGCGTTCCGGCTCTGCATACGATGTACGTGCTGAACAACGAAAGGGTTAATTGCCACTATAGGAAATTGCCACGGGAAATAATGCGAGTAACGATGTAAATATCGACGCTTAATGAGCAATAATGTATTCCTGACGGCAGCCACGGTTTAACGAATACCCTCCAATGCGATCGGTGTCAGAAAAATCGGCACGATCAAATTAACGCGTGTTTCGCTCGTTGAAATTGCATCCGCTCTGTGCGTTGCATTAAATTCCAATTCGTTCGAGGCACATACCGCCTATGAATTGTGCATTAATTGTAAATATAGCCGTCTCGTAATGACGACGTTTCAAAAATATCGAGCCGGCACGAAAATAACGATTTATCCTCGTGTTTCATCCGGACTTTCACTGTATCCTCCTGTCTGAAAATTTTGCAAATTTTCAATACGAACAGGGACGGTTTGGTCCAGAGATATCGATAGTTCATTTTTCAACGAATTATCGAACGATAGCGATATGTATTCTTAAACAGAATGAAACGTTTTTTGAGGAATCGATCAAATATTGATCACTGCTTTATTTTCTACGTCTAGTTATTTTTCCTCTCATAACAAAGCAATCATCATCTTCAAAAAATGATTTAAACGAAACTACTCCAAGAACTGAATCAATGATTTGTTTTGCTGGAAAGGTAATACCTTTTAGATTATTTAAAAAAAAAATCGTCGGAACCGTGCACGAGCAAATATAGCTGACAAATTAATTTCCGTACTCGAGTGCAGTAGAAATATACATAACTCTATACTGTCTGCTAGATTTACGTTCCTGCAGTGGTCCGATTTGGAAATGGATGAAGTTTTATTAAATTTCGTCATATTGACTGTGGCGTATCGGGGCCAATTTTAGAAATGCTCAACACTCACGAAATTATATCGTTACATACGGGAAACGATATTTTAAGTAGAACAGTTAATTGAACAGAAATAACATTGAAAGGTTTTGTACGAAAATAGGAATTTATTTAAAAAATACTGCACGGTTTACTCTGCTACGGAAATGAAAGTAAAAAATTTGAATACGGCAAACGAAAAAAAGTATTATTGCAGTGTGCTTTATTGTAATGCACTTCGGGTCGTGTGGACCCGGAAAGAGCAGCGGTGTTAATCCAACAAACTCGATCCGTGTATTTTTTTTCGCGAATTCATGGTTCGATTAATCCAACAGATTTTCAGCTAACCCTGTGAAACACGACGTCCATCGTGCTTTGTGGATCAAAGATGAAAATTCTAGCTGGTCTGGCTAGAATATGTATGGTACACATTTTTTTGCCCTTCCTGCTTTATCTCTATACCGACGGGAGTAAGCGGATTAACGAAAAACTAGGGAACAATGGAATCATAGGATTCGAACGAGAAAGATTTATTAACTCTTTGAGGACTGTGGACCCATAAAGCTAAATTATTTAAGAAATTTGTTTAAACAATGGCACGGTAAAGAATTATTTCTATTAAGAAAAGTCCAAAGGAAAAGTACAAAATTATATTTTATTTTTAATATAGAAACTGCGTTTAAATCTGAAAAGCTTCGTACTCAACGGATGAAAGGGGAAAAGTTAGTCCACCACTTATGATTTTTATACGTGTATTTATTCCTCGTTTTGTACTTTACTTGTAATACTTTTGTACTAGACTTCAATGTTATCGAATTATTTATTATTACTTATTACTTACTGAGGATACGATTAAGATTATTAGCAGAGTGTTAGCTTCTTAAATAAAATTTCCTAGTAACTTTGTCCTTCTAGTGCTCGACAGTGTATTTGACAAAAATTGTACAGACCATTGCACTGTTAGGACTCGAAATTTAAACGGTACTTGCACGGAACCATCGAGCCCTCAGAATTGGCGGGGTCCGATCGTGGCATCGATCGAAATAAATGTTTCAAGCATGATTTCCAAACAGTATAACTTGATTCCTCGTCGTCTGTCACCTACACTCGTGATGCTTTGACACGTTTCATGAAACCCTCGTCGGTGAACTCAATTACATTTCGATTCCCATTCCGTGCAGTTTACGCATTCCCGTTTCCGTCCTCCGGACGGACCGGTATATTCGTTTTTTTTTTATCTTGTACCGCGAACCGTCAATCGGTCCGATTTTCGTCCATGCGAAACGTGACCACGAAGAGATGGAGGAAAAATTCTGCCCATCCTCGGCCGCTTATCAACCCCTTTCACGAATGACGTGTATCGATATTATACTTTTCTACGAGCAGGTACGCAAAGGTAGAACGGAACTACCGCAGCCTCGTGCTTTATTACATGGTTGCGAAATAGTTTCGCGGTGGTTTCGCTGCGAAAAGGGGAACAGGTAGAAAGGAAAAACATGTGATGTCATCTGAACGTTATCGAATCTGAAAGGGGCGGTTTTCTGTAAAAACGTACAGGATGGTTCGATGGTACCTTGCAATAACTTCAATCGCAAATTTTAATAACTATTTACTTTAATTAAATTGCCCGTTTAATTGGTGGTTTCTTAACAATTCTAGGATATCGAGAATGTTTTATAACGAAGCGAATTGTAGATCGTGGATTAAATTTTAGTTTAAAAATTACTGAGTTTTAAATTTAAATCAGATCTCCCCCTCGATTAAGTTATAAAGAAACAGTTACGTCCAGGTCAATGTTCCTGACACGGTGCATTTTTAAACAAACTTGGGTCTTATTTTAGAGGAAGATGTGCGCTATAATTCCACAGAATCGCTATTTTCGGTGTTCCCTATGGCATCACAGAGTTCGACTTAAATGAATGCGTTTCCTTTGTAAGAATTAGCGGTTGAACATGTTCGGTATTTCTATTGTACACGCGGTTCGAACGGTCGGTTTTTACGCAGCTCATTAACAGCCACTCTGCCGGCTAAGCGAACAAGAAACGACCTGCTCACGTTCCTCTTTCTAACGCTAATTAACAAGTGCACGTTAAACGAGGGAGTTGCGTGTTTGCACAGTCGCCCCGCTAAGGCCGCTCGCATAATGCTCGAAGCGTAAAGAGCTTCTTGCAAAGTGTCGCGCCGCTTCTGGTCGACTTCTGAATAGCTTTTTCACACCCGGGCCCGAGCATCCGTGTTTCGCACGCGTCCCTCGGATTAACGCGAAACCGGATGTAATATTATTCACGAAACGTTTCCCTAATTCGATGCTCGCCGTCTACAAAGTGGCTCTTTTCTGTTTCTCTTTGCTCCCTTGAAATTCATCTCGATTCCGACCCGTCCATCCGGACACCTGCAGTCCTCAACATTGCTAACGCTCGTGGAAAAAAAAAAGTGCATCCGAATGCTTTGCCGCTGTATGAAAGAGATCGTCGCGTTGCCATTCGACGGTTTATTTCATTGTTGCGCCGTGAAAGCTCCGGAGGACTTGTGTTTTTAGAAAATGTAGCTGCACGACAAGGTTTTGTTTGGGTACATGGAAAAAGAACCTTTCGATAACGCTGTAATGTGTCTTTTGAAGTTGATCAAAAGCGTAGAACGGTAATTAGTAACTCTTTGCACTCGAAGCATTATTGAATATTATTCACTTCCAACGAAGCTTCGAAAATTTCAAAACCCTGTTTTGAAAGAAAAAGTTACTTTGATTTCCCTCGTTAATCTGCTATGTTTTGGTACAAATAACACTTGAATTTTACATTTTAAAATATTCTAGTTAATTGCATATGTCGCCTCAGGGGCACTACCCGAGTGCAAAGGGTTAAAAAAGTAATTTGAAAAGAATTTGTAAAAATTTCAATTTGTTAAATAGCATTCGCGCAAACGATATCAATATTGATAGCAAACGGGGATGAAAAATTGAATCGAACCGGTGGCCAAACAATGGCCGAGCAAATAAAAACTTCGTTCCTGAAGTAAATCCACGCACCGTGTTCAACGAGGTGTGCAAACGAGCACCTGTTTAACACCGGCGGAACAAAAGTGGTGCAGAGAAAGCAAGGGGATGTTGCGCTTGCTCGTCTTCGCATAAAATCAACCGCCATCGCGACTGACAGCGTCGACGATTGTCTTTTAATCGTCGTTCCGCTCGGGTCCAAAGCGTGCACGATGAATCGTCGCGCCGACACGATAGTCGAGCAAAGCTGGCAATCCTTCAACGCCATTAAAACCGGCTGTCTCAGGGCGCGACGGGAGAAAAAGAAACCGATTCAATGCGACACGGGTCGCTCGAAATTAAACAAAATGGGATAAAGAATCCAAAAGAGCTGCGTGTCTCGAAAAAAATCGGGCCGGGTTTAACCGAATTATCGATGTCGTTCGCTGATCGAGGGTCTCGTGTTTCGTGCTTGCCGTAGCTTTCATCGAAATTGTTTGATGTATCATTCGATTTGTACTGGGGTCTGATTTATCGTGTACACGTACACTATCGGTCAAAAATGTCCGGTGAAACAAGGAACAGTAAATTGACAACTAAACTCGCTATTTTTATATTCCTCCCTATATTTTTGTTATATTTTTGTGTCTAAGTGTTATTTATTATATTATAACTCCTTATATTTTTAGAATCCAGCAGTTATTATTGAATTTTCCCTTGATTTGGGTCAGAACTGACCCAGCATTCCTTTGAGGGATAATTATTCGTACAATTACATCATTTTTTTTTAACAGAAGTTTTACACATTTTATTCGTGTAAAATTATTTATTAAAAAGAATTATAAAGTATTGTAGGATTAATTTACACCGAATGTTATACACGTCCCGACGCCACACCCGATTCCACGCACACAAACACACGACACAGACATCCTACACTCATTTCATTTCAATTTTATATATTTTTGTTTATTATTAATTTGATAGTAATACACGAAACGGTATTTTGAAATGTTTTTAAATAATTTGTTGAACAACGATTGTTTTAAATGATTCCGTTGCAAATGGATAAAATAAATTTAATTTATTTTCACTGTTCAAAGTTTGATATTTCGATTGGATTTAAAAGGAAATTGTTCGATTATTCAAATTATGCCTCGCAATTTACATGAGAAATTGTAGGAATTTTCCCGATCAAAAATTTCAACTTTTCCGGTTTACCGCGCAATGGAAATGGGTCAATCTATTTCCAGTCCGCGTTACGCTCGAAATGTTATGTGCTTGCTTAACTATTTGTACGCGATTTACATATGTCACACGGAATGGAAGCGAAATTACCTTAATTCTCGGCGTTTGAAAACACTTGGAAAAGCTGGTTAAAAATGTCTCTGCCATTAGTTCCCTAAATGCAATTATCATAAACAATTATTTACAAACGCTCATCGCTTCGTAAATCAATCTTGTTCGACAACAATCGATATAAAATTTAAGATCAAAAGTCACAGAATAATTGTAGTAATGATTCTGAAGTTAAGAAATAAAAGATATTGTTGATAGAATTTTGCAAGCTAAATTTAAATCGTTACAGTCAAGGTAAATCACCTTCCAGGGTTCAAGAATGATCTTTTCGTTGATTCGATACGCGCGACCCGTATCTATTCAGGGGTTGGATTTATTTCCACCGCGTCAGAAGATATCGGTGAGCTGACACTCGGACAGTAAGAAAATATTTCTCTGGTCGGATGTTATTAGCCGATGGTTGCTTTTGTCCCAATCACGGAGCAAATTCACGGCGCGGTCAAACTTTGGGGTAACGAAGTTTCCTTCGGCGTTGGCTCGTCGTTGTGTGTATACTCGCATAGTTTCGCCGGTAAAGCGGTCGATACCGGAACGTTTCCCGGCCTGGTATCAGTATGTCAGCGTGCCTCCCACCGACGAACAATTGGCATATACGCTTCCGAATTGAATTAGACACAGTTACGGGAACGTGAAACGCTTCCTGGCTGAGAGAAATTGCCGTGTTCCCGTGAAAGTAAAAGCTCGAAAGCATGGAAAGCGAGACATCGAGCTGCTTTGATGGCGATTCCCATAAGTTGCCGCCAGTCGTCGGCTTCAAGTGGAAAATTGTCAACCGTTACATGGTCTTCGATTAATGTTTGCTAGTTTCGTGGACGTGAAATGTTTGATTTAGAAATTGTTAAATATTAGATTTTCATTTCGAGCCAATTTTAGGTAAAACAGTGCACGAGGTGCAGGTCTAAGTTTTTATCAGCATTCTTAACATAAAATCACTGGTTATCAGCTACAGCAAACATTAATCATTTTCGAATCATTTGAAGATTTTACCCGGAGATATTTTTATAACTATTCCTCAAAATATTCGATTGGTATTTGAACTTAAATCTTCTTTTTTCTATTTATAGAACGGAACCGAAATAGCGAACCCAACTTTCATCTCGGTAGAAAATTTTACCATGAAGGATTGAAGATTGAATTTTTAGTTTGCTTCAACGAGTTGGAAATATAGGTGAAGTAGTATCAAATCTTTTTATTTAATGACGGTTTTGAAAGTAACTTGAGGAAGTGAAGTAGTTTCTGAAGGGTACAAAGAAGTTTCCAAGAAGTGCACATGATAAATCATCATATACCTTCTTCCCGTCTATATCCATGAAGTATATAAATGAATAATCTCTTTTACGCATTTGATTCTTCGGTTTTGCCTTTGGAGTAACTAATGATTTTCAACGACAAATTATTCATTTATACTTTGATCCAAAGTAATTCTAAACGACGTAACTTTATTTTTACATTGATCGTTTTCTTCTCTTTATCCTAACGTAAAAATTATGCCGTGGTTGTAATTGTATCCTGCGGAATACCTTCGTCCCGATAAAACATGCTGAAAACAAGTTGGCCGAAAAACGGGATATTTAAACAGTTGCACGCAAGGGCAAATGTGTGGTTATTGCAATGGAATCACGCGACCTTTACCTTCCCATTAAACTGGAAGAGATTGTAGTCACGTATAATGTCGAATCATGTTCGTCGGATATTTACCCTCGAACGACGAATAGCTGAAACAGAAACAATTTGAATTTAATTTCATGCTTCTATATAACTTCATTTTCTAAATTTTATATATTATTTTCCATGTGTTTCGAATTAAAATTTGTCATACTTTTGTCACTGGAACAACACTAAATAGAAGAAAATCCTTTCAATCAGTTACTCTATTTCCAACAAATTAAAACAGAAATTAACATTACTTTTCATTTGAACAAAGATAACACGGTACTGTGAGGTGTTAATTAAAATGCCCGTGGACTGTCAAAGGGGAAAATTGGCTGAATTAACCATCTTTACCTAAATTGCTGCAATTTCCGCGATGTTTGTTAGCAACATGTGGTCGTATTGCCGTACGAATAGAACAAGATCCTCCTGTTTCAAAGCAGAATCGTTTTGCTCGAAAAGCTGATTTCAATCTACCCAATAGTTCGTCATATAATTCTCCGGTAATGATTCAGTCGGACTCCAAAAACTCGGTCTGTATAACTTCCTCTGCGTAGCGCTGTCTCTCAACTTCCTTTCATCTGAAAGGTTCTTAATTTACTTCGTGTACACAGTACTTAATATTGCAGTATCTATCTCTTATCTTGTACCCCGGCCAGAGGATTCGTAAGTGAAAATAGAAGGGAAGAAGAATATACATTAATTTCCTTGTGCAACGTTTCTACGGATAATTGCATTCACGACGATATCAATCTTCTCGGTCCATAGAATTTTCTGAAATACTTTCGGTGTTTCCAGTTTCAAATGGAACGATTTAAATCGGGCATCCGACAGACACGTTGGATCTATCTTAGTTAAGAGCGTTTAATTTTGTTTCGCTTGATGCGCAAGTTGTTCGAATGCAAGGGTACTTTTAATTCCTGACGATGCAAACGTCAAAAATGTTTTCCATCCAGATGCAAATTATTTTCGAAGATACCACTACCTAAAAATATGTAATGCGAATAAGTATCCATTCATGATATTATAAATATTCAGCTATAAGTTGAAAAAAAGAAGGGTTACAGAAGGCCTCGATTAGTCACGGGTTAAGTGTAACAAATCCAAGGCACGAAAGCATTAAGATTCTCATTGCTACCTTCAGGGTTGCGAGACGCGTACCACCATGGGCTCCTCGTTTATTCACGGAACCGTCCATGAGTCATGGTACATATTCAATAAATCTCTCGAGTTAACGGACACAAAATGAAGAAAAATCTTCGGCCGACCAACTCTTACATCCGTATCCACTTTCGAGCGGGTGGAGAATCTAAGAAAACGCGATGACAAAGCTGCTGTTCCCAGCGGACAGGCATGTTGCCCGGAAGATTTATGATAAGAAATGCCGGTAAATTATAAACACTATGTTTTCGCGAGCATGTTACCAGCTGCAGACACGCGGTCGTAGGTCGACTTGATACATCATGCCGCGAACAAAACGACTAGGTATTGCGCGCGGTCGCGAATCTGGCTGACGTATAGCATCCATCATGTTGGATGGTTATATAAACAACGTGAAAAAAAAAGTCGCCGCAGTCGAACCGGAAATTAGCATGCATCTCCATTTACACGTACGTCGGGCTGATGTGGTTATCCGTGTCAAGTCGAACGAGTTTTACGACCTTTGACCCGCATCTTTTCGCGAATCAGTTTCGTGTCAGCATGCAATCTTTCTGCGATCTTTTTCAAGTGTTTTTAAATAGAATTTATATCTGTACATTTTCAATTAGTTACAAACATTATCAATTAATTACTCTACTTGATTAATTAAAATTGAACTAATTAACTTCAAAGTGAAACCAAGATTAATAATAAAAAGGAGACTGAATTGTAATAATTTTTTTCTCTGGGGAATGATACCTTGAAGAAATTAAGCGCATCTTATACACCGTATGTTGCCACAGTTGGTTAAAGTTGGTTAAAAATCGTCCAATGAAATCGGCAGAAAGTTTCGGAGACCGCGAATGACATATCAATGCGCCCAACGTTCTCGTTGTTGAACCCGTCTCGACGGTTCGCGAATTTCGGCACGCTCGGTACCGTGCTGACGTTTAATTTT
Organism: Anthidium xuezhongi; assembly: GCA_022405125.1. NCBI lineage: Eukaryota > Metazoa > Arthropoda > Insecta > Hymenoptera > Megachilidae > Anthidium > Anthidium xuezhongi. The sequence continues at coordinate 3,803,388 of CM039650.1, read as the reverse complement.
CCTCCGGGCCACGATGCACGCCAGCAGATTTACTCCCGACACCGGGTCTGAGGAGCACGTAGACACAGAAATTTGTGTCTTGCGTGTGATTTTCGTTCGGTTACCAAGCTGACGGCATATTCGCCGTTCCGTTTCGACGTAATTAGAAAACGCGAATTCCGCCCTGGCTTCAGCGAGGCTGCGAACGATCGACGACCAACTTCCGGTGTACCGGTACCGACGATTGGAAAATGGAACGAGGGGGCTTCAACGGTGACGTCAGCATTCTTTTCTTTCTCTTGTTCGATGGAACGATTTGTTATCATGGTTCTTAATTACCCAATCTTATTGAAACACCTGTTATCACAAAAGTCTTAGTATCTCCCAGAAACAAGGTATATTTAGTGTAAATTTATTTTGGTAAAAATAAATAAGGTATAAGCACTTGTAATTCTTTTCTTTCAAAATAGGGCTTTTATTTAGACTTAATTGTATCCACAAATGCTTCGAGTGCAAAGGGTTAATATCACACGATTAATATCACCATAGAATTTCTCCTGCAACGATCAATCGGATTATCGAAAACTCGGATATCTCACCCCCGATCGTTCCTCCGGTTTGTTATTTTTCGTAGCAGGTGTCCCGTCGGTTCGCGGCATCGGCCCCAATAAATTCCTTCGTTTGCGCGTATAAATTAACCCAGTAAAGAGACGTTTACGCACTTGTTGCACTAAGTCCGGCCGCGTGCTACGCGGGCTTTTATGATTTTCATCGGTCTTTATGGTCGTCGATGCATCGTGTTAAGCAAGACGTATCGTACCGCGACGTCAGCTTTGTCGATGAGGGCGATTCGTTTCATGAACGTCAGCCCGTGGATGACGCATGGCTGGAACTCCTCGTCTACGGCCGACATTTAGCTTTTTAAAGCGTCCAGACGCTATTTGGCGTGTGATGGAAGCCTGGATAACCGGTTAGTCTTAAAACACTTGATGGATCGTGTACACCCTGATGGAATTGTACCTTGAGATTTGTGGTCCGAAATGATAGAACTGCGCCCGATTACCTTTTTGCTCATTTACTCCTAGGCGATTTAAATATTTAACCTTTCATCTTTTTATTTGGAATGAGCTCCGTAGTAGCGATAAAACAGAGGTCTCTAGAATTTTGGATTAGTTTCAGTGAGAGGTAAGCCTTCAGAAGTAGGGCTTTGGGAAGTAAAATTAAAAAACGTCAGAATGAATATGGAAACTTATGTTAAAATACAATATATTATACGGTTCCTTTATGTTATTTTGGATGTTACATGAACATAATTTGTAATATCAGATATATATTACATTCTTTTTCAATTAAATGTCTGAAGTAGAAAGAATTTTTTTATTATCCTTCCCTGTGAAATTGCAGAAGCGTGTGCAGCTTGCAATGTTCGAAATGAAGGAACATTTCGAAACTATGCAACTTAAATGTGATTACAAGTAATAAAAAGTTACAGTCGTTTGTAAGAAGGACTGATTAAGATTTGATTCGACAGATTCGTAGTAAAAAGATCGTAAATAGAGCCTTTAATAGAGTGCAGAACTAGCGAAATTACCTTCACGTACCTTCGGGCGGTTTTCTATCAGGCCCTGCTCCCACAAATCCTCATCCGACCATCGATTCTCTCCAATAAATCTTCCATCGCAAACGACGAATATCCATAAATTTTCGAATTTTTCAGATAAACTTGCCGACAATTTTACCATAAATTTATTATTTACCCTCATTGTAGTTTACCCTCCCATGACAAACAAGTAACTTTATACTTTGTTTTCATTTTCTATTGCGAGTACGTAGAAATGTTCATAATATGTAAGGCGATATTTGTTATTAATATTTTTACATTTATATTGACATTGTTTCTTTGTGTAAAGATTAAATTCGCCTGTTCTCCTATTTCCTTTGTTTCTTGTAATTTGGGTCACAAATCAACTAACAGCTGTAAATATAATACGAGTTTCGTTTGATAATTCCGTTTTATTAATACTCAGACTTTCTCAGTTCGATTGAATGAAAATATATCTTTTTATTTGGTAGAAGTCATGAATAATTCATCAAGTGCTATGAAATATTGAATCTGATCGTTTCTTTCTATTATTAGCGATAAAATTCTCGTTGGATCGTATAAAACAGAATCTATCTATCTATCTATTCCAGTTTCCAATAAAATATGAAATTAATAAATTCCACTTTGATCCTGCAGACTCGCTCAGTTTGAAACATGAACGATCGATTTGTTATTCAGAAGAAATTATATTTATTGGGATTACAAACATGGCATTTATGAATTTTCTGCTTACGACATTAAGCACAGGAACGCGGATGGATTGTAATTAAATCTGTCGTTCTTTAATGTCCTGAAAGCGTGGTATGTTCTGTTTTAATTGAAATATTTGTATCAACAAGCTACAGCATTCTTTCGTTATTAGCTGTACTAAAGAAATTGAAAATAAGCTGCTTATTTTACGGTACCTTTATGTCATCAAACCGAAATTCATCATTGTTTATTACACGAGGCAAAATATCATTCTATGTTAAAACAGTTGGCGAAGGGTTTGGGGCCATTTTCGTTGTTTCATCAGGTTGCGATTATTACAATTTTTCATTTATTAAATATCAAATTTTGCAAGTAGTTTACGTTATAGGCCGTAACTCCAATCGCGAACACAAGTTGAAACGTTATCTGTCGAAGTCGGGAACGTAACCAGGTTCCAGCGGACACAGGAGGTCCCCGGTTCCTGTTCGATCTATTAATAAGGTCGATCAGCATATTGCCAGGCGAGGAAACCTTCGTACAATGGCGGGCGTACATCGTCATTGGCACGTGAGCGCGATTCGTCGCATAATCGCCACGTCGTACACAACGTTTGAATATGCAAATGTACGAATGCGCCCGTTACACGCGCGGTTTGCTCTAAATTCTGTCGGCGGGTTGTACTATAATTAATAATCATGACCGTCCATCTATGCATACTATACAATGTGTGACCACCAACGATCGTCCTCAAGGATGATTTACATTGGTCCTTCAGTTTTTTGTCAATCCCTTCATAAGGACGATATACGACCGTGAAATGTTCGAGAAAAATTATTTTGCACTTAGAAAATGAATCATTAACACTAAACGACTGTATATAAAATTCAAGGCAAGAAAATCTAGTTTTATAAATCTAATTACATCGAATTGTAAACAAATACACATGTTTCTCCTGGTGACACATTGTCATTTTAATCAACTTTGAAAGGGTTAATCGAGGTGACGGGTTAATTAGTTCAGTGACTTCAAATTACTGATATCGAATCGGAGTACGATGTTTATCCTCGGAAAATTTGGTGGTACTCGGATAGATAGGGAAAGCTGGCTTAGACTAAGTATGGTAAACTTGGAGATGTCTGTGCGAGAAAATCGATTTTCTTGGGGTTATACGATAGCAACGAGACAGATACGAACGGTGTTCCTGATGTGTGAATTCTTGGATGACGTGTATAAATCTAGTTAGAAGACAGTTTGAATTGTTTATAGCGAATAGGATTAGTTATTCGCGTGTTTGATAAGCCGAGGGGATTGCAACAAGGAACGTAACCCTTTGATTTTGATACAGTTTCGTCTCTAAATCTGTATCAAACACTAATGAATTGGAACTTTTAATATCATCCTTACAATAAATATCATTACGCTTTATGAGCTTCGTTAAATTACAAATTTGCATATTTCAAGCAATTATGTTATTGATGCATTTAAAAATAAAATAAGAATAACGCATGATATATTTTGATTGATACCACTAATTTATTTCGTTTGTTCATGTGTATTTTATTTGTTTATATGCAATCAGTTATTTAAGTGACAATGTTAAGCGTAGCCTGAAATGTACAGGCGTATAATCCGCCGTTTCTTTGTGTAATGAAGTAACATTCTGCTGAAGCTCATAAGAAACTTGGTTAATTAGACAGACTTTGTTTTGTACTTCACAAGTACCATTATTATACATACAGCAGTTTGAAACGGAACTAACTTTCCGTATGTAAATTTGCTAAAGACCAATACCAGCGTTTTACTTTCTCAGAGGATTTTTAGAATCTGAACGACGATAATATTCGCCTTCAAAGAATACACGTCTCGTCCGATTAACCCGTTAATTAACAAAGCAACCAAAAATTTAGATAACACCGAATACCATTAAAAATTTTACCTTCTTTATTTCCATTTCTTGCGAACTTCATTCTTTTTATCTGAATACGTTTAATACGGTACGCAGAGGAAATAAGTGTAGTGACTTAAAAGCTTCCATATCAAGAAATATTTATTTTCTTAATGTTTATAATTTATGGGCCGCATAATTACATCTACAGAGATTTGACAAAATGATCAATTTTCTAAATAAACTGAAAGATAATTATTTAAATTCTAAATTATAATATTTATTAGAATTATTAACCAAATATTAAAATGATCGTATTCTGAACATTTCCAATTCTGTTAAATAAATCGGTAGAATAAATACTTAAAAAATTAAAAAACTAGGAAATTAATCGCTTGTATGTGATAAATCTCTAATAGAAATATCCGCATACGTTTTACTGCACTCTAGACAGGCGCAGAGTCTGACCATATACGTTTATTCCACTTGTCTGACCAGACACCGCAACTATTCTACTTATTCACTCATACGACTCTGTTCCGCTTGTCTGACCATATGCTGTCCCTGTTCTACTTTCTTCGTGGCGTGCGATATCGCGTGTCGGACAATCGAAAAGTTCCTTATACAACGATAAAACAAAGAATATTATATTAAATTCAAGACGGTAATATATACTCCTGTCTGGAATCAACAGATGGCAGAAAAATATGTACCTGGAATTAATTCATGCAGTGAAAACTTAATTATATAATAAAGACTTGACTAAGACTTAAACAGATTCATTTTCTATTAACAATATTATAATTAATTTCATTAATTAGCGAGATATAATACTAATTGGTAACTTCATTGATCCATTGATTCTTAATTAAATTTTAAATTAAAATTTTTAAATTTCTACACTGTGGATGTAGAAAATATTCGAATATTTTTTTCAGAGAAAAGATATTTGGAATAAATATAGATCAGAATATTAACACAAATAATTCTTTCGGTAATTTTATTTTGAAAAAAAGAGGAAAACGTTGAATTAAGATCATTAATTCCACAAAGCTTGATGAATATAAAGACGTTTACATTCAAAATACGATATTTTTATCGTAACAAGCTTCGGAACAATTTGATTTTCTTTGTAGGATCGTTCGAGCGTCAAATTCGTGAATCCAGACCGATGATAGAATTTTTCGTAGAATTTCCGGAACAAGAGGGAACGGATGCAAACGGGAACGAGAACGGCACGTCCGGATTTAGGCAACGAGACGTACGTGACATCGTGTATGTTGCAAACGATTAAGCTCGCTGCGGTGGCACGGGAATTCATAATGCGTGTTTGCCAGCCGCAGACACGTGAAAAATCTTCGACCCGTCCACGCGTTTGTAAACGAATCGTTCGTTCCTCTTTTTTTTTCCCCCCCCTTTTACTCCGTTTTACCTGGTAATAATCGCCCGAGGTTCGTACCGCCAACAAAAGGATACAGAATACGCTCGATGCTCGTTTTCACGCGAAATTAAGACTATAACGTTGGCGGCCGGCACGCGAGAGAATATTTCGTTGAGCTTCAAACGCTTTCCATTAAATCGTGCCTTCAACAATTCAACGGTGAACCGAAAGCTCCGCGCGCTTCTGTTATTAAAGTTTGTATTTTTGTTTCTTTATTTCCGGCGGACGAAAATAGTCGTGCGCTCTTCAAGTTAGAATAACTGCTCCAAAATTGAGCGAACGAGCTTTTTGGAGAAACGGTAAGAATTAATTTACTAGACGCGGGGTATATGTCACTTTGAAGGAATAGCTTTTAACGATCTTCCTTCTTTGATATCAATTCTTCTGGTTTCTTCTAGTTATTTTGTATTACAAGCGTTGATTTTGATCAGGAATTACTTTTTATCATCTTCGATGAACCGAATAATGCTCCGATACCTTCGACTCAAATTTGTCAAATTGCTTAGACGATTTCAAGCGTACCCAGACGAACGATTGCGCGACGCCGAATATGACTAGCTCGAATTCCCTCGACCAGTATTTTCGTGCAGTCAAAATGCATCAGCATCTGGTCGCTGTCCCATCGAACTGGTTAAGATAAATACCACGGTTCGAGAATCTTGTCTAGCAGATATACAACGTTCATTCGTCCGTATTGCACGGTTATTCCCGGAATTTGCATCGGGAACACGGCTCGCTAACAGCGGGTATTGCTTTCGTACGCTTGGCAAATGTCCGTGGGAACCCTTCGTTTAACGGGAAAACGTATTTTCACGTCTCAATACACGGAAGATCTTGTTAACACGCGTTTGTCACGTTCGAACGTAGCCCGGCTGCTACTAAACTGACTGCCTTTACGTGCCTCGCCGTCGCGATACGCGATACACACGGAAGATGCAAATTTTTCAACAATTTTTATTCTATCCATAACCATAATTACGCGCGTTCATGATTTGAATAGGTTTGATGGAAAATTAAGTTTCTGGAGTTCTATGTACCAGTAACTTTAATTTTATAACAATTAAAATCTGTATGGCGTTTCAATGTTTTAAAAAGGTTTCGTAGTAATTTCAAACCAGCAATAAATTTAGCTTTCGACAGGTATCTTAAAATGTTAAATTAGGCATAGGGTTAGGGTTAGTACTTTTGGTTTTTGCATCGATTTGATTAATTTATTTTGCTCTACTTCAAGAAAAAATGTCGAATGACCAACAGAGTCTCTGAAAAGGGAGAGAAGAGAAGAGAAACGCGTCAAACAAGAGAAATTAATTATAATTCCAAGCCAGATCTAGATTAAATAGAATAAGGCCAAATGATTCACGAAACTTTCCAGCATCGTTCGTACACGAGGACGATTCCCCCAGTTATAACACGATAAACCATCGCTAAGAACCCGGCCCGTTCGTTTCATCCTGTCTCTCGAATCTCGCCGAGCGGAAAGAAAGCAAGGAATCCTCTCTTTTATTCTCTCTCGTCGGACGATAACCGGTGTACCAGAACGTATCGTCGGACATCTTCGACGTCCATTCTCGTTAAGGGTTATTACGAGTCAGAAACGGTCGAAAGAAAGCGGATGCAGATGTTGGCCGGGATTATACGGGCATCCCCGGATACTCATATCATCGCGTTATTCGAAGATACGATCAGCCAAGTCGAGATAATCGGATTACCCTGATCCTATTGCGTCGTTGTTCGTTTATTCCATCGTTGCAAAACGGTTGCTTGGCCGCCGCGGAAGGGGGAGGTTTTGTATCAAGGTATCCAACCACCCATTTGCCTCCCCCTTAGGAAGTATTCGCCCGTTTATTACGACGAAGTTCACGGCGAACCTTCGCTCCGGCGAAAACATCCGCGACATTCTATTTTCATGCGCTTTTATTGCGGCTGCTTGAATCGCCCCCCTTCATCCCCCTACGCCTGCGACACAGTTCCCGCTCCCTGCCACTGTTTGCGAGGCGGTTTTGTTCTTGCAAGAATCCGCGAAAATATTTATTTGTATCTCGTGGAAGTAGCTACGTTCTATTAATCGAGGATTGATTTAGGGAATTCGTTCGGTCCTTACCCCCTTAACAGTTAGTTGGAACTAACAAAGGGGTTAAAATGACTTGTTACTTTGTATTAGAAAATTTGTCAAGTCGCTTTTGTTAAGTTAAGGAATAACTCTGTATTATAGTTCATACTTCATCCCTTATTTATTTCGTTTTTATTTTATTTCCAATTTAAAAGAAGGTGTCGATTAGGCGTCGAGAGTTCTAATATTAACCTATAATTTTTCAATTTTTCAAACTGCATTTAAAATTAAATATAAAATTGAGATTTATTCGAAATATAAAGGATAAAGGTCGGGTTAGAAATACGGGGTGGGTCACGAGTGTGGCACGGTATTGTAGGGCAAGCGGTTAAGGAGATATATTCTATTTCAATAAAATGGTTTCATTTAATGGAATTCGAATCTGCAAAGTACTCGTGTATATTGCGTAATATTAACCGCGGGAGATTAACGTCGAGTTATTAGCCAATTAGACGGAAATTAGCGATGAAATTCGCCCAACGGTAACAAGCACAAGAGTGTTTCGAACGAAACCGAGAACAAAGCAACATGACCAAGGACACCTCTAATGACGCAACGTTGTCTCAGCTTGTTTTTGTTGCACACCTAAAGTCATTGTATTAAGCGCCAACAAGCGGGTATGATCATTAACCTTCGTTAAACTTTGTCCTTTGACAAAGATAGGAAGTTTCTTAAGTACAGTAAGCACGAGATCCGCAAGCAAGCTTAATGCTAGAATAACCAGATCCTTCGGGATGACGGATTTCAGCTCCCACCTTTTAAATTACAGAATCAATTAAAGTGCCTTCGTCGAAACGTAAGCTGACCTTTGACGTGATGAAAAATTGCACGTGACAATTTATTTTGTATTATCTCAACACTGACATTAGGTATTTAAAAATTGGTAATTAAGTACATATTCAGTACTGGCTGTTGATAATTTAAAAATTAGGCACTTATTCAACATCAGTGGCTTAAAAATTAGATATTCAAAATTGTTAAACTAATATTGGTATTATAGAATTATTAAATATTCTTAAAAATTAATTTAATTATTGTATTCGACTGATTGATTTACTGTGCTGTTTCACAAGACGTCGATAATATTTCCTCAAACATTATATAAACAGATGGCTATTCGGGGACTCGATCATCTTTATTGACACAATCAGTCAATCTATTGAACCCGTGACCCAAGCTGAAAATCAATTACGATCAAACAGTTCGGTTGGCAAATTGATAAACTACTAAATCGAATGTATGTTGTTGTTACAGGTCAACGGATATACAGCGAAAATCCTTATCGATTTATACCTGACAACGGTCGCGTAATCTATACTTCATCAATCATATCTATAGATTGACAATTTGTCTATCCAAGATCATTAAAATCCAATTTCAACCTGATACTCTAATACATTCAATAAAATAATATTTGTAGAAGTGTTTGAATATTTAAGAAATGCAAATGGAGAATAACATAACATTAATGTTATCATTTTGTTAGACCGTGGTTCAAAGGTTAGTCATTCTCTTAGTCATTCTGTTCAAGTTCCAAACTTCAAATTAATGTGACATAAGTAATATTCTTTGCAAGCTTTAAGCTTTGAATTGATGCGCCAAATTTGATGGCATGAAATCGAGACAGTCTTGCCAAAATTCACTGGTTACGCGATATATGTAACAATCTGATACATGGTTTGATCGAGATGTCTTAATCAAGCATTGAGCGGTTCAGGTAGCTGGGATTAATAGACGTGGCCAGCCATAATCCAGCAACAAATCACTTAGCCCCAGGTAATTCTATCAGATGAACCAGCTCAAAGTCTATCGCTCGTGGGTGGAAAAGAATGGCCGACCAGTCGGCGCTAATCTTTCACGGTAAATAATGTATTTTGCCGGCCATTAAACAAATGAAATAACAGCGCGCCACCGGATAAACCGGCATAAATTATTTTTAACCCCGTCGTCTTCTGTAATCCAGCCTTCTGCCTTGCCATGGATCGGACTTGGTTGCTTTAAAATTCCGCGCAACGGCTTCATTTGAATTTCATGCTTACTGAAATTTCATATGTCTAGCTGGTAACTCGCACTAATTAAAAACAACAAAATATGCGCGCTTCTTTAGTCACCGTAATACGTTCCTTGCGAATTATAACAATAAGAAACGACCAAATGGATGAAAATAACTAAATCCGTCTTCTTTGGCTTCTGAGGGTCGACATAATATTATTCAAGGTCTACGGTGTACGTTGTCACATGCTTTATTACGATTTGTTAACACTTGGACGGATTTGGAACCATTTCTAATTTTATCTTATTTAAAAAAATTAGTTATGGATCACTTTTGAAATTCTACAAAAATCCAGTGTCGTCAATTACCTAATCGTAAATACTCTCATTAAGCACCTGAAATTATGGATACTGGGAATAACGAAACATTGTGAAGATAATATAAGAAATTCGGTAAAAATAAAAGTGTTACTTTTTAGTGTAGGAAAATTTTACAGTTTAAGGGATTTTAAGTCAGGGACCTCCGGTTAATTTTTTTAAAGGGATAAACCCTAATCTGGTGGCAAGGCTGAGGTAAATTTGTAAGTTGTAGCATGGATATCAACAAATTTATAATTAGTGGAGGCGAGGAACGCCTACCCTTTTGGAAAAACGAGAATAGGAAAAGGTGCAAATTGCAATAGCAAGAATCTTTCCTAGACTGTTTATACTTTGTCATATAAAAACGGTCTACCTCTGAAACCCTCAAACGCCTCGACCATCCATTCATTCTCCCTCACCCCGCCATCCTGCATTAAAAGTAAAGGTATCGAAGTCGATTCTTAAATCTATTACGTTCGATTTTATCGCATTTGTATCTTCTATCGCATCAACGGTTTTGCCAGAAGGACTCATCGATTGAGTCGTTGAACGATTTCAATTTTAGTTTCATTTCGTTGGCGACGAGTGCGATCGTGGCTGTACAAAAATCGACGCGTTCCGTTCGACGACAACTCAGGAACAAACAAGGGGGGACAATCGAAAACCCACCACTTTTCGCTCGTAAACACGCGGACTCCTTCGACAAATCTTTGCTCGGGCACAAAGAACAAGGAGGCGAACTGTTGAAGTTACTCTCGCATCCGCGACATGTTCTCTTCCCGACCGAATATACTTTTCCAATCTCTTTTCACAGCTTTTCAATTCCTGTCTCAAGAAGCGATGCTTCTCCTGATAAAGTCAACAGTCTCTTATCGTTGAGAGACTTCGGTCGGAATTCCTTTTCTCCGGCCGTGGTTGCGGTTCTTGATAAAAAAAAAAGGAAAGAGAAGGGGTGGAAACAAGAAAATAATAATAATCCCTGCCGGAAACCGGGCCGCGTGTGCAACAAAGGGTGATTAAAGAGTTTCGAGAAGAAACTTCTTGCCGGGTTTGTTTGATGTTAGGTCTAAAGTTATTACGCGTTGCCAGGATGTGTACAACGGGAAAGTTACGTTGTTAACTGTGGTACACCGAGCAGAATGAAACGTATGTTGCGTTGAAAACGAACCAGAAGAGTGGAAGTACAAAAGACTGCGATAAAAACGCTCGGAATTTCAAGAGCGGCACATCTTTGACCCGCGTTCGACGCGGTAATTCGGTAATTTGGTTATCGTTTTCTTATTTTACGTAAAAAATTATCGAAGTGTTTATAAACGTCGAAGCTAAAAAGATTGTTGCCAGTTACAATAAATCGAATAGTTTTGTTTCATTTTCAAATCACAAATGTCAGATCAAATATTGAATTCCGTCGGAAAAATATCATACGCGGTTTCAATATTTTTCAGGTTTGATTTACCAACCAATACCAACATAAAACGTGTTTGTTGAGGGAAGTGAAAAAAAAAGGGGGGAAAAAAGGGGGCACGAATCTCTCGTTCGAGTAATAAATCACTGTGAGCCGTTCGTAATAACTGCGTAAATTTCACAGATTTTCGCTGTTTTAATTGTCCGCGCGATTTAATAAAAATCGACCCGTAACGAGCGCGATATCGATAAAACACGCGCTAGAATAATTAGCGCGATGTTTGCTCGAATAAACAACGATACGGTCCGTGTATATCGTGAAAATTACGATGGTTTACAGATCAAGTTAGCGTCGATACGCATTCCGGCCGGAATAATTTATGGTACGATTAATTCTAATCGACGCGGCGCGCCGCAGCAGGGGCGTTATCACTTTTAAAGCGTTCGTGAAAATCGTGGCCGATCGAAGTCGTCGTAAATCGAGAAACGAAAAGCCACGTTGAAAGCGATCGATTTATTTTGTTCGTAGCAGCGGAGATTTATGCCGATTACGAAACGGTCCCCGTCAACGGCGATTAATCGATCGAGCAAAGTATTCGCTAACTGGGCTGATGTAGCTTTTAATGGAAACGACGGGTTCACATTTTTGCGCGCGAACGAAGAAGAAAAAACGAATTGTAAACGGACCGACGGATGAAGTGTAGAAAATTCGTAACACGGGTATCCAAAGTGAAAAGTCCGATCTTCAAGAAACGTTGTGTTACATCCTCCATTACCTAAAAATAATTTAATGTATTCGTAACGTGAATATTTACAATTCCTGTATCTTCCAAACAACCAGAAGGGTTTCATTTATAATGCAAAACAGTCACAGCACCGTCCAATTCCGCCTATCGCGTGTTACATGCGCGAGCGTATTAATGTCACGTTCTTATCTCTGTTAATAATTAACATTGCATCAAGCGTTTCAATCCAATCCACGGTGATCGTAGTATTAAATTGTTTTCGTAATCGAACGACATTAACAACGTAACGCGACCAATCTTTGCTCTTTAATTACCTCGTTTCGTGACAAGTAATTACCAGGAAAGTTATTTTATAATTCCACATGTACGTTAACGTCGGAGCGTGAAGGGAACAAGTAGAAAAAAAGAAAGAAAGAAAACTACGTTTTCGCGTCTATTGTACGGTGTCGTATGCATTTTAAGTCCAGGGTACGTCAACGACGAGGCTGGATGCTTCAGGGTGGCTAAATAGCACCATTGGAACTGTATGCTCTTTTTTTGTGTGCGAGTGTGTAAAGTGTTCTTAACAGCGGTCAGTGTGCTGTGAGAGCAGAGCACAGGGATTGTAGCCAACACAGGGCTCACATTGGAAGAATTTTTAAAGCCGGCGTTTAAAGAAGCTGCAACTAACAGCAGGTCATTCTGAAAATTTCTCGACGAAAATTGCTTACGTCCTCCGAATTAATATTCCAGAATTCAGGACATTCGGTTCATAATAAAATCATTGATTAATTACATATTTACCAATCGATTATTCGTTTAATTAATTGTTATAATTACCATTTTTCTCAAACTTCATCAAACTACACCAGTCTGGCTCTGATATTTTTACTCGGATTCAGCTTTTTTGGTGTTAAACTAATTGGCACGGCTCGGTGTAAAGCTGAAAATATTGAATTGCATAGGACAATTAGCGAACGTTATTGAATCAAGAATTAATTATACGGCGACTGAGAATCAGGGTACACCGGTTTAACGATGTCTTACGGGTTAGCTAGCTTGACCCGTCGTGTATCTCGTACACGGGACTCAAATTTCGGCGAACGATGCGTGAATATGGAGTAACCGCGAACCGATGCGGCATCATATTGTGGGAAATATACAAGCGCATTGAATCGCACATTTATGCAGGGAAACGTGCGATCGGTGGCAGATGTGATTAATAAGAGACACAAAGCGAAATATCCTCGGTCACTTCTGTCTCTCGTAATGTAACTAACCGGTAATTCGGCTACGATGCACACCGCAAATGCCGAATACTGCCGGTGAATTATCTGTTACGATGTTAGGAGGACCTGTGATCGTGATCCTGATGGAACGTGTGATTTTCTGTCATCCTTTTGAAAGATAGATTTTATAGATGATATAAGATACCTTTTATTCGAACTAGGATCTATTGGAATGGAACAATGGTACTTTTAATTCCAAAATATCATTAAACTACGAAATTCGGATAATTCATGATCGAATTGTAACTGTTCGAGCTATGTAATTAGAGTGTATGAATAAAAATTTGTGTAATTGAGACGACGTGATTGATTAAACGATTGTCAAATATTATATTACAACGGTTAAAATACATAATACAGTCTCAGAGCCCATGAAATATGATTGTTACACCTTGGTTTCCTATTACCTCTTTAACGTAGATGAAATTGCACCTTTCATGACAAATGATGGCATAAATTACAGACTCCGTACTTACAAGTCTATAAACTATTTTTACTTGTTCCTTTACATTTTAACCTTATTCTTAATTAACAAACATCGTCGAGACACGATCGTATTTTTCCACGTTTTACTGAATTTTAATTGGCAAACTTTACTACACTTTATAGAATTCTTCACTTTGAGGCAAAGAGTAAAGAAATGAAACTTTTACCAGTGCCATGAATTTTAAATGTTTCATCTATTTCGGTGCTAATTTCGATTTGCTTTGGTTCAATGTTGAAATTGTAGAAACCACGAAGACACACGTCGAGTTGACATTTTTATCAGCATTTGAATAAGTATCACCGCTTATTTTGCAACTTTCGATGAAATTTTTTTATACGTATTCTTCAATTAGCTATTAACAATTAATATAGGCAACATAAGAATGTACACGAGTATTTATCTTATTTTAAATAATCACAAAAATAATATACAATATTTGCTGGAAACAAAGTCATAAATTCGACTAAAGAGCGTTATTTATCACAAAGCTAACGTACGGATGACATAAAATTTCAATTCATTAATAAATGAAGTGAAATGAATCGATTCCATCCGCGTGCACTTTTAATCAAAACGACTCCCCATCAACGACCATTAAGCACGCATCATCCGTTACCCTATAATGACAAAAGAAAGAAAAAATAATGATTAACCGTTGCTGGGTTATTCGTAAATGTGTTCATCCTCGGTGTCGTTACACGTTCACCCTCGACCGTGCGAACGAAATGGACAAAGGAAGCCGGGTGCAGAGACAACGCAGGGGTGGGATGAGAAAGATCGAAGAACAGGGGATGCAAACCGTGATGGGCAGGGTTGGTCGCCTTTATTTTGATTCTCGGATGACGTTACGGTCCCCTGGAGTATATACCGACGCATTATGAAATGTGGCGCGTAGTCTCCGGGGCAAATAAGTTTTCGAGACTGCCCGAATACATCAGGCAACACGTGTCCCGCAAAAAGCCGGCTTTCACGGCCTCGACAATAAGTTCATGGAAATATAGCACGCCGTCGGGACTCGGCCACGGCATTAAAACTTTTTCATCAGCAAACGTGTGGACCTGGACCAAGTAACCCCGGACGACGTCAGCCGTATTGATAGATATTAATAATAGCGGCTGGTAATCGAATTTAAATCACCCCCCGATCAGTGGGGACGGACCAAATAACGTACTATTCTTCGTAAAATAGTTCAAGTTCTTTTAATGGGGTCGGATGGGGGATGACCCCAATTTCGATCGTTACTCAAGTATTATTCGATATTAATGTATAAAACAATTTCATTGTTTAGATCAGTAATCGGCAAAGTCATTAGTCAAAAGAGCCAAAAATTAGCAACAGGACGATTAAAACATTTTTGAAAATTTCTTTTCAAGAACTTGCCAAGAACCCACGTTTTTCTGTAATATTAATATTAGTAATAATTAATCTTTTGTCGACTGGCCGAGCTGTAATCAGGTCGCTGAAGAGCCGCAATTTGTCGACCACTGGTTTAGTTCAACCGATAATCCATGCTATTACATTGTGTAACAGGAAATTTAGAAAGGATAAGTCAATTTGGAAATAATTATTGCGAAAGTACCACGTTGCAAAGTGTTTTAATTTTCGAATTTCCGAATAATAGAACAATAAATCTAAATTTGGAGATGAGAGATTTTACCATAATCAAATTGAAGAATTTAATACAAAAGCGTAGAGAAACATTTAACGACAGAAATGACCCTGTAGTAAAGGAAGGAGTAAAAAAGGAAAGAATGTTTTTAAAATTTGGTTCCACAGGAACATTGTAAAGTGTAGATACCTTTTCCTATGCCCTACGATAATTTCATTTCATTTCTTTTCTACTTTATTCTCGAGCATTGATTTACTTATTACTACTTTGATTTTCAGCTCTGTCTGTTTCTCTTAATTCCGCGTTCATTTCCTTGTTCCAGCTTTTCTTCGTTTCCCTGTACTTCTTTCATTAAGCGACGCAACGAAACGTAAAATTGCGCAATTTATGATAGTCTTGGAAATAAAATTCTTAGCGGCATTAGACAGCTGCCGCGTAATTATTACATCGTGAAAAAAGGGTCGGTGGACAGATTTGCTGCTAGTTGCTCGTTACTCTTCCTTCGTCGCGCATAATTTCCTTGCTTCATTTCCGATTCCCTCATTTCCAATTCTTATCTTGATTAATATTCTAATTACAGGCTTTACCGATTTCTCCATACCGTACATTCTTCAATGTCAATTTGATCCTTTGCCCCTTGCGAAAGGTGAATTTATACTTTTCCTGCTAAAAGAATCTCTGGGGTTTATCCAGAGTAATAATTAACAATTGATTTATTGCAGTAGTTTAGGAGAACGAGCCGTGTAACGTGAACGACCCAGATTTTTAAATTTAAAATTGCCTTTATTACACCAGTTTGCTCTGTACTCTACCCACTTGTCTGACCGCTCTCCGTCTTATTCTACTTGTCTGATCGCGGAGCTCGTGCATTCGTTCAGCAAATGATAATTAGAAAATTTATCATCCAAGGATTAATCCTTTTACTGCGTGCACATTGTAAACAACAATTTTGCAGCATAGCACCCACCTTTGATAAATAATGAAACGATTATTCATTGTCAAGAGAACAAATGGAGTGTACAGGCTTTTTATTTAAAATTCAAAAGCAATAACGTCTGGCAATTAATCAAATGAAAATATATTCAATTATTTTTATATTAGACTTGTTACATTCTTCAACTCTGTTTTTATATAATTAGAGTTGTCTTTTTACAACAAATGTAATGTTTAATCAAATCAACAGAGTCTAAAGTTTTTATTTCATTAAGAAATGGTTCTGAAATAATTATATTCAACTAATTATAAGGTCATAAAATTTATTATTTGTCTTTCATTGTTTGTACAACTAAATGATTCAGGATCATGAATTGAATAGCAATCAAATTTACAATTCTATGTATCTATCAACGAAACATGCAACAAGTGAATCGATTAAGCGAAAAGGAACACCGGACTAAAAATAAGCTCCAAATATTAAACAAAATGAACGCCTTCCCTAAGATTAAACGAACTACCGTCGAACGGCAGTCATTTTTGTTTTATGCTACGTTATCATACTTGTTATTTTCATAATGTACCGCAATAAACGTGACTATCACAAAACGTTTATGAAATTTACGACCACGGTATGTTCCTGCAACGACTGTATCATGGAGGGATCATAAGTCGCGCATAAACTCTATTTCACAACCACTCGCCACACCTTGCGTTATTTTCATCGGATATTTTTCTCTCGTTTTCTCTTTGTTTGTCGTCGCACGTTTTCACGTCGTTCCTTTTTTCTCGCCGTTCGAGCCTTTCCGGTCGCGAGATAACATGGACAGGAGTCGGCGAAGTAAAAGAAGATCGTCGGCAACTTCTAACAACTTTGCACCGTGTCGCGGCTACGTGGAATTATAAACGAAAGCGGGCCACAAACTTCGGAATCGGCTGGAATCGCTTCGTTCAAAGTTTCGGAGGTAATTCGGTGTCAAATCTGCTTAAGAACTCTTTAATTCCGCGAATTTCCGTCGCGAACGAAGCTACGGATTATTTGCGCCGAGCTGGATACACGAAACCTGCACTTTCTTCTGCTGAATTTGCAAGATTTCAAAATTGATTCCCGAGGGAAAAGAATCTATTAAGGTGACGGTTAAATCGCGACCTATCCCGTACATTTCATCCATCTTCTCCGCAAAAAAAAACTTATAATAAAACGGAAGCTTTTATGCGTGAAAATTGAATGTACAATTTGTATTTTTATTCTATTTACAAATGTGTTCCTCCGAAGCAGAGACGGAAGGAACGAGAGGAAGCGTTAAAAATTCAAATAGTTTTTCACTAAATGAAACTACTGACTTTTAAAAGTCTTCGAAGTAAAATATATCCGACGTTTATAAAAACTGCCAAGCTTTACGGAAGACGGAAGCGAATTTCTGGCAGGGGAATGCGTGCACGAAGTTTCTCGCATAAAACACCGAAGCCAAGTTTTTCATGGCGGAATTAGTTTTTGTTTCAAAGCATACAATACCAGAACTTGCAACAACAACATTCATTCGATCGTAGAATGAAGTTCCCCGGAAGATACAAACAATATGCTCTCAACTTCCTGCTGAAGGATGGATGCAAATCTCTCCTAAAAAAAAAATACACAGTTTCTGCGCAATTGTTTCGCATGAACTCAAGTTACAGTTAATCAAATATTTTTAAATCAAAGGAAAATTTAAATATCGATTTTTAATTTGAAATAAATTCCACCAATCTTGGTAATTATGATTGATCATGTTTCATTAAATTACTGTTAATTAGATTTTCAAGGATTTAACAAATTTTTCTTCTGTTAACGAAAATTAATCCAACATTGTAACTATGTTTTGAAAACTTTGTGCCATAAAATAAGAAACCTGGAACCAGTACTTTGACTGGACTTGGTGATTTTAGTATTAAATATCTTCTGCAAGAAATGAATTTGAAAGCAATCTTGTTTATTATAGATTAATTATTTATGTTATTCACGTATGTAGAGATACACTTTAATACACAAAGTTACTTTCCCAAAAAGTGACAGACATTTCCTCGTCATCTTACAGTATACTTTTAGTAAAATTACTTTTACATGGGTCGTTCTGTAAATCGTGGAAAATTGCGAGTTCGAGTGTACGGAAAAGGTGAATAAAAGTTTAATTTCAAATTCTCATGTGTATGTAAAATAGAGGGATTCGATGTAAAAGGACACAATGCTTCATCCGTTTGCCTATGAATTTTTAATCCTTATAAAGTGTGTTGTCGCATACGGAATATGTAATTCTTGCAAGACAAAGGATCGGTAGTTTCATATGGATGAATCTATTAAGTTCTTCCTTTTACATTATTAATATTACTTTCTGGTACACGAGACAGTGGTAAATATTTTATCGTTTAAAGTCTTGCAAATGAATATCAAAGAAATACCACACTTTACATAAGGCATTACATAAAACGACGCTCGTAAATGTCAGGTATTCAAATATTTCATATCGTTAAAATTTTATCTGCACGTGGAAAGTTTATTACTTTATGGTTAGTAACGTTTTAATTAACGTTTTACAGTTGCAAGACGTAGTTTAACCCATCAAGACCCAATATTTATTTATTTTGAATAAATTCTAATAATTTACTGTGTATTGATAATAGATATTATTATTTATAAAGTAATATATTTTCGATCTTTGGAAATTAATTTGAATTTCTTAGAAATAGGAATGCATGAGTTTTAATAAACGTTAATTCAAAAATCTGGCCATAAATGTACGATCGACCGTCTGATAATTTCCAATTTACGTCACGTTAAGAAATCTCAAGTTTTTCTCCCCCAACTTTTCAGCAAACGGTTAATGCAAGTTTGAACTAAGTAAGTACAATTCCGGGGCGAGTTAAGTCGACACCGGCGCTATTTCATAACAAGCAAATCCAACTTTCGAACAAGTACATCGTTGAAATAAGTTACGTAGACGAGTCGACGAAGCAGTAAATTGTCGAAACGAAGTTACCTTGGATCCAAATTTTTCTTACAACGTACCTTCGGATTTATTGTAATTTTAAACACGTCGAACGTGTGCAACGTTACAAACTTAAAATTGTGTTGGGTTGGCAAGGAAGTAATTTCGGTTTGCTCAAATAGATAACGTTGTGTAATTTTAAATAGAGCGTACAGGAAACTCTGATAAAAGAGTGAATAAATCACTTGATTTTAAAAAATGTACTAAAAGTTGTCATGTAAAGAACATAACAAATTTTTTATAGATGGAGTTATTCGACAGAATTAAAAATTTTTATATAAAATATAAATCTCTTAAAAAATTGACTAAAATTTTGTCATAATATGATTTTTATACAAATGTTAACACAAGATATCTTTACAATAACAAAAGTGTAATTTTTACTTTTTTAAAGTATTCATTTAACTGTAATAATTTTTGAAATAATTAAGACGATTCACCCTGTACAGATAGCACAAAAACATGATAGAAATCCGAGATCCCTTTAGTAGACTACAGGCTGTAACCATCAAATATTGATTAATCATTTTAATTGGCACAAGAACAGTTGCCCAGTTAGAACGATACCCAGCAGATAATTGATATTACGTTTCATACACCCGTCTCTTATTTATTTCATATCCATTTCGAAGAATATCTCAAAATTTGTAACAAAGCGAATATACAATATAATCGTTTGTATATTCAATTTGCCGATAAATCGAGCCACGATGCATCGTCGTTATATACTATCGTTCTTAACAAATCGTATAATGAAGATCTGGGATAATAGAATATTGGATAATCGATTAACCATAAAATAGAATTTCCATTAATCCGGCTGCACAATGTACAGAGTATAAATCGTTTTGCGGTTTCAAAATCTAGATAGATGTTAACGTCCATAAGAAATTTCAACCAAAATATACAGATCCTTTTCCCAATAAAATCCAGGAAATTCTTATCTTAACCCCCTTACTCCGAAAATTCTATAATTTCTATTTTAAAAATCCAATACTTTAAGATTTATAAATTCCTCAAAATATAATATATGTTGTAAATGATCTTCAATCAACAATCGTCCGCTAAAAATGTACAAAAAGTTTAATTGGTGTTGCAGCCTAAAGTAGGAAGTACAACATAAAAGCCTAAAAACAATCAAAAATGAATAATTGAATTTATTAACAGAACCAATTTTATTTTTAATCACATAAAGATAGGAGACAACAGATGGTTTAATACACGTGACTGTGATAAAAAAAAGCTGGAGGATAAACATGTCACTTGGAAGAACTGAACTAACCAAAGTACCCCTATTCACCCCGAAAGAACTACCTGACTATTTAACTGGTATCTTAACGTTGATAGCACGGCTAGCTGCACGCTGGGGGTAGATATCCGTTCATAGAAACGGGAAATGTACTTTGGAGCAGGACTCCAGGGGGGTCGAAAGATGTTATCCATGTGTACAAATGCGATACACCCATTATATGAGAGCCTCGTCGTCTGAAATCTCGGCGTATTAGGTAGCCGTATAAGATTATGGTGTTCAATGTTAATACGATTTATTCAACGTTTCTGCGCCATATCGGATATCGCTTGTAAATTTTTTTTTGATAAAAGAAGTATTGTAATATCGTGGGAAAATTTGTAGATACCTAGATAATAATTAATTAATTTAATTTGAAATTATTCGCATGATACACCGATGTTTTAATTAAGCAAATTTGATTTAAATTTGAGAAAAAACGAATAAAAGAAATAATAAAGGTATAATTAAAAGGAATGCAATTAAAATTTAATATTTTAGGTACGAGCAATTTTCAACCCTTTTACAAGCAACATAACGTGCAGGTCTCACTAAATCTTTTTTATTTTCGTATCCAAGAGTAGATAAAACAAAGATACAGGAAGATTGTTTATTTAGTTGACGACCTATTTTGCAATTAAACCGTCACAAATCTTCATTCTTTAGACACTTTACGTTGATACACGATTTTATAAAACCGAACGATTTCAAATGTCGAAGCTTCGATCCGAATCGTTGGCTACGAATGGGTTAACGTTCAATCCGTCGTTGAACCAAAGCCTAATCCTTCACGGTTCCAAAACGACGAAGCCGAAATCGCCAGTTTCGTTCCATCTGCCGAATGAAAAATTACAGCGTTGCGTGAAGAGGAGCAAAGCCTCGATATTCGGATAAACAATGGAACGACACGGGGGAGGAGAAATGTCACCAAAGAGGGTGAAAAAAAAACGAAAAAGAAAAAGCACTGCCGGCGTAATCCGGCGACGAAAACCGTAAGAGATGCATGAGGATGCTAGTGACTGCAGCATTGTTTTTGGTCACTGTACAAGATTCCAAAATAATGGATTTGGTGATTTAAACACTTCTCAGTGCTTTTCTTTTAACAGTATTTGTTAATTTTTGTATTAAAAGGAATGTAATTCCAAAATTTTAAGTTTAGAAAATTCTAATAATTTGGTATACAATCCAGAATAAGAGTTTTTTCAACAATAACACGTAATAATCTAACTCTTATATATTTGTTGTTATCAAATGGCAATGACGACTGGTTTCTAAAAGGTAAATCAATATCGTTTGCTAACTCTTACCGCAAATATTTATCGGTACGGTTGACGGTGCAACGGGTTTCGCACGGTTCGTTCTCTCTCTGTAAACTTGGCTGAATTCGAGATTTAATCGTCCCTTTCCCGAAGTATATCAAATCTGCTCGTCTGAATGGCCCTAATGAATGAAGGACTCGGCTGGAAGCGTACAGAAGCCGAGGTTTACCAAGGATTTCGGACGGTTTACAAAAGGGGAACCAGCCAACGACGCTACGGTGACATGTCTGACGGAAGTCGAGAAAAGTGAACCACTTGGGCTTTAAGAGAGTGTAACCACCCTGGCAGAATAATCCAGAAATGCCTTTAGATACTCGTTTCTGCTAAATCGCTCGAGAAGCGTTTAATGGAACGAGCAGACGGGTGGCGAGCACCGTTTCTGTCGTCTGTCTGCTAACTTTCTTTTCAAAATGATCGAGAAGCTTGAACTGTACAAGTTCCTCAAGTTCGTGAACATTTCGAAGGGACACTCTCCGCCGCGGCAAGATGGAAACCCTTCTCGCCTTGCGGTTCCGTATCCGTCTGCTATTATATTCGCGCAATAATCTGAAATAATTTCGATTCCACGGTACACAACCTCTTCTGCGAACAACTTTTCCTCGAGCATTCGCAAACTTTGATTTCTTTTCATTTTTTCGCGAAACGGAATGTACAATCTCATCCCCCATTCGTGAATACCAGGACACCCTTTATTCTTCCATAAACTAGCAGGATATTTAAACGTGATTCCCTCGCTCGGATATTCCACGTTTTCGTCCCTTTTTATCGTGTAAAATCTCGCTTGTTCCAATTAACAACAAACAAATTGCGAGAAAGAAAGAAACTAGTCGAATGAATTTCAACAAAACGATGAAATCTCTTTTCAGCGAGATTTATCTTCTTCTTACGAATAAACATCGCGTTACACGGCTCGATAATTAATTTCCCCGGTCGTTCTTAAAGGGGGATTTAAAGATAGAATTTATCACAATGAACGGCGAATCGTTGCGCGAAAATAAGAATGAATTTACAGAAATCTCGGATCGCTTGTCCTGGCCGAGCATCCTGTTGGTGGTAGTGTGGCAAACACTATGTAAACGAATTAAGGGTACTCAATTATGCTCTTCTCTCTTTTCTCCGCCCGTTCTACCTTTTACCAGGGTCCACCCTTTACTCGGCTGTTCAAGTTGGAGTCGTAAGATACCGACTTTACCGGTTCAACCGCGAGGTAGACGGCGATCCTGAGTGCTTGCAGACCTATATACGGTCCTCGAGAGAGCCTTTCGAACATCCTCGAAGGGGGAAATTAATTTCGTGGGAACGACAACCGATACGCTCTTTACCCCACGGTTTCCACTACGTACAGACGACTATGCACGAGATCGTTTGCAAATTCTGCTATTTCCTTCTTTCTTTTTTAACCCCTTTCAACCAGACGCATAATTTTCCCTGTATGCATGAAAATTGCAGTAATTTCAGGAAATTGTGTCCCTGGATTCGAGAAGATCCTCGGCGACAACGCAGGGATTTGAGAAACTTGGAAATTGTAGCTTTAAAATCCCAAAAATTACAAATATTATATTTTTACAAAATTAGAAAAATTAGAAGTTTAATTTTTAAATTTGATGTTATCCTTTCGATAACAATTTAAATTTAACAAAATTTAAACATTTATGTAGCATTCTCGTTTACGTAAATTTTGATCGTTGCTCGATAAAACGATTATATACTAGTCATTTATTTGAAAACGGAGTTAAACATCAATTTCATCTTTAATATGTTGATTTTAATTTGATTGATTGATTAGAAATATCGAGCTGTTTATGCACTCTAGAGATACGTACAGAATATTAAATGTGTGTGGCTGGTAATTTGTCAACAAACAGACTGCGTGAAGTTTATCCGAGTAACGTTAAAATATTAATCAACGCACTCGAAAGCTGCCAATTACAGCTTTAATTGTTTGTAATTGCTATTGAAATCGATATTTACAATCAGTGGGTTAATGACAGAAGTGGTTAAAATTAGTTCAAAATTTATACAGTGCACTGTTTTCGTATAAAAATGTTAGAATGCAAGGATATAAAAAATATAAAAAAAAAACTGTAATGCATCATATGGGTATGAACTACCCTCGACCAGCTCTATCTGCTGACTCTGATACACCCTTGGAAGCTAGGCTGCACCCTCGGCTTTCTCTTTCCCTCTTATCGTTCCTACGTAGCACCCTACCATTGACTTCACCGTTTCCTCCGTCCTGCTCTAACGCATTGTATTCGATGTCGTCTGTCCTTGCACTCTCGTGTTCGGTGTTTATGAGGGTCGAAGATTCGCAACGTAACACCTGGGGCTTATGATTCCGGGCATTATTGCCCGAGTAAATTAACCGTGCGATATTGTTCCCCTTATTCGACGTCTTCGAGTCTGGCTGACAAATTCCTCTTCCCTTCCACTTGTTTTCTATCTCGATCCGTTTCGTTCCCGTGGAATTTTAACGAGCCTCGTTTATTGCTCTAATTGCGATCTGGCTCTTTATCAAAGACGTCTAAAATCAGATCTATGCTTCGTCTTGGAATTTGTAAGGATCACGTTTCGTTCAATATAATAAACCAAATGAATTACACGAAGAGATTGTATTCCTTCCTTCTCATATATAAAATCGTATATCAATGCACCCCTCTTGCTGAAACAATATCAGATAATTGATTTCAGCACAAAATACTTTCTGCTAAATTTGCAATACAAGTATCTTATTGTACAGTGACCAATTATAAAGATTGTTGTAAATACTAACCAAGCATCAAGGTACACCCCGTACGTACCTGCACGTGAGTTGTATTTTCCTGTCACCCTGTATACCAGTCCCGTCTGCGAATAACCAAAAGGTGGGACAAAACAGAATAGAGAGGATAAATGTTTGGTAAGGAGGAGGACGAGGCAGGTAGAGAGATAAAAGGTGTACGGCAATTTCCCTGCGCGCCACCCTCAATTCCCAAGACTAGTTTCCATCTAACTTCATACAACACGCTGGTAATTTGTATCTGACCCGGGACTGGCGTTCTTCCTTATCATTTTTTATAGAAGCCGTAGACGGCCAAGACAACACAGGACGAAGGTGGCGAACGGACAGGGGGTCGAGTCTGTTCGAACGCGGATCTCGCCGGGTCTCGGTAAAAGTGAAAAACACATTGACTACGGCGACGGTATATGGGCCGGAACGAGACAAGTGTTGTCCCTTGAAAACGTTTCCCAACTTTTCGAACGGGATATTGGAATTTTTTCTCGTGAATTTATAACGTGGACAGATTTTTTTGCCAGCCAGGGGTTTGTGGGTCGTCGAAGGCGCGGCGTCGAGGTGAAAATTAGTTAGTCGCCAAAGTTTTTATTCTGAATATCGATTTTGATAGAACAATCGAAGACACGGGGGGAAAATGTGTCACGAGTGAATTATTTACAGCAAATTCGTTATAAAAATCTTCAGATAAATCCCTTTTAGCAAAAAATCAAATTATTGATAATTAAAACAGACAACGTCAATTCGACGAGAAGTTAAGAACCTTCTATTCAATGTTTTTGAAACGCTGCAAACAATGAATGCAAGGATTTTGATATTAATAAATAAATTAGTCAAGGTATCAAGAACATCCGCTCTCGTTCAATCGAGTTTCAAATAAAAAGCGGCACGATTATTGATTCGTGAATCTAATATAAAACTCATCCCATGAAACCAATACGAAGCAATCTTACTGGACAGATATCGTTCCAAACATTAACGGGCGAACAAACGGAAACGATGTTTGTTCCGGTCTCCGGGATGGTAAATTATGCATAACTTAATTAAAATTATTGGTCACTGGCCAACGTTGCTACGAGTATTCCTTGCTAGCCGTCGCATATTTAAATGAGAATTAAATTAAACCTGGCTTTTCCGTTTCTTTTTTGTTTGCATTTATTCGCTTCGCGTATCCATATGAGGACACCGACCTACGTTATTTTGTCCTTTCTTTTTTTTTTTTAATCCTCAAACAATTCGTTGTATATAAATTGCTTGTAATTTGCTGGAAAATACGCTTGCATAATGACGGCGCTCACGTGATTCCAACAAATTATCCACGAAAAAGTACATTCTTTTATGATAATCAACAAATGTAATATTAAAAGGAATATTTGAAAGGATAATTTCGGGGGAAAAAAAAGTTTTCCTTGCTCAGGAATCTATTAAAGGTTGTCCCAGGGAATTTTAATATTGATTTTCACTGCAGTAAAAGAAAAAATTTGGAATTTTCAAAGAATATTATGGTTTATTAAAATATTAAGTATTTTTTAATCAATTACTTACCGCAAACTCGGGTCATCAACAATTTTTTTCATTTCAATTTGAAGATCATAATTCTGCTTAATTAAAAACCTGTCGAAGGTTATTTCGATATGAATTTTATGAAATTAATCATTATTATCAATTATTTGCCCTAATGCCGAAAAAGAATTTATGTTTTAGTTTCACTCAGAATATTCTAGATTATTAAAAATGATTAAAAGTATCTTTTAATCATCCTGCTGTCTCTAATTTTAGTAATGCTTGCTTCTCTGTTTTTCTCCTTATTCGTCAAATATTTGGTGAAGTTGAAGCTGGAGTGTTGGTTATTAATTAACGTGGGCGTCGTTTTTAATTTCATTTAACGCGTTCCTACCAATCTGGACGTGGAGTGACGAAAATTTGAAGACATTCAATCAATCTAGAATATCAACATAGATCGTGTGATTGATTACTTTATTTATCACTCGAGGCACAGTTTCCACGGTACGTCGAATTCTTCTGTGTAAGTACAACAATTAGGAAATAAAAGATTGATGCCACATTTACAGTAGAAAATTAAATCGTAAGAATTTTCCAACAAAGGAAGAACAACTTTTATTTTTTGAAAAAGTTTTCAACATCTTTGGATTACACCCACATTAATATTGATTTAGATACAACTATCTTCTTTTTATTCTTGTTTCGAACAACTAATCGTATAAAAATTGTAATATTTGTCACTAAATTATAATATTTTATTTGTTCAGCTATTGTAATCATAATTGTCAGCTGGAGAAAATATAGAAGTACACAAATCAAGTACAAAGGGTTAAATTTTTCTTTTCCGTACAGCCAAAACTGTTTCATGAACCTCAGGTGTTTTTGTTTGACGTCCTCGGTGTACAACAGTGAAATTCATAAAGCGGTACAGTAAGGGTTACAGTTTTTAAGTACGGCCCATAAAATGTACAATAAAGTCGTAAAACAACGGGAATCTTGTCGGATTTGTTGAATGAATCAGTACAAATGGCTGGCTTAAATAACATCGTTCTTTGTAATCCTATTCAGAAGCAACGTGTTCCGTTGGGCTTGTGCTTTTTACGATTTCAGAACAGGCTAGATTATATCTGATAAAGTATTATACAAACACGGTTCCTTTCAATAATGGCCTGTATTAAATATACAAAAGCATTCAGCGGTGTAGATACAGTTTTTGAAATCGGTGGAAACTTCGGAGTATGCTTTCAACGAAGAAGCAATTTTCCAAGCATCACACAAGACGGCTAAAAGGAAAAGAAATGTCTAATATTTTGTGCCATGAAACAAAATTAATTTTCCAACGACGGTGTAAGTTATATTTATCGCTCAAGACAAATCTAATTTTCATTTTTGTCGAGCGAGCGGACGCGAAAGAAAAGAATTGCGATCGATAACCGTATATAAGCTCGCAGTTCGATATTAATGCTCGTCGATGAAAGAATTTGTTAGTATAATAAGTTTCATAAAGTGTGCCTCTGTGTACGGATTAACCGCTGTTATTACGCGAGTACTCTGATCGATAAGTTTATGTATCCGCTTCAACAGCTTTTTAACATTGTCGTCTTTGCTTATATTATCGAGAGCAAATTACTGATAATAGAACGGTTATAAAGCAGCCTGTTCATGGGGTAACAAAACCTGACCTGTATAACAATTTAATTAGATACAAAGAGACGAGTATTTATAAATCTGACTTAGAACCATTAAAAATCTTTGTAAAATTTTCAGAATTTTATTTATTACTAACAATGCATCGTAAATGACTTTGATACCGTATAAAAGTTCCAGACGAATAAAATATTTATTTTAATGCTGTCGGGTATGATATCACAAATTTAATAGAGTTGAATAATTGAAAAAGAATTCTGTTAAATTAATTTCGTAAGATGTCAACTGGAAATCTTAACAATTTATCAGATTTCCAAATTTAGATGGTTTGCGGAAACTGACATTTTTGGAATTGGTAAATACAAACGAATTTGCTATGCAACATTTCGAAGAATTACGTGAATTTTCAATTAATTATTGCGACAAATCATGCAATCTTACTTAATTTAAAGTTAAATTGGAAAATTCGAGGATTGTGTTTTATATAATTATAATTAGTTCAGTCTAATTATGTTGTCACAAGATGATATCAAAACTCTGATAAAATCCTCTTTATTAAACTAAAGTCACGAGACTGGCAGTAATAAAGGAACAGAAATATCACTTTATGGATTTATAATCATTCCCAATTAAGGTATGTTGGACATATCAATGGTTTTTTACAGAATTTCCATCCTTTTCAAGTTTTCTCAAATCGAATTTTTAATTATGCCTTCTCGTGACATATCAATTCCTACAAAATTATGTTATCGACTGTGACAATTCTCCGGAGCGTTATACTCGCGGAATAAAATAGATTACTTGAATTAATTAAAGAAAAAATGTCGATGAGGATAGGGTTAGTGCTCGCTCGACGTCTGATCAAAGACGACTACTTCTACTGTGCTCTTAAATCAAACATTCGATGATGAACAAAAGATTCACTGTTTCCTGTCCTCTGAAAGATGATATGAATTGATACGTAATGGAAACTTTAATTAATAAATCAATAAGTAAACTTGATATCAATTTAATATCAAAACTCGTCCATATTCTATAAAAGTCTGAATTTATCCGAGTTTATCCGAAAGATAAATAAACTAAAATATAAAAAAATGAAATTTATTTAAAGTCTAACGCAGAATTTGACAATTTTGTTTTAAACCGATAAGGTATAATGTTATTCATTACAGAAACCATAATATTTAGCAAATACCAATTAGAAGTTACAATTAGTTTACTGAACGAATTGTAATCGATGCAGGTTAACAAAATACGAACTTAAATGAAGTTTCTTTGCAATGTTTAAACAACAGAGCAATTGGAAAGAATAAAACATAAAAGAAAATCGTGAGTAATATTTCACCGATAAACGATAATCCCTGCTTTCCCATTGCGTCACCCTCGGGCTCATCGTATTCTAGCCAAGACAACCCTCCATTGAATCTTCTTGCCGCCTCGGCAAATCCTTCAGAATCCAGTACACTCCACAGGATAGACAGAGTTTTTAGAATAAAGAGGATAAAGAACAAGTCTCGCGACACACATTTCGCTTGAAACAGATCCTCCCGTTTCGAACAGCCACTCGATCTCCTCTGCGCTGTTTCAAATATTTGCCATTCGTACGAGAGGTTCATTCGTATTCAACACTCTGCTGCAGCTTGATTCACTTTCACGCTGATTGTTCTATGGCAACGCACAATGTTTGTTCAGATATTTTGAAAAACAGCCGGGTCAGCTCCTTCGAATTTCGAAATTTCAAGGGAATATGAAACGAGCTTCTCCCTGCATCACCTGATCGAAATTTCTTGGAACGTTCAACCTTAGAATTTATTTTCTGATGTTCTAGTAATCGGTTGTCTGATAGTTATTTATTTTACATGGTATTATTTTGACTTTGTTTTAAATAAATATAGAAAATTTACACTATCCACATTTTCCAATAAGAAGCAAAAATGTATAATTTTATTCTGTATTTTTCTCCAAGGAAAGTATTTTTTTATTTTATTTTTCTAATACGATAACGTTAACGTGGATACCCGAAATGAAATTCAGATTTAAATTTGTTAGAAAACAATCTGCAAGTCTTATTTTCTTT
This sequence comes from Anthidium xuezhongi, assembly GCA_022405125.1. NCBI lineage: Eukaryota > Metazoa > Arthropoda > Insecta > Hymenoptera > Megachilidae > Anthidium > Anthidium xuezhongi. Next base: position 3,773,251 of record CM039650.1, on the reverse strand, counting down.
TCGATGTTCCAGAAGATACTTCATCCCTCCAAGATACACATCTCGTAGGGGGAACGGTCGAGGAATATGGTGAAATTTACGCAGAAGAGGGTATAATCTTGGAAATTGTTTCAAACAGATGTCGAAATTCAAGGTTCACGATCGAGGTACGTACTTGGCGAGGCACGACTGTGAATTTCATTTTTTCTACGATGTTCTTGAAGTTGAGCCATCCTTCTCAAGTATACATTTTATACAACACATTTCAATAATTGCTTTCGTGGTCTCAATGTTTCTTTAATGTTTAAATTTCCATACCTTGTATAAACCAAACATTTACATTTATTTCTAATCGACTGTTTAACAATTGTCTTATTTCAAAACTTTATAAACATTTTAATCTTTTTATTAACCTGTTCTGTTAACAGGTTGCCGCAGTAGAAACATCCGTGCTTAGTCAGACATAAAACAGTATAACTTGTCAGGGTTCGAGTACTTCCATTTCATTCTTTAATTATTAGATTAATATAACTTCTAAGTAAAACTATTGTAGGTAAAAGCCTGTAGAGTGTTCTTCAGTTTCAATATTCTTGAGGAGATAGCAACACACTGAGTACTGCAGTAGAATAATCTGTGCTTAATCAGACAGATACTGATATAAAGCGTTAAAGTTATGAAACATTCACGCCATGTAAAGTTTCTATGTACTACCAAATTAAATAATTAAATTGACAATATTTTCTTTTAAAACTACCCGAATCAAATAATTACTACAAAATAAACAGTGTTGTAAATTAAAACTCTTATCGACTGACCTTCCAATTTTATATTCTTCTTATATTATTTGATTTCTTCAATTAATTGGTTAAATGAATGAATATCAGAACAGCGACGGCCGATTTGTTGATCACCGTCATTCACAGAAGAACCTATCAACAAGAACCTTCAGCGTCATTTGGAATTCTAAGTTGAAACCCGTATCGGTTGTCGTTCCATCTCAATATTCTTCAGGAGAATAGAGTGTCTCGTGCACGCATCCCTCTCTATTTCTTCGGGGCGAGGCGTTCCTTCCGAGTCTCGTCTGTCGACAGTGAGTGGCGGGCCACGGGAAACCGATAGTCGTGAGCCGACTGTGCTGTCAGCCATGCCGGATGTCTCGAGATAACTCGACCGGCAGTCGGGGGCTTTAGTCGCAGCACAAAAATTGCAGCGTTAAGTCAAGGATGAGTTTCAGCTCGACCTGCTCCTCCTACGAGCGGAAAGGTCTTAAGGAAATGCTGAAAGAAGAAAAAGAAAAAAAAAGTACAGAAAAATAGAAAAGAGGGAGGAGAGAAATTGAACAGAGAAAGGAGGGTGCACCGTGTCGGCGAAGAAGGAAATGGAAAAGGATAGCCGGGCAAATAGGAATCTCGTGTCGGCTTTAAACGCGGCGACATAATCGCGCGCATTCGCTCGACAAATATTTGACGTTCGAGACTACTCTCGTCGGCTCGCGAAGCACACGGAGAGCTCATTTCATCAGCGTTTCGTCGCCTTCCGACGACATCCGAAGATTATGCTGTTTGTGCCAATTGCCGCTGTTGACAAACCTCCTTTCACGATCTTTACGACAATATCTCGATCGATGATCATCGAGTCCGACGGACCAGTCACGTGATCGGATAATTAACAAGAGGATAGAAAGATCGTTGCTAAAGTGCGATTATCAGCGATCCTGATCCAGATTACAAGCGAGGAAAGATTGGTTGCTTTGTTTGGAAAGATCAAAGGGGACGGGATTTAAAGGGAAGGTCTCATATTTTTCTTCTCTTTTAATAACGATTTGATGAGATCATTTCGCTGATTGGTTCATGAGGAATATTATCGTCTCCAGAGGATTTTATTTACCTTTGAATATTTTCCATAAAGTCTTCTGAAACTATCATACCATTTGCGGTGTTTATACGAAAGGTTACTTATAGTTTATTAAAAATATAAAAATGAATTGCATTCACCACCCTCGCCTTCAGAAAAACACTCGACGGCCCTTGGGCCTGGTTTTCATTCTCGTGCCTTTATCTTTTATGACCCTTTTCCGAAAATAGCCTAAACTGCGATACTACGCATTTAAAACAATTGTCTTCAAATCCTTTTTTCGAATAACAAAAGTTAGGATGCTTTTGTCGAAATGTTTGACTTGAAAAATTCCTTGCGAAACACCTGTGTACCATTTAGAATTTCATCCGTGGCACGCTTTGAACACCCTTATGAATCGGTTAAACGAAAATTTTCCAGGACACAGAGATAATCGTGTTCCGGGATCAGCTTCCTATGCAAACCGGAAGAAGAAAACGGTTAATGGTAAGAAGGGAAGATGGTTGAATTCTCGGGGAAGCGATTCAGACGCGAAGGTTCGCCGTGTCGATGGGGAAAAATCTCAGCTCGGGATTAACATTAAGCGTATTCTCGATGCGGCTTACCAGCCCGGAGGAACTTGAGGGAATCGAAGCGTAGCCTCCGGTCCGTGCCGCGAGTATCTGTGAGTACTTTTCGCCGAATGCTCATGCATATGCACGACCGAATGTTAAATGATTATTCCGTGTATTACGGGCACGAGGGTGGTTCGTCGAAAATGTAGCTGAAAACTAACACCATCGTAACCGCAGCGACTGCCACAGTCAGCTAGACGACAACCACCCGTTGGTAACCCGATTTCTGTCCTCGTTCAACCCCTCGTGCCTCCTCGTCGCTCCAATCTCCCTGCCCCTTTTTCCCTCTCTGTTCCTCTTTTTATTCAGCCCGGATCCAGTTTCCGGGTCTCTCCGTCCCGCTTCCGCCGACACAGCTCGCCACGATCGATTACGGACCCCCCGCCGGTGCCATGTAGAGTCGTCGAATCGGATTTCAGAACGACTCACCTGAAATTCTAATTTAAGACACCGAGACCCGGGACAGATCCGGCTGCTTCCTCGCCGAAGACGAATATTGGCCGTCCCCTCCCCCTCCTACCCCTGTCTGACGAACCATTTCGTTTAATTGAGGGACTCGGCATGGCTCACGTGCCCGAAATTCGTCGAATTAACGAGCGAAACAATCCCGCTGGCCACCTGGTGAAAAAACGCGACGATCCGATCGTGGTTTCTAATCGAACGATCCCTCGATCGCTGATTATCCGCACGATGAAAGTTATTTATGTTATCGGCGAAGAATCACGGGACGGGATTCCCGTCGAATCCTGGTTAAACTCGACCACGTGGTCGAATTCTCGTTCGTTGGATCGTTTCGGCGTTGTCCTGCGGCGCTTTAATCGTTTCGAAAGATTACCACCCGGGTAAATTAGCGGGTCGAATTCGGCTGGTCATTGCGGCATGTTTTGGATTAGCTCGCGTTCCTTACGTGGCCGTGATCCTTCGATGGTTTTGCTTACGACTCGCTTGATCCTTCGATAAGAGGTAAAAATTGAACTCGCATAGGTAGGTCCTGATTTAGTAAAGTGATATTTTTAGCGAATTATAAATTCTCTGAATTTTCAATTTGGAATTTCTCGATATCTTAATGAAAGGCAAAAATAGTACTTCCAATGAATAATAGTTACTATGATTTCCTGATCGAAGACTTCTTGATATTTCGGTAAATGGTAAAGGTAGTATTTCTAGCGAAGAATAGGATCTGTGGTAATTTTTTAATTTGGAATTACTCGATACGTATTCTTAAACATTATTTTGATGCGATGAAGCGGAACGGAACTCGAAGGGTAAATAGAGCAGGCGAATTGGTGTCATAAATTAAAGGCTACTGAAGTTAACCAAGTACTAAGAATGCAGTTCTCGAAGGTATACATTAGAGGGTTTACTAAGTTTAGAGTAAGTACACGGCCCTTAATTACCAGGAGTGTAAGTGAAACTTTGTCCAACCTTGCACGTCGAAATAAAGATTCGATGGGGTAATGGTCCATTGTGTACAAACAAATGGGTTATTAAAATTTTATCTTCGCGTTTTTCATGAGAATGCAAAATTTCCTCCAATTAAACGATTTACATCGTTTCAAAATATTAAACTTTTAATACGTATGTTAATTTCGATACTGCAATAAATGAAATGAAATTTGCCTCGAACAATATTCCGTGAAATAATAAAATCGAATAAACACGAGGATGAAATCCAGAGACGAAAGCTGCCGGTAATTAATTTGTTGCGAGGGATGAAAATCAGTTTGATACTTAACAACGTACCTAACTCGTATCCCCTAAACCGCAATCCCTCATCGCTGAAACGGCTCTTCTAATTCCGTCCGCTCCGCTCGGCAATCAGCTCGTAAACACGAGTTACAGGATATTTTCCATCGTAACCCGTGCAAACAGCGGGCTATTCGAACTCCTAGCCCGTGAAACGTATTCCCTGGCACGAATTTACCCACCTACGTCATTCTGTACGACGGTCCTTCTGTCCGCTCGAATGCGACCGGACCGCTGTCCACGAGAAAATTAAGCGTACCAGACAAGTTTCCATCTCGAGCGGCTGGGTGTATCGTTGAAAGTTCGTTGTAATTAGCTTCACTCGTGCCTCTTCAACGAGACGCGCCATTTATTCGTCCAGGATCAGCTGGAAAACCGATCCGACACACGTATACGTATACTGGCCCCTCTATACAGGATGTCGCAAAAGTGAACGATCGAACTTCCGCGATATGTTTCGCTTCTTTTTATCACAAAAATATTTCTTATTTTCTTGTGATGGATTAATTAAAAATAATTAACGGTGAAAATCGAACTGGCACTTATACCCATTTCCAATATCTTATTATTGAGGCGAGATCCTTAACACATTGACTGCCACAGTGGATACAGACGTGTGTGGTAAGACACACTTGAATTCTAATTATTAAGGATACTATCGATTAATTTTTAAATGTAACCATTCAAATTGCTATTTTGCACTACCAGCCTAATCCTAGCAATATCCATGGTTTATTTTATATTTTATTTTGTTAATTATTCGATTATAGAAAAGACCACCGTGACGGTCAACGTGTTAACTGAATCGCGCCACTAATAATTTAAAAAAAATGATATAAAATAAACAATACAATTCCAGTGATTGTGTTAATTATCTAATAACACTAAAGGTAGACACGTTTCATAAATGTATTAAAATTGTAACGAACTGAAAGGACTTTCGACGATTTGAACATGGTGTTCGAAGTATCGAGGGTAGAATATAACCATAATAGGTGTATCCAAACTTTTTAGCGACGGTATACGTGCACTTTTCTGTATGTGTGTATAGTAGTTCAGGCGGGAACTGTCGTACTTTTTTTTTCACAAGAAGCCCGAGGCGTGCTGGCATCGGCTCAATCGTCAAATTAGCCCGATTCCAGATGGCCCGGGGCTAGCTTCTTGCCACGTGCTCTTTATCACCGTGCCTCTTGCATTCGTTTCGCGTTTCCAGCGCCCCGGGCAAGATAGACGCGTTGAATTGTCCTACCCTGGCTGCTGGCTGTTACGTACAATGCTATTGCCACGTTCTGATTTCCCTTTGGCTGACCCCGGACTTGGTCGTCTCCGTGCCCCGGCTTCTGTCTAATAGGCTTCCTCCCCGAGATCGGCCATCGTTCTGAATAGTCCACGAACAATTTTTGGCTTCGAGAAGACGTCGTTAAGGAGCTCGTTTATGCTTCCTCTCTAGCTTCCCCTATCCTGTTTCCCTTCTTCTTCTTTCCTCTTTCGGAAGAATTCTTTTATAATTGGCCGCGCGAGCAACGATACGCTATCGCGGTTGAATTTGCTTCTGAAACAAGCCGCGTTCTCTTTCTCCCCTTTTTAGAATTTTGAATAGTCCGAAGGGATTACGTCGATGAAAATGAGATATACCCCTTTCGTTCCTTCAATTTCTTTTTATATAACCGCAATTAGTCGAAAGGTGTGACTTGGTTATCGTATTTCATACAGAATCCAGACCTTCAGACTAGCGGATTTAGAATCTTTTTTTAGGACCCAAAATGTTTAATGAGAAACCTGCAAAACTCACACCTATCCCAAAAATAACCATGTAAATGACTCTAAAATTACACTCGACTCGCTGTCCCGGCGGTCCGATTAAAAGTCGATATTAACGAAGTAGAATCGTTATAAATTCTTTGCTGGCAATCATTCGCAGCTCAACGAGATAATTCCCCCATAATTTGTGCGATTTTCAAAAATCAAGCACGTTAAAACGCGAGAACGGCTTGTGTACATGCATCAACGTAACGAACATTAAATTACACGGGGAGGCGGGGTTCATAATTAATTTCTCCTCGCCCGGTGAAGTTAATTCGTAGCTGGAAAGAACCGGCTGCGCGCCGATCATTAATTACCTCGTAAAACTTAAATCGCCTTCGACCCTTGCAGTTCGCTGTTTAAATGTAACTTCGACGTGTAAACAGCGCCGAACCGCGCAAAAAGCGGTCACAATTACCCGCCCCGCTCGTCGAGCGTCCATTCGATGCAATTTTCGTTGGTTGCATTATCTTGGGTCGGTGACGAGCCGCGGGTCTTGTTGCTCGCGCGTGAATTTTATGCATAAATTTGCACGGCTCGAGGAGGAAGATTTTGACGGACGGGCGACGTTTGTTCGCCAACGGCGTCGAATAAAATATCGCTCCCGGAAACCCTCCAACGACAAAGGGACAAAAGTGTTACCGCCCGCTGCGCCGACATAAATTATTCACGCGTGAATTTATACGCGTACCCGATAAACAAGAATTTATACAATCAAACGGAACGGAGCGCGGCCGTCAGAGAACGTTTCAAAGAGGTAAAAGTGATTCGCGATGTGTCTGCCGGGATTATTTATGAGAAACGATCGAACGGTAACTGCACACACGCCTGACGCCGCGAATGATTTTTTAACAAAGTTCCGTCGATGCAAGGGGATGAAGTTCGAACACCTTTGCTGGTTTCCTTATCGCGTTCATTTTTTGTTATTTTATGCAATGTTTATTTCTCGTAGATCACTGCTCTATCTGCTGTCGCGTGAAACTTGACATAAACAAAATTACGTAGCAGAAAAATATTACTAAAATAAAATAAATAAATGGTACGAACGTGTGGTATAATACAGTAATTAGGGTTTCAATGTGTGATTAGTCTTGACACTTTGAATGTCAGACAGGAATCTAGTTCAGAGCAAATAATTTTATTAGATTACAATAGAAATAACGAAGTTTCGTAAAAATAATGTTAAGATTTGTTAGACATTTTTTTCATTTCTTTTAATATTCATTTGATGCCACAAGAAATGAAATAAAAAACTACGTACGTTAATTGATAGCAGTTCAGAACGTAACAATAACTATTAAAACAGACGATCACGTTCTGAAGGGAGATCAGATCGCAGCCAGCTGAGGGGAATGGAAATCAGTCGAATTCTTTTATTACCGTCAGTTCCATAAACCCCGCAGAATCACTGTCTTAGCAATCCGCAAGAAACTGCGTCTTTCAAACGGAATCCTCTCAAGCCGAGCCTTCCTCGCAAACGCGTTTCATTTTATTCCATCTAAAGGCGAAACATTTCCATACGATCTTCCGTTGAACGACAGGAACGGGGAGAACACGGTCGACTTTGTGACTCTCCCCCCGAAGCGTTCCTCCTCCTCCTCGTCGCCGTCGGTCGACAACGAGCGTACAACTGTATCCTGAATTTAATTATTCGCGCGGTTTTGCGTCAAGTGTAAACGCTAAGACTCTCCGTCGAGTCCCCGGAAAAAAAGGGAAAAGAAACGAGAAGCCGATTGTAAGGGGTGACAGCGCGGGCGATGAAACAAAAGCGGAAGCGGCGGGGAAGGAAAAGCAATTATTCGTCGACGAGTGGCGGTCGTTGAACGTTTCTGTGCCACATTTCCTCTGGCGTCCCGCGGTAAAAGACGCTTACCTTTCCTCCCGCCATCCGATTCTTCGCGCCGTGTCTTTTCGCGCGACACGTTCCCATTTTTCACGCGTATTCTTGATCCCTGCACCGCGATCCGCCCTTACGACGCTTACCGGTGGCTCCACCCACCGGCTTCTCCCCTGCGTTTCGTTGTTCTTGCCCTCTTCTGTCGACGCCGTCCGCCCCGCTGTCCTCGCGCAAAAATGTTCGACGACGTGACGGGACTGGGCAACGACCACGGCCAGGCCACCGCATAAATTCCACCCCTGTCCCTAGTTTTATATAATTTACGTGATAATTCGATGATGCCTGGAGGCGGTTCCTGGAAAATCGAGCAACGACGAATCCCGGAAGGTTCCCTTTGTTCCTGTCCGGAACATCTGCGATGGGATGTCGTACGGCAGGCAAGGGTTAAGGGTTGGATCTTGACAGACCTGACAGAGAGGCTTTCTTTCTTAGCCCTTTCGTTTCTGAGTTCCTAGAAATATAATATTTGGAAATTTCTAAGTTTCTATGTAATAAGCTATTTAAACATTTAATTCGTTTCTAAATTAACTCTTAATCCTTGTAACAGCCGTCTTTGAAGAGTATTTAATTATTGGTCGCTTAATCTTCCCCTCGATTAATTCCGTCCGATCTTCAAAATATCCACTTGGATCCAGGTGTAATCTTCTCGGAAGATAATGGCCAAATCAAAAAGCTACTTCCGTGGAAAATATAGGAGAATCGAAGAGGTAATGGAACATTTCAGTAATACCAATAAGAACCTTGACCATCGGATAAATGAGATATATCCTCCGTCCTCGTTACTTTTTGATGTTATCCTGTGTATCAATTACCGATAGTTCTAAGCCATCGACGCCATAATTCATACGAGTTTCTGATTCATGGATCGTATAAAGTTACATAAATTAATTATTAAGCAGCAGACTTGAGAATGTAGAACATCCGACGGTTCAATATTTAAAATTTAATAAAAATAGCTACGTAAACGCTTCGTCAATATTTTAGCTAAAATTGATAGACACTTAATATGTAATTACCTCGTGAAATCAATTAAACGATTATTTTATTTCGAAAAATTTTCTGGCATTTCAATTTTTCTGCGTACAACCAGAATCCAACTTGAAACCCAACTTCGTTATACCGAATAACGAGTTGTATGAAACAAACAAAACAAAGTAAGCTACATGTTTTTATTAAATTATCCATGGTTGTTCGATCGGGTTTTTTAACGAGTGGGGAAAAAAATGGAGGAACAAAAGTTAAGTAAACAAAAGTATCATTATACAACACGTAACAAATCCATTATTTGTAAGCAATAATCCGTTCGATTCCATGTCGAATGTTTGATAACGTCTGCCATTGTTGGCCGAACGGAATCAGATTAATGCATCGCGGACGAAGGATCATCGTTTATTCTTTTCATATAACGGGCAACATTTTCCGATACTGGTCGAGATAATAAACACAGCCACCATTATTTAGCCGGATAAAAATCCTCGTGAAGTATAAACTGCACAATGACCGATAAACCAGCAACGCTGAAGTATTATTGAAAACTGGACGGATCCTCGGAATAGAGGATCAGATCCTTGACAAGTATTTCATATTTCTACTCTATTCGAAACGATTTGTTAAACGATATATTCTTGATAATTGCGCAGAATTGTTTGTTTAATCCCCCCAGTCTGGTCATTTAACTCTCTTTCAAATTGTTGTAGAATTTTCTTTTAAATTTAAAGGGACCTAACTTTCCTTTGTCTCTTTAAAGTTACATTCATTTTGTACTAATTTCCTTTTGTCCATTTAATTAATATTATATATTAGTATAGAGAGTAGGTTGTTTTAAATTACAACTAGTGGACCGTATTTTAAAATGTTGATTGATGATAATTTTAATTTCAATTGAATAGAAGTTACTTTGGCTACGAGCAATTTTTCACTTTATTATTTCTTACTTACTGTTAGTGAACTGTCCCCTAGCTGAAAGATATTTAAATACTATTCTGGTCGACAAAAGGGGCGAAAAGAAGCTGTCCCACCCTATAACCCATCCACGAAAGCCAGGCAGGGTGACCTAGTTGTCATGAAAGGAGCCCAAGCGAACCCTGGAACTTTTCGAGTAAAAATTTTGTCGCTGTTCTTAACAATTGCCGCGGCAAAAACAGCTTGCAATATTTTCCTTCTTTAATTTCTTTCTATTTCCGACAATCACGAATGGATATTGTGCCGCGAGCAACTGGTAAAATTCACTCGTTTCTTTCAAAGGTGTTTGAACAATGATCTTTAATTACAAGAATGACGTACGAATTTTAATTCCATCCAAACTTCGCATAATTATAAAAAAAAAAAAAAACATCAAAAGTAATAATCGAGCAAAATTGTAACGGACTTCTCTCCGAAACGAGACAAAAGTTTACGGTCAAAGTTTCGGCAGTGTCTGAAAGTTACGGTTACAATGGAAACGTTTACTAATGAGTAGATTCAAAGTATTCTCCGCAAATTCGCAACAGATCCAACGCAACCACTTCCATAGGAATCCATTTATATCATTTACGCGAAGCTTCAAATGAAATGAAATATTCAAATTTCAAACGATATATTTTCATATGTTAAAACTAAAATACTGTATCAAGAAATGATATAAAATTTATAGAACTGAAATTGTAATAGATTTAAAATTAAATTTAAACTCTTAATTTGACTTCGCAAGAATCAAATAAATGTTCCAAAAACTTTGAATATAAACTTCTTCCTTATTTTTTAAAGGTACATCTCTCAATTTTATACAATACTTGTAATCCTGCAAAGTTTAACGAAATTACCATTCCCCTTTTTTGCGTTGGAAGGTATTCAATCATCCCTGTACGCGTTCTGGAGTTAATGTCAACTTCATAAAAGAAGCTGTATTCGGAAACGGTGTTTTTTATCGCCCGGCAAATATGAATACGATGAAATCGATCGGTCCTCAAAGGGACTCGCTTATCGCGAGCCCCGTGTTTGTCGCGAAAGGGACGTTCGGCTGGCCCTTTGCAGACGCTGGCCAACTTCAGCTCGAAACGTTATTTACAACGGGGATGGCCGGGTTACGGACGAAAAATTTTCACGAGTTTCGAACGTTTCACGGTGATTGTGTTTACACGGAACGGGGAAACCTGGACGGCTTAAACATCGTCGTGGTGACGTGTCTGTTTCCCGGGGAAATAATGAAACTCTTAAGTCTACGTCAGCTTGTTTGCCGACGTTTCTACGTGGCACGGGTAAAACAGATAACGACGTTCTCAAATTATTGCCGTCAAGCGGCCGTATTTCGAAGATCGAGCATTTGTAAACCTCTCGTCGGCGATCACGAAGAGTAAACGCGGTCGTCGGATAAGGCAGCATTGCGAAATGATTTTTAACAGAAGCACCGTAAAGTTTCGTTATGGAACGATACATTTTCTCGCGGCGATGTATAAATCTTGCCCGACGCTGACCTGTATTTCGTCTCCAAATAAAACGAACCGTGCCTGAAATGTTTCGGGATATTTCAAATGAAGCAACGACATTTCTCATGCGACGAGGTGTTCACTTGTTTTGTTACGCTTCAAAATGGATAAAAACGAAAGCATCTTCAAGTGTATTGAACTGAAACCAAAAGTGATATGAAAATGTTAATGAAATATTCAGTTGCAAACCAGATTGTTTCACAAAATCATGTTTTAAAGTTTAGAATCTAGGCAGAATTTTATAGTAGAAGAAATTTTAGGGCCCGCATGACTGACGTTGAGCCGTCAGGGACAGTGACCTGGGGGTTTATGATGCAGACCTGATCTTCGTTTAATTTTTTGGGAAATACGTATCATAAACCCGGTCACTGTCACCAGGCAGGAAGCTGACGTTCGGGGTACTTTGCCACCGAGTTGTAACAGAGGGGATGAGATCAGGACAGATTAGATTTTGAGAATGGAGATTACGGGGTTTTGAGAGTCGTGAAAATCGTCAATTAAGTTTTACTGAGAGCAGTATAATTTGTAATCGCAAGAATCAAGTGTATTGTCAAACTGTGTAATATATATATTTGTTATTTAAAAAACTATCTCCAAACCTTTAGACGACCCCAATATTGTCATCATTCACTCTTTTCTATTCTTTTCCATTTTTCTCACCACGAAGAAATAAGAAAATATCGTTTGAAGCTACAATACAATAATTTTATATTAAATCTGTAGTAATTCTTCAAACCATTTAAAATCCAAGAAATCTTAAAGAAATATACGCGAAAGCCTAAGTGTGCATGTATTTATAACTGTAATTTTAATAATTAATTATATCATAATGATTCTGTTTATTAAAAATGATTTGTACAGTTCTGAATAGCCGATTGTTTAAAGTGGTCTCAACGTAACGCAACGATGGAATAATTCAGCGAAGTTGTTTCGAATCGCCCGAGGGAAGCCAAAAAATTCTCCCTTGTTAATTTAATAACTGCTCGAGCAAGATTGTTAATTGTAACCGGGTTCAAATTCATGTTTTACAATTCTTACAGTTTAGACGCTTTACTCTTTCACTGACTAATTATAATACTTCGAAACTTGCTGTTTAACGTTCTTATAATGCAGTTAAGGTACGAAAGGGTTCGTAAATTTTCATTTAAAAAAAAGGGGGGGGGGGAAAAACACTTTGGTAAATTATTACTTTTCTTTCTTCTGAAAGTTTAAGAAGCAAGGACTTATTGTACGACTTCTCGTTTACCTTCCATATTGTACGGCTTCGACCGTTTCATGGTTCTCTTTCGTTCATTCGACGTCTATTCGAAACTCGTTCTTAATTGTTTCTCTTTCGAGTCTTTTCACGCATAAGCTTAAAAATTCTTTGTTCCCCGTTCAAGAAACTGTTCTCGGGCTTCGTATCCATTCGAGAACGAAACTTTCGCGAGCAAACACTGCGTCGAGAGCGACCATTGTCAATTAATTGCCAGCTAACACTCTCGACAGTTTCTAGCGCAATTTTTACTCTCAAACGAACACGTATTCTAATGTTAATACAGGGTGTCTTTGGAAAAATAGATGTTAAATCAGCGCATAAAATTTCATTGGATATTATGCACCATCTGATGCCATTTAACTTTAACCTCTAACATCTGCTATTCCCAGCCGTTTGAAGGTACAGCCTATTCCACTTGCGTGGGACACCCTGTATATTAATCAAAATTTTTCAGAATTATACAACTGTACGATCCGACACGTTTGTTCGCGACGACATCGAATAAAATAATACAAAGTAATTGTTTTCAATGGCTTCGTCGTTTAGCTTCAATCAACTGATGAATGTTTACTCGCGTGTGTGTGCATTCTAGGATTAACGAATCGTTATGAAAAGTAACACCGAACCCGCGTAACGTGTTGTCACGATATTGTTACTTTATTTGTTCCGTCCGTTTTTAATTAACTAAAGCGTTACTACCCCATTTACACCGGTCGAAAATTGTTTATCGATCTGGCCGTTAGCATTGCGTATAAAATATTTATTGTGTTCCTAAATTTATGAGGTTATTCGGGCCAGTTTATTGGTGCTTTGTAGTAGATGGGGAAGATTGCTGGAAAATATAAGTGCAGGGCCTGTACTATCCTCTAGTAACTTTCATGTGTTTTTTATTATATTATCGTGTGTTTCTGATCTTGACGTGTAATATTTCAAGTACATTACACTGTCCCCTATCTTGCTTTTATCCGCTTCATCAGAGACTAAATACAATTCGAGCATTAATCTAGATATTATTAATCACTCGTTGGATACGAAGAATAATGTAAAATTGAAGTAATCACAGATTCCACGAGATAGATTGTCGTTCAAGTGTTAATAATTGACATTTTGATGTGTCTGACTACACCCGTCCGTATCCACTGCGCTAACGCGTTAACACATCGAACGCCACGTGAGTTACATGCAACTCAGGCTGTTTGATCAGGAAGTTGCGTGAGCCAAATATGACCGTAACCCTAGATTGGATTCCACGTTCGATGAGAACAGCTGCTACATTTGTTGAATAATGTAAACGCGTACGACCAGTTGTTTGTCCCAGGTTCACGAACCAAACCGAGACAATTTGATTTTCTTAATCGAAAAATCATCCTAGTGATTTTGGCAAAGTATTGATGTTTTAATTAACTCCTGTGTATTAATTCCATTTATTTTAATAATCAATAATTAATAATATTATCAGCAAATACAGTAGATCTAGACGACAAACAAAATGAAACCAGTACTTCTGAAGATTTTGATATTAGCCCTGTAATATTTGCTTTGAATTATTCATGCGATGCAGGATGTAACCAACGGTGAAAAACACGAAACACGTTTTTCGTATTGTAAATACAACTTATACTTTTCGAAGAGGAAAACCGCGTTACACGTACTCGGTGCCTCGGGCAAGATCACAAACGTTGAACTCATTCGAGGTCGAGTGCAATTTCGATCCGTGGATCCTGCTTAAATCCCTTAAAACCAAGAGAAAGCGTTGCACTTTTACCCGCTGAAGGAAAAGAAGAAGAAGAAAAAAAAAGAGGTAGGGGACGTGTGTGGACGTATCCGAGGTGCAGGACACGGGAAGCAATTTCGAGGATGTTATAAGAATACTCGAGCGAATATTACGGGCAGCCGCAAATACGCGGACGTAGAAAGCCCGGGGATTGCGGTCGCCCCCGGGGGCAAAAATTACGTATTTCCGGGGGAATCGGAGGCGGGCCAACATCACGGATCGAACCGAGACAGAAAATAAAAGGTTTCGCTGCTCGTCGTTGAAACGAGCGGTTGTTTAACATTCATCCGGCCCGGGGAGCCGCCTTGACAAACTGACATCGGCCGACGTTTGCCAGCAGAAAGTTTAATTGCATTTGTAATGGGTAGAGGGAGGAAGAGGAGGGAGGGAGGGAACGAGTCTATCCGCCATTCGGTTTGCGCGGGAATAAAGTATTCGACGCTGGAAAGATGGCGGGCCGGGTACAAAGAACTACATTAAGAAAATGTATTTCTGTGTTTCCGGGCGGCGGCGCCTTGTCATTTCAACTTGAAATGAAAAGCGTAACAAAAGGGGGAAGGGAGAGGAAACTCTGTATCCTCTCGTTCGACGAGGCGGTTCAATGAATGCGATATTCGACTCTCCCTTTTCTCGCTGCATCGAATACCTTGCACCTTCGTACACACCCCGGGGAAAGTTGAAAATGGCTGGGGAATTTCGCTTCGGTTCGCGACGGTATTCTTCGTGCAAGAACCATTCTGCTGCACGGTAAATTCGATCGAATTAAACTGATGAAATATTTTACGACCCCGCGGTATATGCTTGGTAATTCGGCGATGTTGTTTTGGAATATCTTGCTCGAGATTTTGAAACTCCTCGTTAAAATGCCCGGTAATCGAGCTACTTTATCGGCAACGGAATCGTATAATACGTTTAGAATAATTAAGAACAGTCATTTGATTAATATCGATCTTGAAAAAGTAATAAAATATTTAAATACCGAATAAATGGCGAGAGTTATTTGAATATATGTTTATTCCAATTGTAATTATTACCTTCCAATTACACGCGCATAAAATGTCCTGTATTTTGGATTTAATTAAACAATGATACTTATTCATACGTCAGATTATAATATACTGCATTTATTTCGGTGTCTTTTGATCGTACTTCCATTGGAATGTAACGTTTCATTATGCGCTAATTGCTAATTATGCCAGATGACACAGATACACAATGTTTCATTCTAATAACATTGGTGTTACGTCGATGCACAGTTTCCGGAAGTTTATTGTACAAAACGATTTTACTCTTTCTTTATCCGATTTAACAAGTTGTTAATCGATGAATTATAAAAGAGTTTTAAGAACCAACGTAAATGTTTGGGAGTCAAAATCGACAATTTGTTATTCAATTTATACTAAAAATATTCGTAAAAACATTTACGTAGTCGTTTTCAATTGATATGGCATAAATGTTACTTAGTATTACTTTTATGTCACGAAATTATGTAAAACTTCTAAAGCATCAGAATCCCATAATTTAACATTTTTATAGGCTGCCAAGGATTTTATGGCACACTTTTTTATTAATTCTACTGCTACATCGGCGACAAGAGCGAACATTTTGTAGGCTATTTTTCATTCGCAAGTAACCAGGCACAGAAAACGCATTTTCGTCACGACACAGGAAATACGAGTACATATTCCCAGCAAATCTCTCGATCGATGCCCATTTCGGATGATAAAGCACGACTGAGTCCCAGCATCGAAATGAAAGATAAGAATGATAAGAAGCAGAGTATCCGGTGTACGGAGGGGGCGGTGGGGGGGAGGGGGTAGGTTCGAGGCTTTATTCACGATCAAAGTGCGCAGAAACTGAATTCATTAATCTAAACGAAATACAGGGCGAGCAAGCTTTTTCCCGCGCCACTTGCAATAAAGAGAAAAGGAAAATAAAAATAAAAAAAAGGAAAAAGAAAGAGGAAACGAACGGAGGAAAGAAACCGAGGCGAGGGAAAAATGAAAATGAGATTTCGCTGCGATGAATAAGAATCGCCGATGAATAATGCACGGATGCAGCGAAACGTGCACAATGGATCGATAACAAAGTGCGTGCGATTCGAGTTAATTAATTGTTCGCAGCCATTGATACGCGAAATCGTCGCGAATACGATACGCCTGACCGCGTGTAAACTACATTTTTACGGAACTGTAAATTATCATTTTTTTATCAACGAAATAGCAAATTAAAAATTCCCTTTGATCCCCGCTGTTTGCTGGACCGACAAAATTAACAAAGTAAAAATATTTTACATTAACTTTTAAATTTCTTCACAAAATTCACAGAAAATTAAAATTCAATTATCTGCCTTGATCGTCAAAGAAAATTCATTAGCAAATTAATTTTGTAAAACAAAAAACTTTTTTAACGTTTCACACTGCTATTAATTTTGAGCTCACAGATTCGATTACAGATATCATGAATCGACACTATAATTAGTATTTGCACGGATTATGTTTTATTATTCCAGCGTGTATTCGATAAACAGTTCGCTGACAACGAAACGCCAGGAATACCAGGGGCCTGTTATTTCTGCGCGTTCGGGTTTATTTTAAAGATACAAACGGGATTCTCGCTTTTTCACGTGCCGCTGTTTTCTGCTTGCCACGGGAATAAAAACAATACAATGCATTACGTTTCTTCGCGCAACGGGCGCAGTTAATTCGTTAAACCAACGATACCTGCAAATATCGTACAGGAAAATTCTAAAATAAAATTCTTCGAATCGTAACCGTGTATCCCGTGTGCACGAGTTATTATACGGTAAAAACAAACCGTGGCCGGTAATTAAATGAAGTTAACGCGGATGATATATCAAATTGGAAAGAACAATATTCATTAAACTAGCTGCAAATGTAAGCCCGGACGGATACAATTTTTTCTCAGAATATTTTAATAAAACATGCACGCTTTAAAATTACAGACTTTTATCTGCTTTACTAAAATCATAAACGATGATTCTTGGCAAGGAGCTGTCTAAAGAGGAGTACGTGTTGCATATAATAATTCCTCGTTGCATCGTGTTGCAAGCACGTCGCATATTTTATATTTAAAATTATTCTTGTTGTAATTAATATTTGGTACGTCGTAATTATTTTATCGCGCAGGTTTCATTTCTCAATGTTCAGAAATTTACATACCACAGAAATTATTATATACAAATTTCACTCCGTGCCCTTTGTAGCTCCAATCTTTTATTCCGTATCTTTCGTATCTGCGGCACTACACAATTTTTTATGCAAGGTTTCGAAGATTTACTTCTTCGCAAACTTGTTAAAGCTTTGCAAGGAAAGGACGATTAACGAATTTTGATTAAAAATCGGTCGTAAATATGTTTGCGCACACTTCGTTGAAAAATTGTTGCATGCGACTAACTGCACTCGCGCACGTACAACCACGGGCTTAAGGTCTTTGCAAAATTTAGTAGCAATTATGCATGTACGATTAGAGCGGCAATTTTCTGAGAAAGGGACAAGTGTTTCCTGCACTACATCGCCTCGACTTCCTGCGCTCGTTACTCCACACATTATGAGAATAAACTTCCGGTCGATATATGTCTACCGTCATACCCCGTAATGATTATGACTTACGCATGTAAGTGCATTAAGGGAATTGGTGAACATCGATTTTAAGATTTTTATCGAATCACGATCGAATTTCACAGAATTACACCGGGAAACGATTGATCCGCGCGATTGCAATTACAAGTGCCTTTGGTATTCTTTTGGTAAATATGGAAATGTAAAATCACGAAGAGGACACACATCGAAGGAACACGCCCGCGGAAATGAAAGGGGACACTGCGTTCGATCGGCGATCAATTTTTAATACTTAACAACAGCCCTGCTCGACGTCTATAATACTGTCACAGTGTAAAAGAAGGTAATTTTTGTAGAAAAAATAAGTGTTTAGAATTGAAAATGTTTGATTGAAAATTAAAAAAAAAAAGTAAAGAGTGTAAAATTGTAAAATTCTCGACGAAAAGTAAATTATTGATGGATACATATTGGTTGTTTCGAATAATGATTCGAAATAAATTTTGTATGTATATTTTTAAATGGAAAGGAAGTGCCACGCCCTTTTGAAATATATTTTCAATGCGCTAATAAAATCGAACGACAAATACCCAAATTTTAAATAAAGTAATGTGATTGATGTTTTAATAGAAAATGATATCTCAATACAATACTCCTCTTTCTGAAAAATCTGATTTTTTAAGACATTATACGCTCCATTTCCGTGTTTAACGAACCGCCCTAGGCACAAGCACCATTGAATCACATCAACCTGTACTTCGGGCTTATAAATTAGCAGAAACTCGTCGCAGGACGAAAGCAAAAACGGGCTGAAAAACATTTTTTTCCCCGGAGAATCGTGGCTCTCTCTTAAAAACCACGGTATCTCGTCGTACGTGGATGGACCATGGTAATGAAAAATGCAAAAAGAAAGTACGCATCCTCAATTAAGAAACAGAATGTGGGGTAGACTCGTGGGATAGCTTTAAACCATTCGATAAGAGTGCATGTCGCTCGAGGAGCAGGCTATTTAGAAGATTTCCCTCGGATGTCTGCTTCTATCCAAAGGACGATCCGTAGCCAGCCGGCTAAAACGAAGCAGCCAACAGAAAACACATCATTAAACGATGTTCAAGCGGATACGATCGATGTAACGAGCAGCGACTATCTGCGAGGCTCAAGGGATCAAGAAATCCTATT
Organism: Anthidium xuezhongi; assembly: GCA_022405125.1. NCBI lineage: Eukaryota > Metazoa > Arthropoda > Insecta > Hymenoptera > Megachilidae > Anthidium > Anthidium xuezhongi. Next base: position 3,754,105 of record CM039650.1, on the reverse strand, counting down.
ATCGAGTAGAGCAACCCAGGGCGATACGGAACGGTTATTTGATAAGTTAGAAAAATCACAAAAATACCAAAGGAAAATACATCTCTACTTCGTTCGCGTCTGCAAATTTGATAACATTCCAATCTTCTCGTTTTCACCCGAAAATGAGCGAACGAATCAATTAATCGCGTCTCTGGCGGCTAAATCTCTGTCCCGTTTCTTTCGCGCGGTGATTCCGAAACAAACGATGGACCGGTTTTCGAGGTAGTTCCTGCCGTATCCACCGGAAGTTGTTGAAACCCTATAAAAGTTTCAACGAGCTGCAACGGAATTGCATCGACGTTCGATATGCGTCGAGGGAAGGTCCGCCAACGAACGAATCGATAGGAATTTTATTACTAGGGATCGCGGAGTCGTCCAAGCGCTTCCGGTCCCCTCTGTTAAGCCCCCCTCCCCCTATAGTGGTGTCAAAAACAGATTTATCGAGGCACGAGACGCCGTACGCTACTTACATATCGGTGAATTTGTACTTTCGTCACGGTTTATAGGAATTTCCCCATAAATGTTCGCGGTGTGTTGATCCCCGAATCGAACTTCAAACGACGGACATCGATATGGTTTTTAATCCTTTTACGGTGACAGAGTTCGACGCAAGAGACGCGTTACACGTATAACATTGATTTCTATTTTTATGTTTACCGCGCGACGTTATATTGAAATTGCATCGAGCCCCTCTGACAATTTAAATGTAATGATAGAAATATGTCGGAGCCAATAAATGATTGAAACACAGAAATTTTGTTTTTAATTTATTTTCGAGCGGCCGTTTGCTTTCAAAAGTTGGCAATTAAACTGAAAAGTATCGCAGGAGTTTTAAATCGCGAACATTGGTTACCTTCGAATCGTATGGAAAATTAAACATCGACATCGTAAAGCTTTAGAAATATAAATTAATTAGACAGAAATCGAAACACGGTTAATACGATATAACTGGATATTAATTTACTCGTGAAATTTGTTTCATGATAAATTTGACGTTACATTTCGGCTCGATTTATCATCAAATAAATGATTATAATATTCAGCAAATTGCAATATAAAATCGTTGCAAAATTAAATGGGCAAAATTGAAACTGCGACGAAATTAATTGGGTCCTTTTTTAATTAAAACCGAAATCATTAGTATACATCAAACGACTGATATCTGTTTATTAATATACCCGAAAATAATTATGGTGCCAAACGATAATTCTTGCGTTATAAAAGCAACAAAGTTTTTAAATCTTTATGGATATAGTTTACAAATACTTGAAAGTACTTTAGAAAATGATGGTTAAATATTAATCCTAAAATAAACTCAAGCTTTTGTACTTTTTACAAATGCGTCTGATTAATGCGTTACCGTAGCTACTCGATATCGGACGGGTACGTTCTAAATTACGAGAATTACAGAACGCATAGGTTACAAATACGAGCCTCCGGACAGATACATAAAATATCGATAACCATGCACACCTGGAAAATTTCCATAGAGAAAATGGCGAAGTGAACCGGTACCCGAGATAAAGGAGACGTGTAGTGCGCGTGGCTGCGTATATAAATGCATACAAACAGATGAAAGGGAGAAAAAGTAAATTGGAAAGCGAATGGAAAGTGTTGAAAATAAAAGAAGAAGAAAAAGAGAAGGAGAAATAATGATACCGGGTCGACTTGACGGGAAAAGGGAAAAAGAAAGGAGAAAAATTGAAATTGAGGACAAAAATCGGTGTACTCGTCAATGCTGAGGACGTTATTTTTCGTTGATCCGAAGATATGGGAGTGTTCTTTTACGGTTAACCCTCATAATCGATCTAATAAATCGGATTCATCGACCCGATAAATTCTCTGATTTTTGTAGCAGTAATTCTCTGTAGATGGTGGCCCCTTTTTTTAAAGGATCACCGGGTCAAGTAAGGGAATAACCATACGTTCGATGTGTTCATTCATAACCCCATGAATTTGAGAAACGTCTTTGCCGTTCATTCTCGATGGAACACTTCATTTTGTTCCTACCCCAAAGAATATAAACGTACATGCGTACAGTTCCAGGTTTTCCGGTATTTCCAAGCTAATTTTTTTATTTTAGTAAGAAAAAAATTAGTTGCCACGATCATTACAATTTTTCGCAAAACCTAAACCACGTATCGTGGGTAATACATTTTTATTTACAAAAATAAACCACCTATGTTAGTTAAGTAATTGCGAATAACTCCACCATTGTGTAACATTTTCAGTACAAAAAATTAAATAATAAAAGCGAAATATAGAAGAAATTTCGAAAATAATGTTCCGAAGCCATATATGGTTTATGTCTTCTATCGTCTATACTTTAATTTGGTGTGGATCAAAATGACCCGGCACCGTTCAACCCTTAAAACTGCATCGGAATCCTCGCGAGGAAAATTCGTGGGCGCAATCTGGCGAAAAAAAATGCATCTTTCGCGAACGTTTAGCGCACGTTTCAGTTGCGTTAAAGTTTCATCCGGCAGTTTGTCCCCATGATTCATGGTGTATCGTGTAAATTAGAGCCGGCTAACGAGCGAAAGATCGCAGAAACTTTCTGGCCGGGCCATGCCCCGGGCGAAGATTAGCACGGGTTACTTTGGAAAAGGAACGGTGTTTTTCGTTCTGCCATGCGCCGGGCTGCACGGTTGATTAATAATTTACCTTGGAACACGGTGTCACTGATAAATGAAAGCATATTGGACGGAGAGATCTAATTAAGCAACGTAATAAACGTTTTGCGCGTTGCATTAATTACGTCAGCGGTGTTGACGTGGTAACGCCACGGACCCCATAATGAATGTAAAACAGTTCATTAAATTGAGAATTTTAAACACGGGCGTCGATAGTCGTGACAGGATGGAAACTTTTCAACCCCCGTTCATTAATTGGATGATTACCGCTCAAGGGAGATTACGAATTTCATTAAAATAAAAATGATTCAACAAGGAAGCCAGGAAACTTGTGTAAATTTATTGCATTCGCGTTAACACCTTATATTTTATAAAGAATTAACTATTTTATTGGTAGTGTTATTTTTGTCTACCCAACAATAGTTGATTAAGAGTTGTTTAAAGAACACGGCTATGTCGTTAGAAGTAATACTTTCAGCTTTTAATTGTGATGGTTACATAGTTTGTTAAGTGTTTATTTATGAACTTTTGACGTTTTATCGCATATTATTATGAAAATGTTTTAATAAAATTCATTCCTCGGAATTGTTTCACATTGGGATCGAATCTACATTCGATTATTTAAACACAGCTTTGTATTGTATCGGTAATTCTATAGAGCTCGATAAATACGAGCTCATTGAATCACAAATTTATGAAGCGTGTACCTTTGAAATGCAACATTTGCGATACATTTCGAATCAAATTTCTTTTGTCTCATTCATATATTTTTTATTTAATCCTTCGGCTACGGTTATCTCTGCCGCTGAACGCTTCCGTACTTTATACGTTGAACAAAAATCATTTTGTTCTTTAAATTTCGTTTCGTTAAATTTCGTTTCGTGCAATTACTCATATAATTAGAATATGTGTAATTAATTTGTTCAAAAAGCATTTGTTCTATGCTAATACTCTGGAACTTCCTACATGTAATTTTAGTCAGAAGATTGATGGTTTAAGAGTTGTTTAATGTTTAAGTTTCCGTGGTCTTCAACTTTAATATATCCCCTTGCAATTTAATAAGGTATCGAATTATCGTAAATTTATAAATTCAAACTTTAATTACGATATGCATAAATATTAACACTAATTGTATCTTTCGTGTACTTAAAACCATATAAAATGACAGAGTAGCTACAAAAATGTTGTGTTTTTAGGAATTTTTAGAAGTTTTGAGAGGTTATATCTTTTGGAACATGCAAGCTTAGTAGTTTTATACACAACCATAGCATAGTTTTTTATACACAACCATATGAATCTGTTTTTTAAAATGAAAGAACTAAACTTCGAGCTTTAAATTAATACACTATAGTCGTTATTTTGTGATCTCTTTGTGTCATTAAATCGTGCCGGACGGTTTATGTTCCGAACCGTGCAACAACGTGATACAACATACCATAATTGGATCCAATTCAGTTTAATCCATGGCTGGAAAGAAGTAATAAACGTTGCACGGGGCACAAAGTCCTATATCACGTCGCGTTGCACAAAATCGTCGGACGAATGTGCATAATTGCGCGTTTTACAGTCGCCGCATACTATTCCTATTGAGGCAATCCTAATTATTCGTTCCATTAATCGTGGCCCGGAACAATAGCAAATTCGAAGTACACCAAATAACCGGATTTAATGACTCGTGCCATGGTAAACGGCCGCGAACGCGTCCCGTAATTTTCATCGATGAAGAGAACTGAAAGATACGCGTTGAATTTCATCGACCGATAGATACTGCCTTAGTCCTTTCGCCTTTAACACTTTCACTGCCACGTTGCAGCTACTAAAAATTCCATTTGGTAATAATTTTATTTTTCACAAACTTTATATTAATTTAATTTATTTAAAAATAGAAAAAATAGTGATTATTTTACAATACAGGACTCAACCCTTAACACGGAATAATAAATCGCGAATTTCCTTTATCTTTTGCGAAATACGTGCACCCCCGAGTTCAGCCCACCCTTACCGAAACCGAGCACTCTCGGTTGTTAAGGAGCAAAAGATCGTGCGTAGGGTGTGCGCTTCGTTACGATAATTCGCGTAGTTATTTGCGGTGCCAGCACTTCAGCTACCGTTCCGGCAATGTAAACGATGAACCGTCCTTTCTGTCGTTTCCCCCGCAACCAAAGGGGATTCCACCGACGCGTTTTCCATCGCAAATATTTGCCGTTCCTGCACGGTAAATATTGCTTTGCTCTATGCAGCTACGAACGGCCAGCCTCTCTCTTTCATTGTCCACGTTAAGTTATATCCTCGAAGATGCACACACGCGAACATACCTGCAATGATACGCCGTTGCGACTTTCGTTTCTTCCTCGTTTTTTTCACAAAACGCTTGCTATCTTTCACGATTCAAACAAATATCATTCGAAATTAATACGAATGGGATGAATTGCTTAATTAATTTAATTCGGTCAACTCTGGATTTCTGGGTTCAGTTTAATAAAAATCATTCTCATGCGCGTTAAATCCTTTTCCATTCAAAGATTCGAGGATGAAAATTTCCCCCGTGATTTGAAGAGGAGTCAACATTTTCTCTCTTATGGATGATGATATCGACATGTCAAATGACCCAAATAGCATAATATTTTTCTCCATTACCGTGCATTCGTATCAGCGAATGCTTACGGCATACGCGGACGAACTCGAGCATGGATACGTTGGCTGTGTCACGTCTGAATACCGCTGACTACTCGAATATTTTTCTTATTGTGCCACCGTAATAGATTTCTATGCTCGGGGAAAAGAAACGCTCGGGACGAGCACGGTGGAAAAAAGTTTAATATGAGAAGAACGCGTGTAGCGCGAGGGAAAACTTCCTATCCGGCGTACGTACCCGGTGAACGTGAACCACCCTCCTGGTTTCTCGCGTCGTTCCATCGATTTGTTCCGTCGAATATGTACCGCTACGAGGATCGTGAACGAAATAGAGTATGTTTACCGCACATATTCCGACCGCGTGTCGAAATAATAAGTGAAGAGCGTACCGGCAGAAAGGATGCGGGAAAGTTAAGTAGATGTCGTAGATCAGGTCTGGAGGGGAAACGTTACGGACCGTACGAAACGCGGCGGTATTGAAATTTAATTTATATCGAGTCAAGCGAAATGGAGAATAAAATTGTCGGTGCGCCCGTTGGATCGTATTGGAAATTTCGTAAACCGTATGCAAGTAAAAGAAAAACGGTAGGAAAATGATCTACGGTTGATAATTTTGTGTGGTTCGAGAACTGGAGGATAATTAACATATTGATTGCCATGATGGTTAGGTGATTGGTGGCTCAAATTTTGTATAATCGAGCAATTAAGGAAAGGTATAATTAACCGTGGATATCACTGACATAGGCTAAATTCGAATCGTTAATATTCAAAATTTAAGTGTACCTTACACGAGTCCGTTTTCCCAGCGACGACGTGTTAAGAAATAATGCGTTTGTCGAAGAATACTATCTGAAGAGTAAATTTGAAGGGATTCTCGCGAAAGCTGTATTTGTTCAATGAACTCGCGTTACAATCCAAGGCGCCTTGCTACGAATTATTACTTTTTCGCTGTTCATGGTATCTTTTCTTCGACTCTCTCGCCGTAAGGCGTACATCAGATCAAACGTAAACATTGTTTCGGCCCATGTCAATTCAATCCTTCCATAACATTTACCTGAAGCTACGACGTGACCGTGCTCGCTTCGGCTAACACGCCAACGTCTTTACCTTGGGATTTTGCGGATCGCAACGACCGGGAAGCAGATCAAGGTGTATTGAAGCGGAAAGGGACGAGGCGCAGTCGGACTGAACCGCAAAGAGGGTAGCTGTGGCGTTTAGCGGACGGTCGACCACGTTCGCGGGATTAAAGAGAAGGAAGGAAACAAAGGGTCGGTAACACGATGGTGGATCGACAGAAAGACGTAGTGCCTTGAAAAATTATATTCCAACGTCGGGGCTGTTCGTTCCCGCAATCGGGTTGATACACGACGATATCCGGTACGAACGGATTCCAGGATTCCAGAAATAAATACGCCGCTGCTTGATCCCGGACTGGCCACCTCCCTTCCGAGGTATTTCCCTCGAAGGCCCTGGCGTATCCGGTGCTTTCGAAACTTCACGGAACGGTGCGTGCAAACTTGGGCCAACTTCCGTTCCTCGACCGAGCAAACTCTCCCGAGGTCATCGCTGCGACCACCATACCTTGCCGCGATCAACTTCCTCGAAAAATGAATATCGGTTATCTCCTTTCGTTAACAGAATTGCAACTATTTATTGAGAATATTGATTAATTATTCATAGCCCTTTCTACTCTGACTGCCGCAAAAGTCTTAAATGAATTATTTAGTCATTTGCAAGGCAATCAATCTCGCGACAATTGTTATTGCTTTGTTACAAATAACTTTCACCAATCAGCAATTCGAGAATGAATATCTTCGATTTATATTTCAGTTTTGACTTGCAAATCGTTGCAGTTTCCTGCCCCTCAGGATCAAAGTTACAAAAGATCTTCGATCAATTATCCAATTATTCAATGAAAATTCATTCCCAAAACACTGTGCTGTCTTCTACCTTTGATTTACTTAATTGCGCCTCGTTTTGACACAATCATGCGTTTTCAAGAAACAAAGCAGTGTCTAAGCGCAAGAGGGTACACCGCCTCGAGCGACAAGACAAACTCTTGCCGCCACTTTCGTAAGGGACACTTTGGTAACCGCTGGACTTACCTCTGGTAGCAAGCAGTCTCATGTTTTTTTATTTGCATCGTTTCTTTATACGCGAAGTAAAAGCTAAACGAGAGCGTAGTAAAGGGAACGTTTACAACCCTCGTATAAGTCGGTGGTCGAGTTGTAACTCGATGATTGTCGCTTTACAATGAAACAACCGATTATACTACGTAACTGTTGTGGCCGTTTTATCGAAGGAAATCAAATAAAAGAGATCGGAATCATTGAAGTAGCTTTTGACGACCTAGGTGAAGGAAAGGTTATTGATTTCCACTTTTAAGATTTCAATTCGTTAGTTTGTATTCAAATTTCCTTTTTGTTAATGTATTAACTTCTTCCTATATATTTTTATTTTCCTCTGCACCTATCTTTGGTTTAAATTTCTGATCGATAATTGAAAACAGAAATTGCAAGGATTAATCGAAAACAATGTATCTTGGAAATTGTTATTCATTAAATTTCAAGTATTCAGTATAGAAAAGTACACGTAAAGTTGATTTTACAAATTATTACCGAATTGATAGGAATTTGTTCGAACACACTGTATTTCGACTGTCATCGATAATCACTGCGGCTATGAAATAATTAAACCGAAGCTACAAACTCGTTACAAGGGTATCGGTTACGTGCGTGGGGATTTATTACCAGATCGGGAGCGAGCGAAGTGAACGATGTTGACTGGAAATCAACGCGATCCATCATGCTAAGGGAAAAAGGTGAGGCAAAGGCTGGTGAAGAATGAACTTCGATACCTGAGCTTCGTTTACCGAAGGCTTACTTTAAATGGAAATCAGCTTGAATTATACCGTCCTACACACCTTTGCGATTCGACCTCTCTGTACACTGTACAGCTTGATCGTCTCTTTATTATCGAATCGAAACGAACGAATTGAATTTCCAATAAAAAGATAATTGAACGTTGCCAAACAATGTTGTGTTCATTTATTTTGAGTTATAATTACACAGTTTTATTAAAATCTTTCTTGAGCTTCAATTTGTTCACTAGGATTGGGTATTAAAGATGATCGAATTTGATCGTTACTAAGAAACTCTGTTTCGAATTTATGAGAAGTTTAATTTTGAAAATGAAACGAAAGTACTCAACTTTAAATTTCTTCATAAACAAATTTCTTTTAATAAACACTTTCAAGTCAGAGTATTTTAATAGAATTAAAAAGAAAGTAAATGCATAAGAGCGCGTAGACTTGAAATGAAAGCGGGATATAGAATTTCTGACGTGTTAAAAAAAGTAATTTTCTTATTCCCATATCTATGTCCTTCCAATTTACATTTTATTAAAATCTTTCCAAAGGATATTAGACGTGACACCTTAGAAAAATGGAAGCAGATATTGGTCGAATGAATTTTATTCAATTCAACATATATTTAATTTGGACTTCATTTTTTTAATAATCGTTATCGTAACAGTTGAATTACATCCTGGGTAGAAAAATATTTTTTTTAATAGTTGTTGAATAACATTTACTGATACATACGAAGTACACAATGGATATTTACTTGTAATTTCACAATTAAAGGATCCATTTTATAACGCAAAGACTAAAATTAAAGAATAATGTAGGAAGATTAAGTCACTGCAATTCAATAATCTTTAAACTAACGTACACGAGTGATTTCCAACTATAAATGCCTAAACAAACCTCTATTACCTTATATATTAATAAATTAATAACAACTATAGTAATAATTATCTTTCAAATCAATAAATTAGTAATATTTTATCGTTGGAAACAATTTTAAGCCAGAGTCTATGTTAAATTGCATAAGAAACCCGTATTAAAATTGCCAAATGTTTACACGGCTGCCACTAAAGTACTGCTTCGAATTTTTAAACAATATTAGGTTTGTAAGAAAGAAGGAACCTTCCTCTTTAATTTGGTTTTCGTTTCGTGCCGATATCTTTATCCGTTCCTGAGATATCGTCGTTGGAAGATATACATAATTTTTCCTCAAAATTCGCCGTCACGCTCGCACTCGGTCAATGAGTGTCTAAACGTCTGGTCACGCTAGACAATGTTTACGTCTGGCCCTTTACTATTTGTTTACATATAATTCCTGGAAAAAATGTAGGTCAGCCGCCATTCATGTTTACCCCTTCCCCCTTTCGCACGGCGCGGCGGGCGCTTTGTAAACTTTAAAGTCCTATATCTCAGGAACTACTTAAGATATCGCGGTGCAACAAATTGCGTTATCATCTGCACGCTTTCGTCTATCATTTGATGCAAATGTCATATAAAATTTTGCACGTCTTCTTGTATATATTGTTAGGAATTTCGCTGTTATTGACATGTCCGCCAATTTTAATTTATATTTAAATAATATTAATGAATTATAAAATGATATACAAACCGATGTCCCAGAAATAGTGTAAGAATCGGAAATGGAAGGTAGCTAAGACGATTTTGAACAGCAATTTCCTTTGAAAACTTTGTACATGCAATCTTTACATCAACCAGTATTGCTAACCTGACTTCACTTTTTTTGTACTATTTATTGTGTACCAGAAACTTAATTAACTATAATAGTTAGTTAACTGAAACAAAAATCGTGAACAAAGACCAATTGTTATAATAGAAACACTTTTCGAATTTCGTCAGAACTGCTCTTTTATTTATTGTACTTTTATTAATTGTTCAAAAATAGAGAAAAAAATCCATTGCACAGTTTACACTTTTAAACACAAATAGTTGTACCACAATATTTTGTATATTACATAAATAATTGAGAACATTCCTTTTTTTCTAATTACGTGGACTATTTTTATTCGACACTCGTTACCAAATCAAGCGTCGCAGTAACAAGTCTCTTTGAACCAGAATTTTTAACAGAGTGCTATCGATTGTTGCACAAGTTTCATCAAGCCAAGCATTGTTCGTTTTTAGGAGGGTAAAAAAAAAAAGGAAAAGGAAATTCCATTCGCATACTTCAAAACGCGTTCAAACGGCCACCGTGACCCTCCCCCACCTCCCTTCCAGAACGAGGTTTGCGTAAAAAGTCGACGGCGACTAAAATTTTGTCGCTCGGCGCGTGACAAGTCGTCAAGCAGAAATCGGACGCGAACACGGACTCTGAAAAATGGTGATGCCAGATCGCGCGTAAAAAAAACTCAGAACGCATGGATCATTCGAAATCTATGGGGGATCGAGATGGGGCAGCCGACTAACAAAGAAACTCGCTACTTTTTAACAAAAAAAATCAAACGAAAGATAAATCAAACTGTAAAACATTGATTACTTTATCGATTTTGCCTTAATTCTTTTGCACGATAGTAAAGCGACACTTTAGTGTGCGCAGGTATTATTTTTCTGTCTAAACGTCCATCAAACAAAGCTTTCAAATTCTTTTTAATTGGGGTGATTATATATTTAACCCTTTCCACTCGATTATACCCTTTAAAGAGACATGAAAATACTGCAGGTGATTTTTAAGGGAATTGTAGCTAATTTATTTTTCTTTTTTTAAGTTTCCTTCCAGATATAATTTAAATAGAATAATTATTTCTAACATTATATTACCTTACCTACAATGGTATGTTTCTCACTGCTTTGTAACTAAGTATTTTTGAGTTGCTGGCAAATAATCCGAATAAATTTTCGAGTACAAGGGTGAATAATTTAGGGTGTCAAAAGAGAAAACGGCAACTGGGTGTTATCGAAAGCAGCTACTTTAATTCATGTTACAAAAATGACACAAGTATTGTTTAAAAGTAGTAGCAGTTGAACTTTACATGTTTCACGGTTACGAATCGTGAAAAGTTGATTTGTTTAGCGATTCCAGCCGGAAGAACGATGTACGAGGAATGAACAGCTAAATACGAGAAAATGAACCGATAGGGAACAAACAAGCGTCGAAAATCTGACTGGTTTTCGCGTTTCAACGCGTTTTCGAGCCAGTTGTTTAGCTGATTGCAGCTGGGCGAAGTGAATACGCGTCGAGCGTGGCCGTAAATAACCGCGTAAAAGCCAAAAAATTGTGGGCTCAGCTACGTCGTGGGGGTTGAATGTCAGGAAACAAAGTCAATCGAAAATCCGATAGGCCGATCGTGAACAATCGGCATTATATCGGCTTTGTGATACCGAACGGCGAAACAGAACACGCGTCTGAAACGAAATTTATCCATTTTGTCGTACGCACGCTTCGCTTTTTTCCCACCCACCGCTCGCTTTTTGAAACAGACATGACACGTTGTAAAAAAAAAAAAAAAAACGGAGCAAAACAAAACAAAAAAAAAAAGATTCGCGTTCAGATTCGATGAACAGAAGATAAACTTGCATCGTTCGCTTTTTATTCGCTCGACGATTATTCGCGATGTAAGATAAATTCTAAAAACGTAATTCCTGTTGTTTATTGATAGAAGCAAAGTTAGAACGAATCATAAAACCTCTTTCAATCCCTTCAATCCCTTAACTACTCGGATACAGAATACCTCAACAGAATTCTAAATAAAAACTTCCCTCTCGTGAAATTTGCATTTAAAATTTAATCCAAACTTAATTACTATTTTATCATCGAATAATCGAATTACGTTCTAGTTAAACATTTCTGTCCTGTTCAATTTTTGCCCAAGATATTAATTCAATTCTGCAGCCAGGAATTATTTGGTTGAAAAGTATTAAAGCCGGGAAATATTTTTTTGATATTCTAGTTTTCTCTGGGGTTCATTCGTGACAAATGGTGGCAGCGTTTCCAGAACACCTCCAGAGAGCGGTGCCGGCAGTACCTTCGCTTTTTTTTTTGTTTCCCCTCTTTTTTTTTAAATAATGGAACGGCATGTAAATTTTTACATTTTTAAATGGCCTTTTTTTATAACGAACTGCATCTATCTAAAAGATATTCCTGCGTCCTCCCCGTTACGGGGGACACAGGACAGAAATGCTTGTCGACGAAAATCGTAGTTGTAAAAAAAGATTGTTCGAACCATTTTTGGAGGGATCTATCGATACTGCTACGAGCATCGATAGAAAATTTCAATTCATCTCGCTCTCACCTCTGTTCTCCGATAATCCCCTTTAACGATGGACAACCGGATGCAACTGCCGTTTCAAAAAAACGATCCGGTTTTTGTTTTTATTTTTTCTTCAAATGGAGCGTGATCGCCATTGACTTTCACGATATCGGCCATTCGGACCCCGTGTACCGTGCACGTATCACCGTGCGCGCAAGATACAACGAATAAATTCTTTCGCGAAATTGGATACATCCGCTCATATTCATATTTTCAAGCGCCACTCGACGATCATTCGAAGTTAATTGAATCCACGGCTGATCAACTTCATCGTCTCGAGTCTCTCTCGATTCGACCAATAACGTTTCACTAATTTCATCGTTTCTCTCTAGTCTGTCCTCCCCTTTTTTTCCCCTCTTTTTTTCGCGTCGCGCCTTTTGAATAAACCATCACTGATCCCCGCAAACAGCGATGCGCCTCGTAATCCAATCGTTCAGTTGTATGGTGCATGCAGGTATTGAAAAATGTAACACAACGAAAAGGGGAATTTCGAAATACTTGTAGGTACTTCGAATCACCTGTTTTGAACGATACTAATTAGCTAATTAAAGCTAATTTCAATATTCGAACTATACGCCTAAATATAATTTATTTTACAAATAAAATGTTAAATGATTAGCAATAAAAATGTAATTCTTTGTCGTAAGAATTTTAGATGTTTAATCTCGATATTAAGTTAAACTATAAATTGAACATATTTAATGATAATATATTCCAGACTAGTAAATTATTTTAATTAAAGGTCTTCAATTATATTATTGAGTATCGAAGACTGTACGAAGCAGTAATTAACACACAATAATTTGATATTCGTGCAGAGAGATACAACGCTCCAGGCGCGAACAATCAACGTGTTAATTAAACAATAAAAAAAAGAACTGCGTGTTAAAAAAGATAATATTTATCGTGCAGTTCTTACGAATCATTAAGCGAATAATTAGTTTACCTTATTCAGCAACAGATTCACTCGTTCCTCTAATGAACGTATCCAATTATGTTCACGCAATATTAATAATAATCCTAACAGGTGAGGAGATAATTCGCGTACGTATCAATTCCTGACGACTTATCACATCGTCAAATCAAAATTATGAAGAATTACATCGCTCACGACAATGTTGCCTCGGATAAAAACGTCGTGATCACGGAATATCGCGTGGCGGCGCGATAATCAGCAACCTTCGAATCAGCTCTCGTAATCGACCAGCTCAGAAAAAAACCAGGGGCGAATTCAGAAATCTTGCACGAAGGAGACAGTATATGATCCGATCCCAAGAAAGGGTGTTCATTATTGGATTATTAACACCCTTTTAATTATGCAGGGGTGGCTCTGGATCATTTTATTTTATTTACGGGACAAAATAACTATCTCGCTTAATTTCGTTTACAAATTAGTTAATAATTAATTCAATGTGTTTTATTATGGAGTATGTCAAACTCAACATCTATCAATTTTTTGTTTCTCTACCGCAATTCTTTCTTTGGACATTCGCGAAAGTCGTCTCGGGAGCGTTCACGGCTCGGACTTTATATCGAGGCGCATCGATTCTTCCCGCTTCCCGCTTGGGAATAATCGCGTAACGTTCGTCCGGTTCGGGATCTTGTGATTAATTGCGCGAAAGAATGACGAGGCCAGCGTGAATTATAAATCACGACACAGTTAGACGGTGCTGATCGAAACTCTCTTTTATTTTCTGGCTGCGAGACCGGGCTTATCACCACGGCCTGTATTATTCGTTCTTTTAAGTATCTTATCGAGGCGAACGATCGGTCGTCGTTAATCGCCCTACCACGCGACCACACGAAATATGTTCCTTATTTTTTTTTTTTTGCTTTGTTTTCTCCCCTTCTAATGGTATAGTTAATTCGCGTTTCGTGCGACTACCGGAATACGTCCACGATAGGAAATCGAGAAGTTGTATTTCTTTGAGAAACATAACCATTCCATTTTTAATTTTTTAAAAAATGTATCGATTACACTACATGGAATCTCGAATTGATTTACAAAAAAATATAGTAAAAGGAAAATTGTTATTTCTTGAATCGTGAACGATGTTATAATAATGAATGTCGAATGGTGTTCTGTAAAAAGTAGGGAACGGGAGTTTCGTTATTAAACTATTTTTATACAGTACAGTGTACTTCCACTCCCGCCCCGCGCAGAAACACCATGCAATCCAAACGGAGGAAATATTCCGCTTAAAAAAGAGCCTGAATAAATCTGCAGAGCGGAACTGTTTTTACTCATCGGTCAACAATTTCGTTTCGCTTTCGAAACCGCCGCGGCGATCAACAGTTTTGAGCGAGGGAAAACCTTGGAAAACGGTGATCGTAATTCAGCGGTTTAACCGCAGAAACAGCCACCGCGCAACGCGGCGGGGGAACGAAGGGTTACATAAGTTACAACGGAAACGACGATTTTTTAATAAACGTGTATGAATTTGTGAGATCCTGGCAACGACGTTGCCTCTACGAGCTCCAAAAGTAAAAACGCGAGCCCGGAAGTCGATTACGCGAAAAAATTGCATTTTGAAGAATTTTCTAACACCTTTAGCGAAGTTTCGCAACGGCGTCTAAGCTGACAACCTATTACTTCCGTCCAATCTCGCGACCGGGTTCTCCGTGATTTCATCCCCCGATGACGAGCCATTTTTTTTTTATTCAGCCCGTTCCCCCTGGTCCGGGCATAACGTTCCGCGATATCCTGGCAGTTTTAAACCGTAAAACGTAAAACGAATACCATGTTGCAGGCCAGTGATCGTCAACCGTTTCGGGCTGTTCGTAAATAAATAACAAGCCCTGTCGGTGCTGAACAATGCTCGACCTCTGCTCTCGAGAAGGGAGACGAGAGTTGTCGTTTTCTCTCGGACCGGGGGATCGGTTCGGCGACGTTCGATCGAAATAACGCGAGCTGGACGGGCACAATCATGCATTAATCACGTTGTTAATTACTCCCGTGCGCGCAAATATCGAGGAGAATGGTTGGCCGTCCTCTGTCGATAGCTCGCAACAAGCTCCGGCTCGTTGAAGATATCGAAAATTCGACACCGATCGAACCGGAAGCCCCGGCTCGATGCGCGCGTTCCGATTGCACCTCGCCGAAATTGACGAAGTTTCTCCTGTAAAATTGACATTATCACCGTCTATTCGAGAATAAACACCGTCGACGGAGAAAAATCGCACGAATTATTTATGTTTAACGAGTCGTTTAACTTCAACGAAATACTTCTCCGTTGTTAACATCGAACAAAAATTTTACTCCGTAATCGAACGATATCGAGCGGGGGTTTCAGACGCGTTCGATGAAAATAACGCAACGGTAATTATTAATTCACGCGGAGTCTCGAAAATTAAAGCATCGAATTTACCGATAAATAAAATTCCTTCGGGAGAAACGCCGTAAAACGTATCCCGTCGATCTAACCGTGGAACACGGGGCGCTCTTATCTTTTCCCACCATAAACTTTACAACCTCTTTGAAATTTTACTTGTCCGTGGGTCACGAAATCCCGCAAATTCGGGATCAAAATTCCTCCTCGACCGTGAACAAAATCGAACCGCCAAGCGGTTGACGAGCACTGTTTCGTGGCGGAAGTTCCGGCGGTCAGCGAATTGTAAAACAGCCGGGGCCTCCCTCCTGAGCGCAATTTCCATTACGCAACCATAGAGGGGAGGGAGGCGCGTTGAAAGTGCACGACAAGGGTTGAGCGGTTTCCACCGGAAGTCACAGGCATACTGCCACTACAAGGTATAGTTAGATACCCCGTGCATTCAGAAACTTTGCGTTCTTCCCCTCGATCGGTCTCTTCCGATCCTGAAACACGATTTTCCGCTTCGAGGAGTGAGATCAGCCTCGTAATTCTTATAATTAACATATTTATTTTAATACTTACGACGGACGAAAACATTCTATCGGCTTTTCGATTTTAATAAAGTTTCCCTTCTTGGAGCAGCACCCACTTCGCTGAGTAACACGAGATGACCGCCAAGAGGGTTGCAACGGAGAGGGCGATCTGTCAGAGGGGCGGAGGGACGAGCGGGTAAAGGGAAAAAGCCATCGTTCACCATCGATTTCTCGAGGCAGGTCTGGCTGAGTGACGATGGCGAGGAGTAAACTCCGCGCTATAATTGAGTTCGACGTGACTCGAAGAGTGTCCATGCCGAGCGCACCTGCTCGCAAGCCTCGACGAGAGTGCAGGCTTGTGTGTATATAAATCTGTACAACCAGGCACCGCGACGGGAAAGGGGGACGGCGGGGGTGGAAAAAAATGGATTCTTCGACGATCAGACGGTGCGCCAACTTTTTTTATCGACGATGTCACCACTCGTCCCGTGACAGTTTAATTAATTACTTTTAATGAGCGCAGACGCGCTTGATCTCGCGGTAGGGCTGACGAAGGGACGCGTCGTGTAATTGAACGTGCACACGTCGAAGGGTGTTGTCGATCGTCTGGCGCGTTTTTTCTTTCACGGATTTTCGTCCGAAATAAATTCTCTGGTCCGAAGGTTCTTAAGTGCGATCTGACTTTTTTTTAATTGGTCACGCATGGACGAGCAATCTTCTTTGTTGGTCGTGGTTTATCGTTGAAAATTTGGTGGTATTTTGGAGACCAGTTAGGACGGAATATTTTAATTTTTTAGGGACTATTCATAATTAAAATAATGTTATTCTTGTAGTTTGTCGGTGACGTGTGTTTTCTAAATTCTTGAATTAAATTCTATGTTATTAAAATTTTTAAACGTCCTTTCCTAGAAATATAATATTGCTTCCCATAATCTCTATTAAAATATACAATACTTCTAATCTCAACAAAAGAGTTAATGCGTTCTTTATTACTTTACATATTACACAAAATCTAGGAAAATCTTAAATCGCAATTGAAAATCGCTAACCGTATCTCGTTGATCGCGATGAACGCTCTGTTCTCAATCCTCTATCCATACAGATAATATTCATTTTCTCCGTGCCTTTTTTTCACGGATTGCCATTAAACGTTTATGCATTCATTAAGCCAGGATCGATCGATCGATTGATTCGTAACCACGAATAGAAGTCGTATATTGCGAGGAAAATTTTAACCGAACGGCTGCGAATTATTCATAGTTGATTCGATCGGCAACGAGAACCGAGTTAATCGTCGGACAAAACGGGAATAAAATTTCCGCTCTGTCCGGCAATACCCAGAATCTAATTGATCGAAGCGAGCGTTGCTTATTATTAATTTTCATTTACATTGACGAACATGTTCGGACAAAAATTTTCATGTACTCTTCTTGTTCAATTCGATATGATAGCTGTACACGTACTTTCTACAACATTAATAATTAGGTATATCAATCCGTTTATTATAAATTGCTAAATTAACGAAAAAATTATTGAAATTGTTATTATCTTTTGGATGTCTGAATTGTATTTTGTAAGTGTAAGGAAAATTTTTAAACTTGATATTTCTGAAGACTAAGAGATTTGTTATCAACTTTCAGCTCCTTTTTTAATGTTTATAATTTTTACTACCATACAAAAATAATTTTTAATCAATTACAGTATTAACACTAGGTTATTTAAAGACACAATTATACATTTTTGACTTATAAACAAAACTATGTGATATACTCCATATATCTATAAAAATTATAATATTTAATGTTATACGAGATTTGTAATTCCATAGTTTTTACGATGTTCTCTGTGAAATTGTAAAACTCAATTATCTAAGAATTGCACTCACGGTTGTCGCGAAACGAACCGTGCGGCTCTCGGCCGGAAACGTACAGCGTATAATCGCCGGTTTAGCTGGTTATCTTGTTAGCGACAGCTAATCGGAAGAATGCCATCCATCGTCGAGCGTCGGGGGCCTCGCGACGAAAGCAGCCCCGGCAAAGCGGACGGGGGTTGGCCCGCGAGCACGTTGCAATCGTCACGGCTAACACGTGCTGTCGCGCGTAGAAATTCCGCGTCGACGTCGCGACGCGAGGGTGGCACAGTCAAAGCGTCGTCGCGCGTCGTCGCGCATCCTCGCCCTCTCTCTGAGCCGTGATCCGTGTAACCGTGCTTTGTGATTTATCGTCGCAGAAATATTGGGCATTGCCGGCGTTTCAACCGCGACAGAGAAAGCCGGCTCGAAAGATGAAAGAGCGAGCGGAGGCGCTAACGGTAAAAAAGAAAAGAAGAAAAAAAAAAGAAGAGTTCTCGAGGCAAGGGTAGAGAGGCGGAGGGAAGGGGCGGGGGGTGAAAGCGAGCGAGGTCGCTACGAAATTTCGTTGAAGCCCGGAATTCGTGGATACACGTTGGGCGAGAAACGCGTCGACCGCAAAGGGGAACGCAAAGATCGCGTTATTTTAGGAAGGAGCCGTGCCGGGGAGAAACAGCAACACGAAAACCAGCAAAAGAAGGAGAAAAAAAAAAGCGAAAAACGGGAAAAGGAGTCGGAAGAAAAAGGGGAGAACGGATAAAAGGGAACACGGCAGCTTTCGCCCGGACCGCGCGGGCGGGTGAGGGGGGAGGAGGGAAGGGGACGAACGACGACCCGTGTGTGCAGACTAAAAGTCGAGGAACGAGACGTTGAAGCCGTTTACATTCGCCGGCATTTCCCTATGTACGTACACGTCGACGAAGGACACAAAGGGCGGCAAGACCGGGGTTTTCGGTGGGGAGGGAGGGAACAGGGAAACGGTTGCCGGCAGGAGGAAGGCACGACACGAGTGGGTCGTCGTGATTTCATTTCTGGTGCGTTGCATTCGCGCGGGAAGCTACCATTAATTAAAATATGGGGAGAAGAAGAAGGAAGAAAAAAAGAAGAAAGAAACAGGTAGGGGGAGAGGGTAACGGAAACGCTGTACACGGAATGTATAAAAGATTCTCATTTAACCGAAACCCATACCGAGGAGGGTAACCGAGGGGAGGGGGGGGGTGGATTCTGACAATACAGTCGGATCCAACGAATAGATTTGCGCGACCGCCGTGCACAGCATTTACAGTTCCCGACAAAAAGATACGTTTACTCGCGGTTTTTGTCTCGAATAATCGTATGATAACATCTATTAGGCTGGCGACTAAACTACCAACCCCTTCCCTTATTTTGCATCCAAGTTACTCGAATTATATCGCGTAGAAATGACAAAAATTACAATAATGACAAATACAACTCTAAATTATTAATGTCGGGCCAGTTCGGATAATTATAAGCAATATTTACCTTTTACAATAATATCAGAGGCTTTCGAAATTAAAAATTAAGTGTTTGTTCGTATGAATTGGTATTTACAATTACCCCATGAAAGAATCGTCCAATCCATTTTTTAATTTTTATATGAAGTGACTGTATTCAGAATGGCCTACCTAATGTTTAAGCTCGAAATACTCGTATACGTGCTCGTATTAATATAAATATTCACACGAAAATTATTAGCATTGAACGAGAACACGGGCGGACCGTCGAAACAGCCCCAAAGCGACGAAGCGTCGCAAGAGAAATCGGAATTGGTCCTTGTACTCCGTGTCAATACAGTATCTCGAGATCAAACCAACCCTTATTTCGCTCCTCTGGCCTGCGACGAAGAGAATCGACGAGGCGAAGAAAAAAAAAAGGGAGGGCTACATTCTGTCTCACGATTGATTTCACATTGGCCAGAGATGATAGAATGTTCAACGAAACGGAACAAGAATTAGGCAGATCGTTCTGGATGAAGCGTAAACGCCTCGCCCTCGAGATCACCGATTTCGGCCGATGAATGGAAGGAAAAGTACCACGATCGTTTCCGTTTGAATGGAGGCAATCAACGCTCTCGTCTGATCCATTCGTGAAATCCAGTGAATTTCACTTATCGACGGATTCGTACGTCGCGATTACGGACCGATGATATTATACAACTCTTTCGGGATGATTGACCGGCTTTAATGGAAACTTGATAGGCCACCGCGAGCGTGGCAAGAATCAACAGGCTGAAGGCTGGATAACGAACGTTCCTTCGTTTCGTTATGTGATCGATATATAGTCTTTTTCTTTTCAATATTTAACGGTTGAAAGGATTCGATCGCGATTTTACAGGGTATTGTTACGTGATATTCAATCTACGGCTTCTTCCAAGACAATCGAGTACCAAATCATTTCTGTAAATTAGGAATTCTCAAACTTGCAAGTTTTTTTTTTAATTCTGTATCACCAAATATTTCGTTTAATTAATCTCAGAACGAATACTTGGGTGGTAGTAGCCGGTAAAAGGTGCACAGATACCTGCATCGGCAGTGCAAGGGTTTGACAAGGGTCATGGGTCAACTTGCCCTCCTTGGCATCGCCGATGATGAGTTTCGCCAAAATGAGTAAGGAATGAAATGTATTATTACTTATCTTGATAAAAACCAGCTTACATCTCGATGAAAACGTTTTAATAAATTTGGTAAGGTAACGTAAGAAATCTACAGCAAGTCATTTCGACCCGCTCGCTCTAGTGTTAAAGTAATCTGCCGTGTTCATCACTGTGGATAAAAGGTAATCGTCCTAATTTATATCACGAATTGTTAAGCCTGTTAAAAGAGCGTGTAGGCAGAAAAAGATATTAATTTTTCACAAAGATATATTTCGAACGGCACGTTCGAAGCGCGAACCAACGTCCTCTTTGATAAAAGCTAAATTATAAAGCTGATATTATGAACACACTCATACTCCTTTATGGAAATATCGAGCTTTAAAACAACACGTAGATTAACAACATTCATTACTCTTTCTCTCTCTTTCTGCCGTTAGCACATTAAGTGGTGTGTGTATGTCGAAAGTATAAACATGGTTATTTACGAGCCGACGTGGAATTTATTAAATCCGGTACGTTTAATAGCGTAGCGAGCCGGAGGGAAAATTACAAACTTTGACAGGAAATTAGAAGATATAAATGAGAACGGTGATATTGTTTTAACGAACCTGTATGCACGGGGTATCAAATTAAATGGATACGAGAAAGCATTGTTTCTCGTTGGGAGGGGGAAAAAAAAAGAGAGAAACAAAAGCCTTCTATTTTCAATAAAGCTGCTGAATTCCTGAAAGACAGATTAAAAATATTATATAACGCAAAGGATATTTCTGTTATACGATTTTTGCTTCAATTTCATCCCCGTATGAGTAATCAATATAATAATTAGTAAGCGAATAATGAAACAGAGATAAATATACGTATTCGTGGCTGTAAATTTATTTTTACTCGCTCCCTGTGCAAAATTTGCAAAGCACGTTATTTTTATACCTTTCATAACAGATATTATAAATTATTAAGCTTCGAACATTAGAACAACACAGAAATACAATGTATTGTTACTGCATTAGCGATAATACCCGTAAAAAATTTGCAGCTTATTTAAATAAAATAACAAATTTTCTTCCTGTACTGTTTTAATATTTGAACTTCCGAGAAATTCTTACATGCTTTTCCGTTCAAAAATGATTGAATCGAAGCGATATCACATATCTTATGTTTTATTTTCCATCAGTCTCTTAAACTGATTGAAAAATGTCCACTAGAAGCATCGGTTCTGAAGTGGAAACATGTTTCTGCTCAATCGAGTGAAACGATAATAAAGTCAGGAAACAATAAATCAATATAAATAAAAACACAACGAACAAGGATCGAAATGGAACAGTTAATTTTTGTGGAAAGTGTATCGAATCGTTCGATAAACTTTTACACAATATTTAGAAAGTAACAGAGGAGAAACTTGCAAAATACACAACGGGAACAAGGAGAACCAGCGCGTTTAACTTCCTCCAGGACAGGTTAAATTGTATTGAATTTATATTACACTCGTATAATTTAATCCAACAGCCACGAACCTTTTTAGCGATGGATCAGAAACAAATTAAACATTTTTTAATTAAAAATCCTGGATGAAAGGTTTGAATTAAATAATATTTTTCCCTGTTTTGAGATTTTAAATTTCATTTTTCTAATTTAAAGAATTCAGACTTTCTGAACATTCGCGCGGGTCAAGGGGTTAACCATCAAATATCAGATATCTATTTTGGATCGGTTTAAATTGGATACCGAATAATAAATGCTTTTGTACGATACTTTTATGCTATTAAATCCCGTCAATTTTCATTCATTCCTGGCCATATTGTATTAAGAATATCGTTGAAAGATTCACGAAGCGATTTTTGGCAACTTTCAAATGATGTATGACGCGTGACAGTTTGAGAGACGTTTGTGTCATAAAGTCCTGTCAGATTTTACACATTCGAGAATCAATCATTGCCGTCTGTAGCTGACAGCCAGCGACTTTATATTAATGATATCGGTAAAATATTTTCGTGGACATTTTTAATGTCTCTTAATCGTTAAACCGATGTAAAACGCGCGCTGTTTCGAAATACTTTTATGTCATCAAACACGAGTCGAAGTTTGGCAACGTTTGAAAATCGCTCGTTTGATGTGCAATAACCTACCACTGTTTAAAGTGAATATTAATTTAACCGAACATTCACAACGATTGCCGTTTGCAAAACATTTTACGTAATTTTTTAGCGATACCGGTACGAAAATTAAAAGTTTCCATCGGGCTGGCGTTTATGTGTCGCAGAAGCAAGCTGAAAGTAACCCACGACTTTTTCGTTCTTCCTTTGAGCAACCCTCGCCACTTTAACCGGAAAGGAAGTACACGCTTTGAAAACTCGATTCACCGAACTTCCAAGCGACAAAAAACCCTTTATCGCGTTGAAAATATATCCGAAATGTAATTAAATTTTCTCCTCTGTCTCCTTCGTTAACACTCGATTATTCAATTAATAATATTATTGCATATTTAATCCCCGTTAAATTGTTACCTCGAGCGACATCCATTAAAATCGTACAAAGTTCTAACAAACAAAGGTCTCACTTTTGTAATTATTCTCGAATATCTGATCAAATTATTTGTAATTAAATGAGTGTAATGAGATCTTTGCACTCGAAGCATTTTTAGACATGATTAAATTTAGATTTCATTTCCAATGAAACTTTAAAAACTTAAAAGCCTTATTTTGGGAAAATAGAATTACAAATTCTTCTAATCTGTTACCTTTTATTCTTTTCGTTAAGTTGCCAATATAAATAAGACTTAAATTTCACACTTTATAATATTATAATTCTATCTTTGTGAAATCTATTATTGAAGTATAATCGCTCCACTTCTTCCAGGAAATGTCAGTTTTGTCACACGTGTACGTGTATGTATAGCATCTTAATACGTTCCGATGGACATTAATTATGGACGTTGTACAAGTTACGAAAATATTTCGACTTCAAAACAGTTCTTCGTTCGATAAATTATTTTGCATCGCGTTCAAGTCGTTTCAATATTAAATGATTAGAACCGATCTCACGAAGTGGCATGTTCTTGCAGCATTAATCGATCGGCGGTAAAGGTAAAGCGGGTTGATCCGGGGGAAGAATAAGAAAGGAAGTCAACGTGCAATTTCGCTGTCCGTTACGTCGCGGAAAATCAAGCCGGGTCTAATTTGATTTTTCGAGTCGCGGAATGAAATGTCTGCAACGTTCGATCCGGCTAATCTGCCGGAGTTTCCAGGGCTCGACGGACAGAAAAATCGGAGGCGACGGAACGAAAAAGAAAGACGGAAAAAAAAAAGGAAAACCGGTGATCAACGGTTCTTATTTAACAAATCGATTCGTCGAGTGTACCCTGCGAACGATGGATTTCATCGTTCTCGGCGAAAAAAGAATTTCCTCCAAAGCGAAATCGTTATCAACGAGCCAATCTCCGTACTCCCCTTGATAACGAGTTATAGGAACCTATGCCATGAGCGTTCTATGCTAATTTTGCAAAATTTCACCGATCGAAGCTGAGAAATCGTTCACCTGCTTTGTCGAGTCTCTACACTGCATGTTATCATGCTTTGGCTATTAACTTGGCGAAGTTATTTAACTGGACGAACTTTCTGCTACGTAATAAACGCTCTTGATCTATTTTTTAGAATAGAATACGATGATAGTGTTATTTAGTATTCATCCTCGATTACATGATGACTTAAATACGCAAATTAGTATTTAAAACTTAAGAATGGACTAAAAATTTTATGTAAAATGATTGATCGCCAGTTAGATGGTCACTTTATAATCTAAGAGTAATTATATCCTTCGTCCTTTAAAAGAAGGACCAAGCTCGATTCTTAGCATGCCTCAGGTAAAATGTTCTCCAAAAGTATTTCAACGAAGCATACGTTGAGTTCTATCGAAAAGGAGTCTCGTCATCGGTCGAGCAACGTCAAAAATTTCCTGTAAAGCACTCGTGAACGACGCTGGAAGACATCGAAGTCAACACCCGAGCGACTCGTTCGTCGAAACATTGGTCATATATCACAAGTGGACCGGGCCTCTCGAAACTTTTCTGCAACTTGGAAAATTGACTTCTGCCCGCATGAAAAATTGATTCCCGGCGCTCGCGTGTCCGTGTTTCCTGGACGGAAATCCGATGTTTCTCCGCTCGATGGAACGCGGACGCACGTGCATCGCTCGTTAACAGCGGCTCGCAGTAGTCCTAAACTCATTTACATAATTAGTGCGTGTCGGTCGCGGCGCAACGCGTGACTGCGACTACGCTCGCCGGGATCGAGCGAGATATTATCGTTGATACCGGGGGCGAAATGCGGTCGAAACCACCCCGGACGTTAGTGGCCTTCGTTGCAACTCCGTTACAACTGCACCGTACGAGCTTCAACGACATCTCCCAACTTCCTGTTCCATAGTTTTCCCGCAATCTAACGGTCCGCCACGCGCGATGATGCTCGGACAAAAAGAATCCTTGATTATACCGCTGTATGCACCTCGACGGCCTCGACCATTCGAACTAAAATATTTAACCATGGGATTCCGTTTGATAACATCAACAAACATTGAGATATAACTATTTTTCGTATCGAATAAACGAGATAAAATATTCAAAATATTTCATTTTCTCTTGCACCTCGAGTTTCCTCGTCCTGGCGATCGGGTCGCTCATAAAACTCGCCGTCGAGCAGGAAAACGAGGAAGTGCAGAGATCACGCGGTTCCATTTCGGTTATTAATTCTGAGGAATAATACGACACGCTCGATAAAATTTTATGTCCCACCGTTAACAAAGTTTTCTTTCAATTACTCGATGCCACGGCTGAGGGAGGATCGCGACCCTTATCCGCCCTCCAGCAAGCATCCCTTATCGAACGATGTTTGTCTTCGCTAAGGATGCCGGGGTTATATCGGTCTGTCGATGCTGTTATTATTTCTTCACGAAACATTGAACCGAATCGAGAGGCATTGTCTTCGTCTCGAGCCACAAGTGGTGAATTTGACCTTCGATTTTCGATTAATTTAACGATCAAGAGATCCAGTAATTTTCGGTGTTCCAATTTTAAAAGTTATCGAGAATAAACTTCTATGTCGCAAGGTAATTCTGGAACACAATTGGAGTTTCGAGGGTGGTGCGCCGGGTCTGAAACAACTCCACGGTATCCAGAATTATGATTCCCCTGGCCGTTCGCGTCCTGATAACCGTCAGGTTTCACCTGCGTCTTCGTTTCACCCCCTCTGGTCCCCTGTTCATCGTGCACTCACGTCCGTACCTCCAGCAGGTCTGGCGGCAATCGTTGGTTATCGATTCACCGTGCACCGGCATTATGTTGACGAGAGTCGAAGTCATACGCGTGACGTTTAAACAACGGACACGACACGACGCTACGGAATCATAAACCGACACCGCGCGTCTTCTTTGTCCCTCCCGGTGTCCCCTCCCTTGGACAGAGTTTAATCAAGCCTAGTAGAAAATAGGATTGCACGGCCCATTGTCTTTGTGGCGATTAATCGACGAACGCGGCTGATTTAATTAAACGCAAATAGACGGGCGCACGAGGCTCATGGCTTGGAAGAGCGGGGAAAAATATGCTCGACGGATTTGACGGGTCATCGATGCTTCGTTCGTCGATGAATTCGATGTTTCGATTAAATTCTCTTTTATTAAACCCTTTGCACTCGGAAGTTTTTTTCAAATTATTTATCAGCAACACAAAAATACTTAACTACAAAGTAGTAAGCAGCATACTATCGTAAATATGATAAGATAGTGTTAGGAATAATTCTATTTGAAAGGAAACTTAGAAAAAGAAAAATAAATTATCTGAACAAAAATTTGAAAGTTTAATTTAAATAATTAAACAATTGTATCTTCAATAATTACGATTAAAATACCTTTTTCCTTTCTGTTAAATTGGAGATAGATCGCATCCGAGAACTTTCAACAAATCGTTTGCAAT
Organism: Anthidium xuezhongi; assembly: GCA_022405125.1. Lineage (NCBI taxonomy): Eukaryota > Metazoa > Arthropoda > Insecta > Hymenoptera > Megachilidae > Anthidium > Anthidium xuezhongi. The sequence goes on along the minus strand of CM039650.1, from coordinate 3,727,420 downwards.
TTTATACAAAAAAAGAAAGAAAAATATATACAATGTCACAAAATGTTACGAGCCATGTACAAAGTGCTTGACACTTTGAAAGGAGTCGTGTTTCAAGATCGATCGGTTGAAACGTTTCAAATTAACACCGGGCCTGGAAATTCAGCGTGATTTCGCAATTCACCATTCACTTTTTTCCCCCTCTGAACGCCATTTTCCATTATCGTTTGAAACGGTCGAAATTGAGCGCGAAATAAATAAAATATTTTTGACGAGCTTAATCCCGGATCGATATGAACGGTCGGGGATACGTTTACCTTTTCTCTTTATAATATTTTTATTTTTCTGTTTCTTCCGTTGAATAGAAACGCATAGCCGGAATACGGTTGACGCGATTAAAACAAGTTGCCCGCGGGGAAATTAAGCAGCCGTGCGGCACAGAATATTTTCTTGATAAAAAAAGGAAACAAAAAAAAAAAAAACAACGAAAAGAAGAAAAATACACGCGACCAATTTCGTTTTTATTTGAAATTGAACAGCCGTCAACGTTTTGAGCCAACCGCGCGATAATCATTCTTTTTATTCAGTTTGTTGAATTTTAATGAAAGCCTGTCATATCCGTCGAAGCTTCGATCATTTCATAAAAAACGTACGTGAAATTTAATGCCTAAATGTTTATATTAATGCCCGGATATAACGAGACCCGCATATCATTGGAATATATACGTCGCCAAATGTGGAATTAAAATTTATCGAATGGTTCAGGGAAGCGGACAAAATTTTCATCTTCGATTAACGTTGAAAACACTGAAAGTTCAAGTAACATCAAGATAATCGTGCACGCTAGTACAATTTAATTTAGCGGACTCTTATCGCGCACTTTTAGTTTGTTCGGGAGATTTAATTAATTAAAAGTTTCGTGCTAGCCTCTAGCTTATCCGTTGGATACATAACGGTTAATTTATTTACGCATGCGTGTAACGATAAACAAAGGATTCCCCAAGTTTCTGAACGTGTATTCCCATCTTAAACTTTGATTTATAAGATACATTCCCTGCACTCCGAATCGTATTTAACCGTAATATTTATTAAGCCGGCGAAATGTTCCTTCGAGGTGACATCCCGTAGTTCTTATTTAATTTCAATATTCATTAAATTCACGAAGATAAAAATGGCATTATCTGAACATCGAGCCGACAATATCAATTTTAAACTCGATCAAAAATACTTCAACCAAATCCGATTTAAATTGGATACCTGTAATGCTTAACAACAAACCTCGAACGGTGCGTTCGCTCGCGATGAATAAAAAATGCGACAAAATCAAGCCCCTCCTCGGATTTCGATTGACACAATCGATCGTCGGTCGGCCGTGCGTCTAACGGATGCTCCCGATGCACACGCCCGATGGCAACTCGAGAGGCAACGGAATTAATGCGAGTATCAAATTCCGTTCGCGGCGTAAATAAATCACTCGAGCTAATGTCGCTGTTAGAGTACACTTATGAGCATTAGGGATCATCCCTCGTGCAGCGACGGCAAACTTCTCGTCCCTGTTCTCAACATTCTGCGAAGACTACTTCGCTCCCTAAACCTCGAGCTGTCGGGGTTCTTGATTGAAACATCTTCAAAACTAACCCACACCATATCCCCTCCATCACGAGGGATGGAAACTAGCGCCGGTTGTCGAAATGAGGGCGAATTACGCATGAAGGATGGATCGGGCGAGAGCGGGGTACCAGGGTGGGGGGCTGAAGCAGATCTCCCAGGACTATTTCAAAATTGATCGAACGAACTCGGTGACAAGTAGATCTACGTGACGTATAAATTATCCTCTCGTGGCTGCTTCTCTGCTCGCAAACTGATTTTACGTCTTGTTAAGAAGGATCCCGTCTTTGCGTTCTTCTTTTCACCCATTTGCATCATTAGCGTATATGTACGCTCAACTTTGATGGTCACTATTGTAGGGTAAAGAAATGGGCAGAAAATAAGAAAGGAATAAGAGAATAAAATGTGGATGAATGGAACGAAAGGATAATAATAACTGGTAATAACTGATAATAACTCACTTTCCCCTCGGGTAGGCGTTTCTTAATCTCGCCAATGAGGGGCATTTTCCAAAAAGGTCCTTCCTCCATCGTTACCCCCTTCCAAGACGACTTCGGGGATGAATTTTTAACTTTCGCCTACACTATCATTATTCGTTAGCTAAAAAATAGAAATGGAGGGTGTTGTTGTAGATAAAGGTAGTAGTTCTGATTATAAAAGTCGAATCCCCAAAACAAGGGTTGGGTTTTAGAGGAATATTGATAGTATGTGAAGTGGTTTTATGAAATATGAAATATGAAGTTCTTTTACTTGTAGTCATTTTTGTACTTAAATATAATAAAAAAAGGTTTGGTGATGAAGGCCTTTTTTCATATTTCCTTATGATGCAAATGGGTTAATCGTCATCCAAATTATACGCTTTCAGCAAAAGTGGTCCACAACCGAAATTGACCGTACAGAATTGTCAAACAATTTTTAAAAACCGTTCGTTCACGTCAGTCATCGTTTTTGTACGATTTAATTCATGTTAGCTAAATTATTACTCGTTAAAAAATCATAACGCAGAAAGGTATGTTTTTTCATGAACCAGTTTTAGGATGCTCAAAAAATCAACGATTCGTGAAACGCTTCGTGTAAAAAAATGCCGTGCATAAACGTTAAAAGGGAATGAACAATTCATGACATATTCGGTAAAAATAATTTCAAATATGTAGCGATGTTTGAATATGTGATAAATATTGCCAAATTTTACGAAATTCGAGGCGTGCCCTTTCGCGGATGTTTAAAATAAAATGAATTGAAAATTCTCGATCAAAATTTCTGACCAGATCCCACCTTGTTTTTCCAGAAAAATTCGTTCGTTGTTCGGTTGATATTTACGATTCGTAATTCCGAAATGATTCTTTCAACCCTTTCGCTGGTAAGGGTATCTTGCTGTTCCGGTTGTAAAATGCTAAGCAAAGCCACTGCTAAGCAATACATAAGAACCCGAACAATAGAGCGGACTACAATAGAATGGAGTACAATTCAAAACACGGTAAATTATGTGACTCAAGGTGATAAGTTGCTAAGATTCTATTATACACGTATTCCCTCGGTTAACGCGTCGACTACCCCACCGAAAATGAACAATTATTATTAAACGAATGAATAATTAATCGTCAAATTGGTACCCCGAACGATATGGTTCTTGAACCAATGATATTCAAGATTGATCTCTCAGAATTAGTCGTGCAAATGAAATTCTGATCGTGGCTTTATCCCGGGGACATTTATAGCGTTGAAATACTTGGTGGTACGAGAAATTACAGCTGAAATTGGATTGAATAATCGGTGGTGAAAAAAATTCTCTTACATTAATAATTTATTCGAAATTCATGGAATATTTATAATAGCGAAGTGTTCCACAATTCGAGAAAATTACGATTGAAGAACGTTGAATAATGCATTAGATAAGTTTGCCGTGATAACTATAGACGTGACAAATAAATGCTAGCAAACTGAAGCATAAATCTATTCCCACCGGTGCAGAACGCAAAGAGGATTCCGAGTTTTGTCACACACTCTTGGGGCCGGCTGCCTCCGCTCACGATAAACTGAGATTCTGACTTTATCCCTTGATGCAACCGGTGCCAGAGAGAAAATAGATTCTCCAAACTGATAATCTTCATAATTTACAGTGGCCCGTATTAATATTCGAACGCGCATTTTTACGTACAATTAATTTAAAGATATAATTATTATCAAATCGGAAGTACGTATCTCAGATTGAGAAAAATATTAAATTTTCTAGTGAAATTATGATAACAATTTTCACATTAAACGCCATTCGATGATCCTTTATCATTTTCTTTGCATAAATCGATTCTAGTGAATATCCGACATTAAAAGGTATTTAAAACGAACGACAATTCCTGAAATATCTAGAATTATAAAGATTTCCATTCAAAAAAAGTAACGCGACATATATTGAAAATTGAAAAATTATATTATAAATTATGGAACCATTTATCTTCTCCTTTTAACATTTTTATGCATCTCGTTACAATTGCATGAGTCACCCTGTATAAAAGCGGAATAATCATGGCTCGATTATACAATAAATTATTATACATTCGTGTAGTTTAAAAAGCTCGAATATCCGATAAAGTAGAAGTTTAATTACGAAAATTTTCAAATATTGTGGAGTTCGAACATTGCACCTGTACGAGCGAAACAAAATTCATAGGCATTGTTATCGAATTTATAAAAAAAATTAAAAAGAGCTTTCGTTTGGTGGGAAAAAATGGTTAAATGGAAATTGCTTTTGTTCCGGTCATTTTTGTAAAGGAACCGAAGCGGTATTGAGCGTCGTACAAAATTCGTTACCGCATTTGATAGTTGCCGGGATCCTCGTAAATGGGTCACCTTTAATTTAAAACGTTCGTGCTTAAAATAATTAATAAATCTCATTTTATTTTTCTTTCGCTTATTTGTTTGTGCGCCCGACCAGCGTCAAGTATTATCGGAAAACGAAATTGTGTGGATGAACGTTCTATAGATTATTGTCCCAAAGGGTGAAATGAATTATTAAATACGTTTCATTCGAGGAAAGAACGGTCTGGGAGTTTTAAAGGTGCAGCAGATGTTAAAGAAAAAATGATTAAACATTTACATTAAGGGAACTGTATAAACGAACCTGACAATGTTAATTTTAACATTTACTTTTACGAATACCTTTTCCCTTCATATTTCCAGCACTATTTTATAATTTAAACGTTTTATTAAATTCCCAATTTCCCAGAATTGTATAATTCTTGTACAAAAGTAAAATGGAGAGGCATTGGGTAATTGTTCATACGATAATATGTGGGGTGGCGAAAAATGTGGAAAAGTAGAGAATAAAAATTGTAAATGGATATTAATCATGGGGCGTTAAAGGGTTACGAAGATAGTTTATTTAGTAATATTAATAGAAGTATGTACACTTAATACTTGGCAAGGAGTCAAAAGGACAGTTCTTGTCCGATCACCACCAAAGTCAAGCTCAGTTGACCGCGGAGAGTACTTGGATGGGTTGACTAATCGAACCCTAATCACTTGGAGAACTCCGCGTGTGTGGGGGTTGTCTTGTAGCTTCCCTGTTCAGGGTATTCTACAAGATGCTCTTACGCTCGTGGAATAGGTGCATAAACGCTTCAAAAGAAAGCAATTTTGTAATTGCAAAACGCCCCTCTACTCACGACTATGACTTGTCAACCCAATCAGAGACTTTGCTTACAGTAATATCTCTAATTACTTTCTAAACGTCAGAGTTTGAAGAAGGATTACCTCTAGTCAAGCAAAGAGTGTTATATTTCCCAGTCTATATTATTCTTCTTTGTTAAATCGATCAATGAGATAACACACACGCAATAGTTTGAAATTCAACATCTTGTTATCATTCAAAATCATGTAGTTAAGTATTTCATTAAAGTTTATGAAGAGTTAATCGATATACAAGTTTATTAACCTCGTATCCTTAATGGCGAACATGATGTCGATAAAAAAAGAGATTTACCACCCCTTATCGTGACGTGTATTCGCAATGTTCGCGACAATGATGAACAAGTTAATAGAATGAAACTGAAGTAGTAATTAAAATTTCGTGCGATAACAACCCTCAAAGTCACTTCAGCTCGGAGAGTGATTTGGAATTGAAATTGGGATGACTGCCTAATACGATTTATTTCGAGTAATTAATGCATACTTGAAAATTGAAAATCGTCATCAAATAAATTGAAATAATCTCAGGCAGGCATACTGATTTTATTTTACATCAAACAATTAGGCATCGAAGGTTTATGAATCGGTTACAAATTTTTGAACGTCTTTTTTTTACTTTGTGCACGACAAACATTTAAAACGGAATTCATCGAAGCAAGTTCCCGCCTATTTCCGAAACCCCTTCCCCAAATCGAAAGTCGATATTAAAAAACTTGTTTCATAGTATGCAAAATGGCCACAATGCAAGCAATCACACCGCAATTTTCATGTGTAGAACTACAAAGTTTGAGGTGAGGCTCGTGAAATTGGAATTTATCCCATTCCTCTGTGCGATGGATATGCAACGAAACCACACCTTTGTACAGGAAACTGAATATTTTTCAACATATTTCTGTTAGTCAGAAACATATAGATCATTATTTTCAACAACTACGTAACATGGTTCTATTCATTCTCCTGAATTTCAAGTTTTAATCCAACATGTTTGTACAGACCTTAAATACTGTCTTTGTATATTCCAAAAATATTTTTAACAAAATTGCAGTACTGTTCTTTAAATTAGTTAATTCTTTAAATCAGAACTTTATTTGGAATCGTTTACAAATAACAAGAAGTAAAAGATTTAAAATTTAATTAAGCAATTAAGTTTGAAAGGGAATATTTTGTGTACTTTTATAATTGCATTACAAAAAATTCATTATTTCAACGAAACTTTTTTCGTATTTTGTAAAAGGTAATATTTTCTTTAAAATTTTGTATTAATTTCTCCTAAACCAGAGGTATTTTGCAAACTTTAAAATAACCAATTTTTCTGCACACTCGAAAACGGCGTGCGCGATGCGTACCTCAACGGCCGTTCAATGATTAAATCAATCAAAAATGAAATCCCCTAACGAATCGTATAGAAGTACATTCGCCGCACAATAACCCGATGGTAAAAATAGAATATGATTTGTGAGGAGCAATTTTCCAAACGATTGCGGGTAGCGAAAGCGTCGATCGATCTAGCCGCGGTATTATCGGCGATCGAATTTCCATTCCGCCGGACGGTTCATCTTCGATCCGACGGAAAGAAGACATTAACCCAAAAATCCCTGGCAGAAAGAGGTTCAGCACTTCGCTTCGACCCCCCTCAGGAAAACCGATGGGAAAAAAAAGAGAAGAAAAAAAAAGGAGAGAGGGATAAAGGAACGAACCGAACCTCTCGGTTAGATGGTGTCCACACAATATCCAGTGGAACGTACGCACGTGCACGGGCCACGAGCATGGTGAATGCTTTCCATGAATTTCATTCGTCGCTTTCGTCACGCTGCTGGCTCCCATTCCGGCCAAAAATTTCCGGCCAGAAGCAAAAGAGAACGAGAGAGCGAGAGAGGAAGAAGACGAACAGAATAGGGATGGAAAAGGGAGGGGTGGGGGTGGTCGGAGAATGCAAATTCCGCGACAACTTTAATAGCCCAGATTATAAAATAGATCCGAATTCAAATTCGGTCCGGGGTGCGTGGCGTCGCTTGAAAATTTAAATCTTCCATTATGGTCGTCGCGAAAGAGCTACGGGTAAGCTTGTTACCCGATGGCTGGGTTAAAAGTGGCGGCTATCGTGCCCTACGCGAACCTTTAAAAGGCAAAAGGCACGGGTAACGAGTGGCGCCAGACTGCATAATAAATCGAAACAATAAATTTCCAGTCGTCTCTATGAGGCGAGCCCGCGGAATCTCATAGAAATTCCGGTTAATTGCTCCGCCGGATGGTTAATGGAAGAGTGGCTCGAAACAACGTCCTGGGCTACAATTAGCCGTGGATTCGGAAATGACGGTCAGAAGAGGGGGGTGAAACGCGAATTGGATGTTCAACGAAAATGCCGTGTTTCCTGGATCAAAGGAGACAACGTTAACGTCAAACAGGACCATTTTCACCGTGGTACCGTCCCGGCGTCGTTCCCCTGTAACCGAACGACCGAAACATTTGTTGTCCTATGTAAACGAGTTAAACGATCGTCGAAACAGTTTACGCGGATATTAGTGCTTCAAAAATTGGAACCCTGCGTTCGGGGCCAAGGCAATCTGTCGGAATAATGTGCTACAAACGGAATAATAACGTCGCGAAATGTTCTGACCCATTTGGACACGAGGCATCGGGTCGTGTACGAGGTCTGTTAGAAAAATAACCGAACTGTTGTAATTACGCGGCAACGGATCGTCGTAGCGACGAGAGGTTCACAGCACCTTAATTGTCATAACGTTCCACGTAATATGCGCTTTAAATGTTCTTTATACGTCGTTCCCGAGTTATTGCTAGTTGAGTGCAAGGTGTTTCAGAGTCTGATTTACGAGAGCGCCTATCTACTCAGCCTTGTTAATTTGTCAATTTTGTACCAGACAGTCCCCCCCCAGCCTCCCTACTTCCCAGACCTTGCTCCCTGCAGTTTCTTCTTGCTTTTAAAATTAAAATCAGTACTTAAAGGGCGCCAGTTCAACTTAATTGATGACATTGAGAACAATTTGTCATTGTGTTGGAATCCAAGTGAAAGATAGGCTAGGATGAAGAATAGCAATGTAACGTCTTGAGATCAGGTTCTGTTCATTAGAGTTCTACTCTTACTTTCTGTTTTCTGAGCCTTACCCTCGTGAAGTATCCTTATTCTAGTGGGGGGGGGGGGGGAAGGATGATCTTAGCACTTATGACTGAATATCTAAGGTGAATAACATGGTTTGGCGTCTATGACTATTGCTATGCTATCTGGTAGTGTAAACGTTTAGTTTGGACAAGATTATAAATATTTATGTGTTTGATCATCCAACAACTGGCGTTGAAGGAAATTCCTAAAGAAGTTTTCCAGTTCTGCATGGTAAAGTGGAAATGCCACTGGAACAGATGTGTAAGTAAAGAAGGAGAATACTTTGAAGAAGACAAAGGGCAATAAACTGTATATTAAATAAAAAGTTAAACAAAAAAATTCGGTTATTTTATGAACAGACCTTATATACATTTTGATCAAATCTTAAACTTTAAATTTATGTACCAGAAGTGTTGTTTCGAGTTATTCTTATTTGATAAAATCGTTCAACATTTCGACATCCTGTACCGTGGCTCGCAACGGCCAGCATCCTCTGAGGTTACTTTGTGTTCTTTTGCTCTTGTAACGTGTTCGCGATGTAAAACCATTGGTGGTTTTCAGCCGAGGAAATTCTCAGAAAACTTCGGCCACTCGGGTGCCTAAAATTTTCGAAATTCCGCGATTTCGTTGGAATCGCTTCCTTCCTTTGAAAGAATTATAGTTTCGTAAACGCGCAAGAGAAAAACAAACAGCCGTTCCGTGGAAAATCTACGGACGGTATACGGACGGCCAACGAAACAAACAGCACTTTAGGAGCAAAAATATTCCTTTTAGTTCTATTTTTTCGTCGTGCGAGCGCACCGAACCGCGGAATAAAAAGGATGAAGGATCGCTTTCTATATTTTACCCGAGCCTCCTGTCTTCTACGAAGTCTATTAAATATGGTCCGTTAAATAATAATACAACATTTAACGAATTTCCTATAACACTATTTTATTTACTGCATCGACTTTTATAATTTGACAAGTGACTTTCTCTGAAATACCATTATTTTCTATAATTTATATCATAACACGTTATTAGGCCCAATAATCTGCACACATAAGCCCTAAAGAAATTAAATAAATTTTCTCTGATTTCAAGTTGTATATTTTAATAATTATTTTTCCCCGTCAACGGCAATCCTGAGCGAATATTTATTTTAAAACGAAATAAGGGAATCGTGCGAGAGGGGATTAACTCCGGATCTACCCTTTCGGCAGAAAATGGAATAAAATCACAGGAAACGCGACGATTTGGTTGACGAAATAGGAGGGAATTCGCGTTGAAATTTTCGCCAAGATGTTGAGTAAAATCGATCCTGTCTCGGTCGAAATCACGGCCCGATTCTAACGGAATAATTCTCTGTCGGCGGTTTTCCTTCGTTCACCGGTGCGAGTAGATCCAGGTTCAATTAACGGCGAACCACTGCCGCCATCCGCGCGGTGCCAGAAGAGCGAACGAACCGCCCGCGCCGTACGGGGAAAACTAACGAGAATTAAAGACTAATTGCGAGTGCTGACCTGCTCGAGAAATACCCCAAATAAATGACTCGTTTTCTAATTATTTTTGCCTACTGGCCACCGTCTACATTTACCTTCTCGCTTCCAACCGACTGCTCCTCTATTCTTTGTCTCACCCGGCACGGATTTTCCGTTCCACCCTCTTCCGCCAACCGCCATCCGTTGTCTCTCGAGTTTTTATCGCAACGATATCTTTCGGCTAGGACGTAAACTTACTTTGGCCTGGTTTCCACTTCGAACAGAATAATGGAAATTCTTGTTACGGATACACGTTTCTTTCTTGACATCACTGACAACCCTTTTAATCATTTCCGTTATTTTCCATCTTTTTCTTTGTGATCACCCTACAAATTAATTTCTAAATTGTACAAGATGCGAAAATAGAAGTTTTAGAACCGCGCAGGTTTAACGCAAGCGTTGTTTCGTCGTCGAAGAATTTCCGTTATCACGATTATCGAATGAGAAGTGACCGATCTGCAGATAACCACAGGCGGTCGGCACAGCGAAATTAATTAACGAAAAGTATATACACGATGTACAAGCGACTTGGTCCACACTACACCCGCGCGCCCGTCTCCGCTCTCCCCCGCGCCGTTATCAAAGTTGTTACCCAATTTCGCGCGGAGCATACCGTGTTACAGCTGCGTCGGACGAATTACTCGCTCGTGTTCCCCATCGCCGATATAAATTCCCCTTTAAATCGTTGTTAACTAGCCGCCACGATCGCTTCGTTATCGCGGCGAGATTATACCCCACGGCGTTTCTTCTCCACCTTGTAACCGGCCTTTTGCTCGCCTCCTTATCGTCACTCTTGCTTTTTTTTTCTTCCTTTCTTTCTTTCTTTTTCTTCTCACCGGCTACTTTCGTTCCGAACTTTCTTTCGTTCGTGGCGCAAAGTTGTTTACACTTTTAAGATAGTCCATGTTCTATCGCGATCCTCTGCCTGGAAATTAGGTGAGCACGATGCTGTTAATACCGTGGCGACGAGCGGACAAAGATAAGGGATGATTCTTTTTTCTTTTTACTCCCAGTATATCACCGTGAAATGTGTGGCAGAACACGGTGTAGCTGCGATCGATAAATTATTTTGATACACGTTTTTATAAATTACCTTCTTCCTGCAGTTTATCAGGTGTGTTACCTTATCGTGGATTCGTTTTAAGGACGTTCAAAAGTATTTATTATATATTTATATATAGTTACATAGATATTTAGCGCATTGCTAATTGGAAGAAAACAATCGCTAATAGCTATCGAAAGTCATATTTTCATAGGCATCCAGGATTTAACGCGACGTTTAATTCGACAGGTATATCAACGTTTTTCGTTTCACGAGGAGTGGTTCATTTGGCAGAAAATGAATTAAAAATGAAAAGTGGTACGTTTTCACGAGAGAATTTATTTTTGAAGGGTAGCTTCATAAAGGTGCTCGAACACGTGGATTTGATGAGTGGTTAATCTCGTTGATTGACGAGCATGTTGCTATTAGCAATTTTTACGTTGCAAGTGTAAATTTTCACTAAACCGTACTAAAAATTCTGCATTGTCCGTCGCACTTAAAATATTTAATAAAACATCAACTTTAAGAACGTACGATTGATTCGAACTTAAAGATATCTGATCGTGGAGCAAGATTAAAGTTATTAGAAAATTCGTCTGGCTCTCACGACCGATCAATCATCATAGAATAATGTAGAAGGGTGGATGAGGACCCATCTGGTAGACCCTGAAATTGTGACGTTGTTTTCCCAAAATTGGGAACAGGTGCAACATTTTAGCGTCGCGTGCATGATATCCCCATACATCATCACTGTAAAAAAACGCGTACAAATTTCGTGAGATCGCGTGGTAAATGCCATCATCCCCTTTTTTATAATCTCCTATTAACCGAAGGCTGCAAAATTCTTGCACGTCTTTGGAATATTAAACAATTTTAAATCTCAGCAAGCGTTCGTGCTTTTTTAATCATAAAATAATTACTGTGCATTAAATAAAAGTACCAAGTTGCTGTAAGTAGCGCTACTATTTTTAAGTACAAAATAAAGCAGATAAATGTCGAATTAAATATTGAATAAAATCAAATAAGCATTGAATAAAAGCAAGGTACTAAACAAAAGTACCTGATATCGAATGATAAAAGAAGAACACTGATACGCGGCACTCTCGTCGATTTATCATTAATTAATTTCACGAGTATCGAAGGATCGTTATTTCCACAATCTTCTGGAGTTTTTCGAAATCGAATATACGATTTCTCAAGAACGGTAAACGCGAAGGAAAAAAAAATCTGCGCTGAAACGCTCGTAAATCGTTAAGGATATAGACGTTTATGTGCAAACGGATTTACAACGTCGCAAACAATAACCGTGCATGACGAGGTGTTTACCTTGTCAGAGAAAAGTGTAGATAATGAAGAAACTGCTATCGTAAATGATAATGAAACGAATAATCTCGACGGAAATTCCAAACGCGCACAAGTCCGAGCGATCGATAACAACCGCGCCCGTTGTTTTTCCTTGAAATTCTTCGAAAAATATCTGAACCACGTACTTCCGGTTGCAGTTCTATCGAGCACGGTTTAATTCCCTCCTCCCCTCCCCTCCCCCCTAACATTTTTAACCTAATTTCCGACAACGTGGACCGCAATCAAGCGGTTGAACAAACGTGTAATCAAAATAATTGAACCTTCGGTTTTACGAGGGACTCGACGCAACGAAAACATGAAAAATTTTAATCAATATTGGCTTTACGGAAGCTGTATCCGTTGTTGACGGAAGTTGGTCGAAGGAAAATATTTTCTTGGATTATATCTGTACATTCTTCATCGAAAGTTTATTATCTATTTCCTTTCCGTGTCGGTAGATTTTACGAAAATAAGGGTGTTGGTTTCTTTTCGTTGGAACAACGAAAATCGGCCTTGCGATTTAACAATCACGGAGCGGATAATAAATCGTATCGAAATTTGACGTGTTACAATGGAACGGAGAAAGTACGCGAGTCAATAATATCAAAATCATTAACGCGTCAAGCTGAAAATGTACTTCGAAACTTGGGATTAATTGATTTGAAATAAACTGTCGATGCAAATTGTTAATTTGTGGTAATCGCTGGAATTGATATTCATTGTGTTGATGCAACGGGAAAGCAATCGAACGTGATAATATCAAATAACGGTTTTTTGATCAATTTCATTCCGGGAACCGAAGTGCAATTTGAAATCTAACAAATGGAAGAAAACCTACAAAATTTATTCGAACTTTACCGATATAAATATCACTTTACATTTGATATCGTATTCAAATAAAAATTACGTTTTATTTCCTATGAAAATGGCGGTAAAAGATGTTAAATTTAATGTAAATGTAATATTACACTATCGATAAATAGAAATGGGGAATGATTTCATTAGTTTTTCCCTTTTTTGAGATAGGAAAGAAAGGTGTCAATCAAAAGGTTGTCAGAAGGGTGAAAACACAGGGTGTCAATGATACCGAAAGATTTAAGTAATTTAATTCTATTTCTTAATATAGCTTACAAAATTGTATTAAATCCTATTTTCTACTTACTCTTACTTGTCACAGCCAACATTTGATGCGGTTCCTGTCCATTCTTGATGGATTGTCCTCTTAACCATAGTCGTATTAACCCTTTAACTCGAGTGGCGCCTCTAGAGCGACACATGTGATTAATTAGAATATTCTCAAATGTAAAATTTACGAGTTATTTACATCAGAAAGTAATTCTTTTCTTTGAAATAAGGCTTTTGAATTTTGGAAGCTTTACTGAAAAACTTATTTAGATTTAGTTGCATCCAAAAATGCTTCGAGTGCAAAGGGTTAATACAACATTTTTCAATTTTTAAAGAACACTGTTTCAATCCTTGATCAATTCTTGCAAAATAATTCAATTCCAAAGGGGGTTAACCGTATGCGGCAAACGCAGTCGCGTGAATCTTTAGTCACCGAAAGAAGAAGCGAGTCGAAGAAGCGGAACGCACGAACGTGTCGCGAAGCGGTCTTGTAAAAATGCATGAGACGAATAATGCAGGATCGAGGGGCAATTTAACGAGACCATATTCACCGACGGGGTGGGTAGAAAAAAAAAATTGTTCGCTGTTCATCGATCGACGAATCCACACGGGTGTCCCGGTGAATTGTCGGCAGACCGGGGACTGAGTGAAATTCTCATTAGCGTGGATCGTAGGCCACACTCTCGTCGCCTCTGCATTCCCTGTAAGACGGAGTGCGAGCGGGCCGAGACGGCCGCACGATATTGCAACGGGTACCGGGACACGAAATTCCTCGTATCGGGGATGTACCGTCGCATTAATTAGAAGGAAACACGGGATCCGTAATGCGCGACATCCGCCACTTTTCCACCGCTACCGCGTGTACCCTGATAATCATAACGCGAGCAAGTAAAATGACCCGTCCAGACACCGTCCGTTTCGTTGTCTAATCACGAAAATTCGTACCCAGTGTCACGTAATCCGCTTTCGTAACAAATAAATTAACGTATCGATCAACGTTGCAATCCGCTGTATCAAATTTTGTACGATACAATGGTTATTTAAACGCTCCTTTATCCAATACACGAAAGCTTCGCGTTCGATGATTTTATTGCTCAACGATCGAAGTAACACGATACAGATACGTTTTCCATGCTTAATTAAGCGAAAACAAGGTATTCCCTGGTTACGCTCTGTACGTACCTGTGTTTAATACGGCACGAACGAAATTATCTATCACTGAACATTGGAATTTAATTATTCGCTCTATTATCAAATATTTGTTAATCGATCGTGGTAACTGATATTCGAATATCCGTCTTTGCAAAAATAATATTACAAGGACCGGCTCATCCGCAAAGGATTAGGAAAGTAATAGGGGTGGTTCGTTGAGGTGACCCTACGCATCAGGTTTATTGAATATTTGCAAGGAAATCCAGCCGCAAATTTAATTAAGACCCTCTGAAATTGAAGGTCAGCCCCGGGTTCTATGAGAGTTTTGAGGCTTTCATGGTCTGGTTTATTATGGTTCGATGTAAGCCGGGTATACGCAACTCTTTTAATCGATCGGTTAAAGTCGAGCAATTAAAAGCTCATTAGCTAATTGAACAATATTCTACTTGTTATTGTACGACTGCCACACTGACGATTCACATGGTCAGACGCGAAAACGATAATTATTAAAGATGCGATCAGCTAATTTTCAAACTTAATTAATTTACATCATTTATATTTAGTTATCTGGCTATTAAAAGTATGTAATATGAACAAATTATTTAGCATTGATGTTAATCGATATATGTACTTCTGATCTTAATGTTTTTAAAATATATTGTACAATCTGAACTGCACAAATTGCAACGATCGTGCGGTTAAATTACCTGTTTTCGTATTCAGGGGGGAAAAAGAGTTGGACCAATGAATCAGAATTTCGTTGAAAAATCCAAATTAATCGCCACCTTTTGTATCGTATTTATCCATGGTCGAAAGTTAAAGCATTACTTCGAACAGCGGCGTTGTTCGGCCGGTATTAATGTAAAAAGTTGGAACGAAGGGGTAGCCGGTAGTTTTTACAAGGTGTATTGGAAAATATGAAATAAGCCGAGCTGTTAACGGCGCATCGTAGCTCTTCGTTTCTACTTACTTACGAAACACAGCTTCCTCGAAACTTAGAGCAACTCTCAATTGTTACTCGAGTTTAGTTCGGGCCAAGTGAATAGAAAATTCCTTCGTAAATCCTGCGAAGGGAACAGGAGAATCAGGATGCACTGTTTACAAGGGAAACATTTAAATCCCGGCTACGAAACTTTAACTTTTGTACGCTTCATCATTTTTTTAAACGCAAACACGATCAAATATTTTCATCCACTCGCTAGACTATTAAGCAGAAGTAAAACGAACGATCGAATTATCAAAGCCTTCTACAAAATTCATTTTATCGCTTGATCTATATTTTTATGTATTTTCGATTGTTAAATAAAAAATTATCCGATACGATAACCTTGATATTGAGATTCTCTGGGAACATAAAAATATATTTTTCGATTCATGGCACGGTAGAAACAATCCTACGGGTTATTAATCCTTCGAGGGTGGTTCGTATCGTTTTGAACAGGATTCGGTGCATTTTTATAGAACGTGTTAGGCTTTGGCTGAATAAAGTGAAAAGAGAAGGGAAAAGGAAATAGTTTTATTCAATTCGCTATACACAATCTTCCTGTCTTTTGTCCCCAGACGATTGCTCGTTTTTGACGGATTCCGTAAACGGGGTTTCGTTGTCCGCATTTTTCCCAACGGTCGGTCCCCACGTCTTCGAGGGTCGAAACAAACTCCAGTCCCTCTGCGGACAATTAAACCGAAAGTCAGATTCTTTGAACAATCACCAAGCCGAGTTTATGCAAACAGGTTGAGTCAAGGTTTCAACGTTTTATTTGAACTGCACTGCGCCAATCGCGAACACGATGAAAGGCTCTACGGAGAACGGATTGTTCTCTATTCCTATTGACCGGTCAAACGCTTCTTATAATATAACGTTATCCTATTCTAACTATAATGAATATTGAAATTTCTTTGAATTTTGTTTCAAAGAAAAATGATCGAGTTTCGAGACGAAAAGACGATACGATAACGTTAACCGTTTATCCAAGGAGGATCGTTGTATCGAGAAACGGGCGAGTTTCCTCACGGCAGCTACCCTCGCAGGTGATTCTCTTTCTTACCGTTGGCCTAGGTCATATCTTCGCGAACCGCACAACTAGTTTCGAAACTGTGCGGGCAGTCGAAAACAGGAGGGAAAGAGATAAGAGTAATAGTAAATTTATCGGCTAACACAAAGCGGAAACGGTCAAGAGAGGAGGGCAGAAAATAGTGGGGTTCGATCCGAACGATGGAGCGTGAACGAAACTTTTCGTTTCAAAGTACGATTACCTACGTACCGTGGAAAAACTTGTATTAAGACGTTGAAAGTTCCGCGAGATTTTTACAGTTGAAAGGGGCAACTTTTAAAACGGTGCACGCCTCCCGGGGGCTACCCGCGACCCGAGCCCGGTGCAATCCTCCCTTAAAAATATTCGCGATCCGTCGACAGCTGGAATTATTATCAAGATATTACCGAGTGCTGTGCAATTTTCCACGCGATAAGAATGCACCGGCGTTGAATCGAAAACGGCTGGGTCGTTGCGTATCAAACGGGGATTTTCGAAACGTGATTCGATGACATAAAAGTATCATGAAACACCATTTACGCCGATTTGATACTCGAAGTTTGACGATAATAACTTCATAAGTGTTTCATCAAGATTCTTCGTACAAAATGGCGAGCTACCGCCACGATTCGATGACATTAAAATGTCTCGAAACAGCGCTTGTGGTATATCAAATTAAAGCTTAAGACTTGCTCAAAATTAAATGGCTGGTTTTTTATAAAAAAGTATATAATGTTATTAACAAATACTGATAGTGTTCAAGGAACAGCCGTCTATTTTGACGATGAAACATTTTTATTAGTTTCAGTTTTGAAAGTCGATTATTTAAACTTCAGAAATGATTTGAAACCGGATATCGAAGCGGAAACTTTTATAATATTAAAATTCATAAGCTGCGTATTTTTGTTTCTTTCTTTTTTTTTTTGTTTTTGTTTAGTGACCAATTTTAAGAGATGAAACAAACTGGTGCTAAATTGAAAATTTTCATCTCGTCCAGTGATGGATTTCCCGTTTGCTAATTCCGGACCGTTTTTATAAAAAATGTAGAGAATGAAATGCTACCGTAGCTTTTCATTCTGTACG
Source organism: Anthidium xuezhongi (assembly GCA_022405125.1). Taxonomy (NCBI): domain Eukaryota; kingdom Metazoa; phylum Arthropoda; class Insecta; order Hymenoptera; family Megachilidae; genus Anthidium; species Anthidium xuezhongi. The sequence goes on along the minus strand of CM039650.1, from coordinate 3,709,735 downwards.
TAAGTAATTAAAAAACAGGGGTATATTTTAACGAAATGAATTCTTCCTGTCTCCTTCGGTTTTTCTTATTTTATCCTCGGTTTCCTTAGTAGATTAATAAAAGTGCTCGTATTTTATGACGCTGCCGTATTTATACAAAGAACTTTGATCTTAAAAACTGGTCACAAGCAGGCAAGTACGTTTCCCGTTTAATTTTCCAACGCGTTTCAATGTTTAAAGTCTTCGTTGAATCGAAACCAATTTTGCCTCGACTTCAGACATGATAATCATTAAACCCTTTGACGAACTAGATTCGATTAAAGCTACCAGCTTCGTCCTCAAAGGGTTAAAGAATAGCAATCGAACAATTATTCATAATCTCGTAGCTGTTCGATACTGTGGAAATCGAAATGAAGACAATCGAAATGAAAATGTGCATCAAGACTCGGAGCTATCTATTAAATTTCACGGAACTTCGTGATAGGAATCGCACCAGGGGGAACCGTTGAGTTAGGATCCTCACGTGTGCAATTCGCGGAAAGGGTTCTCCTAATAATATAATTCTACACAGACGAACAGCCGTGCAAAAAGAAACGAGATACCACGGGCTTGGATTGTAAGCAAACATTTACCTTCGCAATTTTCCTCGTATCGCTGGTACAGGATTTAAAAAGGAAATATCGAATGCGTGCCTCGCATTTTTAAACGTCGAACGGACCTGATACGCGTTCCAAAATAATTTCATTATACCTTTATTATTACACTTAATCACCGGTTATATTCTTCTATTTTATCGCCGATTACTGTTAACGGAGTTTTAACGATTTATCGCCAGCTATTTTTAAGATCGAAGATGAGATTGTTATCGGTGTTACTTTAATTCCCATTACGCGTTCGCATACAATTAAATCGTAATTATTCGCGAGAAAAATTTTCGATTAGGAATGCTAACAGCATAATTCTCATTAAAGTTGTAACGCGGACCTCGCGCACCTTTGTAAACAGTTCAGTTTGAACGAACCCGTGAAATTAGACTGCTAACTTGAACAACAGCTTCTACTTTAATGAAGATTGTTCTTTGCTCTATAATTGAAGAATCAAATACGGAAATAAGGAGAATCAAGGCGGGATTCAATTACGAGCCGCGGTAATGTGCAACGCGAGAAACACGGTGTCAAGAGAAACATGTTATAAGGACAATTCGTTAATTAATTACGCTGTAATCGAATAATTATTGCAGATAGCGCGTTAATATCGCGACAAATCTGCTAAGCGGATTATCGCTGGCCAATACTATCAGCATGAAAATACAGAGTATCAAAACAAACTAAAAATTGCATAAATCAAAGAGGAAATAATATTAAATCGTAATTGATTCTATAAATCTCTGAGAGCACAGCTTGGTCTTTACAGGGTCAAAGCACGATTTAAGAATTTAATTCGATTTAAAATTCATTGGTATTCTCATTTCTTTTAAATATCACACTACTTCCATTTCCAATTAAAAAACTTTCAATTGTTACACATCAATCGATTTCAGAATACACAAAATTTAACATAAAAATGTTACAAATCTTACAGAAAAACAAATGCATAAAATGTAAATCGGTCCGTCCATTGTTTCAATAAAAAACCAGCGACTTTGTATTTCGAATATCAATGAAACGTTCATGGAGTTGTTTTTCAGCAAACCTTCAAATTTAATCTGATATACCTGTGTTATTTTGAATTATGTTCGAATTACCATTCGAATCGTGATCGAGCCGACACGGCCGGCGTTAAAACTGAGACGTTACGGTGTTCGTTATCTCAAAAACGATACTTCGGAAAGAAAAAAGAACGAGTGCAAGCATAAAAGAGCGATAAAAGTATAAGAACATTCCCTTTAAAACAAACCTACAGTAAAAGCTTGAAATATTCCCGTTATTCTGCGCGGACGAAACATTTCTCAAAAAAAAAGAAAAAAACGGGGAAGAAAAAAAGAAACACGCCTGAGTAGCACCGACCAAGAAGAACCTTAAAATAGGTTATTACAGTCGGAACCGTCGTAAACTGTAAACAGTACAAGCGACGTTCAAGCGGCAAGGAACGTATCGTAAAAACTGGCAGCAGTTTGCATAATAATTGCCAGTTTGTCGAGCATTATTCTGGCTGATATCTCGATTCGGCTTGTAACCGTCCGTTTCCACCGTAAACTACGCGATTTGATATCGTGCAATTGCCGGTAATCGGTCGACGAATTAATGCGCTTACACTATCGTTCCAACGACAGAAATTCCTTATCAAAATGAACGTATGACGTTCGTTTCTTTTTTGTACTTTGATTCCTGTACTCTGAAATAACAAGACGCACGTTTCGTTAAATTTTGAGAAGAATATAGCTTCAAAATTGATCGAAAACTGTAATCTTTCTGGTTCTTAGTTAACTCATTACAGGCAACCCTCCTATAACACGGTAGATAGGTTCCTAGAAAAAGAGGGTTACTTAATATATGTATAGCAACTTATAACAAAAGATGAAAAAGAAATATATTATTAACCAAATAAAATGATAAATAAATAAATTATAGTTTATTTATATATTTTCATATAAAAGTACTGTAGTTTATTATTCTTTCTTGTTATTATTTTAAGACATGTTATCCAGTGCTGTAGGAAGGTTACCTGTACTACATTTATTTTATTTCTTTAAGAAATCATGAGGGAATTTAAACTTTAATTTTAATTTTCATCGGTTTCCTTCTTTTATGCAGTTATCAGGAATTATGACAAACTTACCGGACCCTTCCAAACTCGACGAACGAAAAAGAACAGCATGGGTGCCAGGGTCGACAGACCGATCAGTATTCCAATTGCGTTCGCCCAACCAGGGAATGTGTACCCTCCATACTGAGGCAATTCGTACGTATATATTTGATACACGAACACCGCCTGCAGAGGGGAAACAAAACAGAAAAAAAAATAGACTATTATTTCTTGCATGAATTCCATGGGGGTGTAGCGAGGTTACGGTACAACGACCAATTAAAAATTTGATATTTTTAAACGAGAAAAAGTTCGATCTATCCTCTCCAGAGCGTTCCTTGTCCATTTTATTAAAGAATTGTTCAATTGAAATAATACATCGCTTTATGTTACTGACAATTGCTTCGATACGATTGGTACTGATAAATCAACCCACGCTCAAATTTCATTTAATCAAACAATATTATTAATATTCTATTAATGATATGAAATATTGAACTGAAACGTTAATCGAAAAACTTAAATATTTCATGTACATAACAATTCCCTGACGACAACAGTTTATCAATAGAAACAACATACTCTGTACCATTTTAAAACTTAAAGTTTTCAATAAATGATCAACATAAACTTTTCATTAATATTTTAAATAACTAGTTAGATAGACAATAAGACTGCTCTTTGACTACCAGCTAATTTTTATTAGAAATTATTTTAATTACCCTTAACCTCATATACATACCTGAAGCCCTATTTTGAAATTATATGCAGTCATTCTCGTCAAACTTTGGACTTTGAACTGATATAGTAGAAGTATAACTTTACGACAGTTTCATGTCATTAAACATTATTAGACTTAGTATGTTTGATATGCTGATGCTTCAATTACGAACCCCTGAAACTGCAGTAATTTAATTCTTATCTTCTAAATGTCAGATTACCTCTTTAACTATTATCTCTCAACGTGTAACATTCTTTCATTCAAGGATTTAGATCTGGATTGCAGTTCTTAACATAATCCTTCCCCTCACAGACAATGATCCAAACAAAAGATCGAAATAATATAGAACACCATAGTGCACGTGAGAAGATGAACAACACCGAAGTATTCATCAACGTTCACTAACCATGGATCACTTAAAGCCAACATCGTCAAATTGACGACCTGTTCGATGCAAGACGTTGAACCAGATACCGAGCAGCCCTCTTCCAAAGTTCCTAATGGGTGTTAAAACGTCCTTCCCTCCCCCTAACTCACCCCTCAAGAACTTCGAATCCTCCAAGTAGGTTGTTAGGTTCACCTACATAGCAATTCTATTCTCGATCTGGTTTGCTCATGAAAATCAACGACAACTATGACAAATAATCAGCGATAAATTGTCGATCGACCGTGTACCTTTTTTTCTCCCCCCCGCCACTTTTCCAATGAAAAAAAAAAAGAAAAACGAACGAAGCATCGCTCTTTCCCCGACAATCGATTCGATTCGTGTGCGGGACACGGGTTATCGATTCGATCCGTTGTTTTAAATCAACCCCCCACCCGCCCCCTACCCCCTGCATAGAAGACCGATAATCGACTGGGGAAGGAAAAGCCGGCCGATTGAGTGGCGCGATCATTTATTTCGCCACGATTGGCGATCGCTAAAATGGAACGTGACAGGAGTTTGAGCAACAACTCTTCCCCAAAGGGGAACGAACAGGGGGAGGAATGGGGACGACCTAGCCCCGGTTTTTTTCGCGAACGTATACGTATAATAACTGTACAGGGTGTTCCGGCTGACACGCGTTTCTCCGGCTTTCGAGGTCTTCCCTGCGCGGTTTCATTTAAATTCATAGGGGTTGCGATACGGGGTTTGTAATCGTTGATGATTTTAATCGGAATAGAATTGAAGAATTCTAAGAGTTATAATTACATTGCTTATATATCTATCACTATCCTTTAAAGAAACAACACAATTATACGCTATTAACTTATAAATTGAACTATGTGATGTTACGTATTTATATAAAATTTATAATATTCAATATTATACAAGCTTTCTGTAATTTCTGTAATTTTCAATTTGAAATCCGTCAAAAGAATTAAAATATTTGAAATTATTGCAATGTCCACTTGGTACTTATGACAGTACCCTTACAATTTTAAATTCCTTTCAATACGTAATAAGTAATTGTAAGATAGGTACTATGACAATTGTTCTATGAAAATGTCATTGGAATAATTATCGATAGATAGTAACAAGTTTTTTATTAAATACAAATTTCTTCCTTGCCGTATCACCCATATTGGGACCCCTCGCACGTCGTGTCGCTTACGAACAGGTTAACTTTAAATAAAATTCAGCCGGGTCTACGGAATCCCGTGCTCGCAAGGAAAAAACGGTTTTTAAGGTTTCCGAAGGTGAAAGAAGTACTTTCGGGTAATGAAGTTAGACAGGACACCGTGTAGAAGCCCGTGGAGAAACGTAAACAAGAGGGAAGCGGTCGTATCTTCTCGTTAAAGCGATCATCCCCTCGAACTAGTGTCATTTCCTGCGCGCACGTACGCAAAAGGTTGCGCACTGTAATTTTTTATGCTCGCAACCGACGACGGTGTAAAGGGAAAAAACTTACGCGTGAGATACTTCCTGTTCCGCAGCAGGATCTGTAATCACCGGTCGCGCTCGTGCCCCACAAAAGGACGAAACTACGATTTTACGCGTTATCCCCGACTTTTTTTCTTGTTTAGAAAGCAAGTATCGCGGATAAAAAGGAATTTAACGGACAAGAAGAAAAAAAGAAAGGAGAACGAGCGCCCGTTGTCCCTTGCACAGTTTTGCCGGTTGAATGTAACCGAGTTGCGTTGCCAAAACGCGGCGAGAAAACGTTGCTGCATACTTTATGCAATTCCAGGACCAAGGAAAACACGGCCATCCCGTTTATGCTAAACCCTTAATGTAAACATTTTATCGCACGTTGCTCGTAAAGATAATTAAACGCGTGTAAATACGGATTTGACGGGAATCGAGCGATGGTAGAAAAATTATCGCGAGCTTCTCGTGCACCGTAAATTCCGTTCCACGTAAAATATTGTAGAAAACAAGTATTTTTATTCTAAAAAGAAATGGAGACATTTTAATACCGTTCCCATCTTTTAGCTAATTATAAATTATAATAAGCTTACTTTAGAAACGAAATACTGGAATTATGTTAACAAAAGTTCCGATCGATTCACCTCTTGTTACAAAACTTACAATAATACCTGACACGACGAAGTTGCTTGATACAGTTTATTTATAAAAATAATTATTTGCAAATATACCACCGTTGTTCGTTATCCTTCTCTATTACAGTCGACGATAAATATTTCAAAATGTCCCCGGCGTTTCTTTTACCATTTCAATTACCGTGTCGCGAATCCTTAACATCGTAAATAATATATGATCGAATAAAATTTCACGATATCTCCCATAAATCGTGGCTCTAAATTAAAGGTCACAGAAGAAGATTCATATATACTTTTTTATCTCATCCAGCAACGAAACAAATATCTGTATTCATTTCACGGTTTTATTAACTTTTCAATAATTAATCTAAAGTTGCAGATATCGCGTATACGGAACTTCCTTTTCCTTTGTGATCATAATTATTAAGAGAATACTTGGAAGCTTGGAGCAACTTTAATTTACGTCGATGTAAAAAATGAAAAACAATTGCGACACGAGCTAGGCGAATCACGTTCCAGGGAACTTAATCGTTCAACCGATACCAAAAAATGTCGCGCTTAATAAAACGGTCGATCGATCACCTGGGTGACCCAGGTCTGGCTGTCGAGATTCTCGACTCCGGGGGTTTGGAGGGAGGGACAGAGATCGAGCACGATAGGCATCGTTGACGAGTGTGTTACGATAGAATGGGGTGAGGAATCTTAATGATGAAAATCGCGAATGGCGGCTCGAGAGAATAATGATCATTACTCGGTTCTTCGTCGCGCCGTTTCCGTGTGTTCGCCACCTGGATTGGGTGATCCAGATTCCAGCCGGATTCTCAGATTTTTTTTTTAAGAGAGAAGTGGCCGCAATGGGACATAATTATTTGGCCCGTGATTTTTTCAACGGCCCTCGTCGGCGACGAGATCGGCCGCCGAACGAGAGACGAGAGAAATAGAAAGGAAGGGAAAATGAACGCGACAACAACGATCATAGCAAGAAGAGTCTAAAACAAACGGAAAATCGATAACGTCGTGGGAAACGCTCATAAACCGACGAAAAAAAAAAAAACAGCGAGACTGTAAGAATACCGTCAGCGAAAACACTCCGGGAAATAGAAGGGATTAACGTCTTAACCCGCGAGCGGTACAATCCAGAGAAAGAGAGAACGTCTGTGTCTCAGACACGGTTTTATTCAGCCCTTTCGTGAACACCTGGAAACTTGTAGAGGTGCTCGGAAACGCGGCTGTGAAGAAAGAGGCCTAAGTTGAGAGTCAATTGTAACCCAGATCTAATAATATCTTTACTAAAGTTAGATGTACAAATTCTTGAGTGGAAAGATTTGTTAAATGATATTTAAAAAAGTATTAAAAAATTAAATTAAGAAGTAACGTTTATGTTTTAACTTAAGTTACATTAAAAATAAACGAATAACTTTTACATTAATTTACATTATTCGATTTTACTTTATCACTGAAATGTTTTCAATTATAAAAACAATATCGAGTCCCTAAAAGTTGATTCGATTAAGAAGCATTGTAATTTACATGTTATAATTAAAATTGCAAAAACCACGAAATGTATACAGGATCGTTTTAAAATAATCTGTATATTTTATTGTGTTTACCAGTTACGTTTTTATTCAATCTGTTTGATTTATTCAAATTATCGATTCGTTTATTAAAGAGGCGTTGATTGTGCTTCGTTGTTTACTCGAGTATTAATTTGATATAAAAAAAAACACTGGAGTTAAGAATACTCGACTGACAAGAATAAAGTACTCGTTACGTAACTAATTAAGTGGGAATAACTTGACCTCGATAGAAACAAAAATCACAAAGAGATAAAATATGTGCTTCATCCACTCAACAATTACCATTTGTTATAGTTAAATCGTGAGTTACAGTTAGAGCATAACGATTCTAAAGGAATAGAAAATGAAAAGGAATTTAATGAAAGAAAAAATTAATTTCTTTTTCTAGTAATATTGTATCATAGTAGTAATATATGTTAGTCGAACAGTGTTAGGAAACTTTCCACGCTTTGACAATTGTTGTTCTCAAAGTTTAGGGAAATTTCATGATATAACTCGTGTCTATTAGGAAATTGACTTCAAGACTGCAATATTAGTAAGCTTTCAACCCTCTGTTGAAGTTAGTTGCAATGTTTGCAGTAGAACGTTAGAATAAATTTCCTTCCAAATACAGTTTGTATACGAAACTTTCGACCAACAACATACGTAAAATGTAAACTGTAATAATAGAACGGATTGTTCGATGCTTCTGTTTGCCTTCAGATAGATAACAAAGTGAATGTACACGAATGATTAAATTACAGACAGGAACAAACGTATAGGAATTTTATAAAATTTCATAACGGCTGTTCAATGATAATTACCCACCTTGAAATACCTTTAAATTTCAGAAATGTAGAAATATTTTCAAATTCATGGTTTGCGCATTGAAGACCAAAGAGCAAGGAAATTATAAAAATTCTATTCATTCGAAGTAAATTATCGTACATGTCTACCTCGAGCAAAGTTAATTACATTCAATGAAACGTAATTAACTTTATGAAACTATAATGGAGTCGAAACGAAGGGATCAGAACGCTGGCTGCGAACGCATAAACCAAAGGTATGTGTAACAACAACCCGGCCTGACGTATCCTACAGGATATTCCCAACATTTCACGCCATTGGTTTCCGCCGTTGAGGCGCAAAATGCCCTCCCGCCGGTATCCGGCCATTCGTAAAACAAACTCCGCATCACGATGGTTAATTATCAGCGAATAGCTGCGGCATAGTTTCTTGCTCGTATTCCAAGGATTCGGAACACGGAAGCGGGGTAACGCGTCAAGACACGGACACCAACGGGGGGGATACGGAGTATGAGGGGGGTCAAGGATTGCAATGCACTTACCAGACAGGTGATAGGCGCGAGCACGACCCAGCTGAGCCACCAGTATCCACGTAGTAAAAGGCCGAACCGCATTTGCATCTCGGCGATGTTACGCAGGAATTTGTTGCAGCCGTAGCACCAGGATACCACGCCGACCTCGCCGATGCCGATCAATAGTATCGCCCAAGAAGCGGTGTTCCAGTCCATCAGGGTGAACAGGTAAACACCGCCGTTGAACACCATCGGTATAGCGAGTAGCCAGCAAGTGACGCATATACCCAGCACCACGTAGCTCTCGTGTTTTCGTAAATCTGGTCGCTGGTCCAATATGGCGGTGTTTATCGCTTGTACGCCTGCGAACTGTACGTATCGTAAAAAGCAACGACCGGGCTATGTTGCGCACGGGGGTTGGATTCGATGTTCGCCCGCCGGGAATTCTCGTTACTCTTTCTCTCTTATTCTTTTTTTTTTCTTCGTTACAATTTTTCCTGTTTGCTTTTTTCCCTTTTCCCCTCTCTATCCTTCTTTTTTTCTGACGCGGTCCGTCTTAATTACCCTTCAGCGGACTGGCTGCAGAGAGGACAGGAGAAAGCGCACGGAAAACAAAGGCCCTTTCGCTCGGTTCCCCGTAGGTCTATCTGTCCCCTGTTCTCCTCTCTCCCGTTTCCCCCCGTCTTGTTCGTTTACCTTTCCGGGGCTCTCTCATTCGAAGGAGAAAGGTAGCTAGGAGGAGGAGAAGAAAGGTGTGGATTTCAGTGGAACGGCGAACCATAACTCTTTCCATGATATACGAGCCCCGAGGCGGACAGAGGGGCAGGCGATGCAAAAGTAACACGGGCACGATCGTCTGGCTACTTGCAAGCACATTTTCGCCCCGCAGCTCTTTTGACGAGCAACGGCAAAACCGGCGTTTCGGCTCTGTCAGCCTCTACTTGAATAGCACCTTCTTACGGGTACGGGACGAAAAATATTTTTGCATTCTGTTTCTACCCCTCGACCGGTCTGGCTAACACCGTCCAACGTATAACGCGGTACTTGAAACTTTAAACAACATCGAAATACGATGCGTTTCATTTTCAAAAGTCTCCACGCTCTCTGTCTTGCTCCCCTTTTGTTTCTTTCTTTAGTCTCGAGTACCGTGAAAAACCGACTTCTTGCGCGATGTTCCCTTTAAACTTAAGGGGCTATTCTCATTCGCGATGCTTACTTTTAGGCCATTCTTTAAAACTACGAGTTAACGTGCCAACATACTCTTGGATTCATCGATCCGTTGAAAATATTCCTATCAGATGTTTAAAACGATCAATAATGAAACGTCACGAATGTGACAAAATTATTAAGTTTGAAAAGGTATTATAAATTGACAGATTATTGCAAAAATAGTAAATACATTGCTTGAAGTTTTAAATAAATAAATCGATTCACAGCCGTATACAAATTTTCGATCGAATGTTAATAATAAACACGTTAATTTTTAGTTTTAAGCTGCTTCGGATCCCCGAACGAGGATATCGCTTTAAAAACGCTTCATTTTTTAATGAACCCCCGAAGAATCGTCTCGGTTGAAATCCGTACGATCGATCGTTAAGTTTCGCAGAGAGAGAAATGCACGGTGTCGTTTAATATACTTACTTGGCTACCGATACCGAGAATGAACAGCATGGCGAAGAATAGAACGGCCCAGACATTGGGCCAGGGCATCCGCGCTACGGCTTCCGGGTACGCGATAAAAGCCAACCCTGGGCCGCTTTCGATTACTTGCCCTAGTGGTAACCCCATTTGCTTAGCCAGGAATCCCATGATGGAGAATATCACGAAGCCGGCGTATATCGAGGTGAGCAGGTTGGTAATGGTCACGAAAATCGCGTCCCTGAAGACGAAAATGTACTTTAAGAAGTAAGACGTCAACCCCGTGACAAATAAAAAGAAATGTTTCATCGATCGGGAACCTGATTGGTAACTTGTTTCATATTTCACATAACTATTTGTGAACAGACGTTTCGTCGGAAAAGCTTTCCTGAATTTTTTATAATAACCTGGTGTATTTTAGACATTCCTGCAATGAATTTTTCATCCGTTTCTAATTTTATATTGTAAGTAATAATGGAAAGGTTAAATGCACTTTATTTAAAAATACCTCGGGTCCAGGTAAGTGTCAAAGTCTTTTAAAATAAAACATAATATTGATTTTGAGCCGAATCAAGAAGCAATTCCAAACCTCTGACCTGAATTAAACAATTATTTTAGGAGGATGGTTCAAAATGGTATACAGGGTGTTACTGTTTTATTCAATTAACCGTCACAAAAACCGAAAAAACAGGGCCCACTAGAGAGTATGTGACCGCGTCAGGGTCAAGTCGAAAAGTCTTTTTACCGTCCTGTGACCCAGCGAGGGTCATAGAGGGTCCTTGAGCGGTCATAAATTATTTTACATATTATTGAACCGCGAGCAAAGACGATACAATACTATAGGATTAGATATATCTTTATTACGATATAAAATGATTAAAACTTCACTCCGGGTGAAGTGGCGAGTCTCACACACCCCCAGGAATTGCACGACGCCCCTGGGATGAGTAAACGCATTGAAAAAGGTACTTTTCGCCTGCCAAAACGCGTGTATTTCTGACTTTTGCCAATTCTAAAATCTAATGCGTTCACGTGATATTTTCACAATATTACAATACCGATTTTCAGAGACGACGGCATGTTACCAGGATATAAAAGGCGCCTCTCGCGATAATGGATACACGCCGATTACGTAACCGGGTGACGAGGAAGAACAATTAATAGCCAAGGGTAAAACTCAAGCCAGCCGGCGCGGCAAGTTATGCTCCCTGCTGGCGTTTGTTCATTCGACTTATACCTCACTGATATAATTTATACGCGATGCAACGTGCAACGAATTGTAGCCGGCCGCGAGGGGAACTTCAGCCCCCGGATAATCACGCTAATTACGACTTCGAGCAATATTTCGAGAACGTGAACCCGTTCTGTCTCGGGTAGTATAGTTTTACTTGAGAGCCGCACGGACGGTTGGGCTCGCCTGGCGAACGGCATCCTGCGAAATGAAATAGCTGACAGACGCTTTGAGCGTGTGCACACCCCCGTTTAGGATCCCTTCCTCCCCCGCCCCCCGTTCGCTGTCGAAAATGCCTGACCAGAACCGGAAGCCGTAGCTTAAGCATTATACCCCGAGAATTACATTACTAGCAACTAGACGGTGTTTGTTCGGCTCACGGAATTCCGTTCCTTAGATGTATTTCCGTTCGAAACAACGCGACGACTCAAGAACAGTAACATTTCCGTCCCCGAAGGCGAATTTTCTTTACCGGATACTCGAAACAAGACGTGGTTCGGATACCGTGGAATTATCATTTGGGACAGAGATAAAGAAGTTAATAAGCCTTATTACCGTTCGATTTACTTTTATGGAAAAATGTAGCTTTAAAGTTGCAATTATTTAAATATTTCTCTGCGCGGTATGTACACCCTCCAACGAAAGTCATGAAACTAAAATTTCAAAATAAAAACAATTGGAAATCATAGAAACATTAAAAAAAACATTCTTCATATTTAACTGTACAATAATTTATTGAAAGCTATATTAAGTCGTTATTAATAGTTAAAATTTTAATTTACCTGTCTTTCTTGTGTCTTATGTATCGCTTATTGATATTTATTATTTATGTTTTTTAATATTTACCCGTACAAACTTTACTTGTGCTTGAACACACATTAGTAATTTAATTAATTAAATAAGGTTTTATAAATGTGATCAAATATTATGTGACTTTTGAGCAGGAGTGTACGTACTGCATATAATGTTTTTATATGGTCAAATATTTCAACTGATACTGTTTTATAGAGCTTTGATAGGACAGATTTGACTCTGTGCACAAATCTCGATTTGACAGGGTGTCGATCGAGAATGATGTCCTAAAAAAACATTGGTTGAAAATCCATGATAAAGAAATCCGGTATCTAGATGGAACACTTGGCATCGCTCCACGTTACGACTCTTGTGCAAAAATTTGGAACAACGAAAAATCTCGATACTTTTGCTCAGATTATAAAAAGGAGGACCGTTTTCGCATTAAAAATATTATCTGCGAAGAACATTTCGTTCTGTTTACTTTCGTGTAATGAGAAATTAATTTAGCAAAGAGAGTTTCGCGATTCGTATTTTCAAAGTAATATTTTAATTAATTATAGAAAACAAGGGGAAACGGTGTCGTAGATAAAATATTAAAATGCGAAATGATATTTTGAATAATTAAAGAAATTAAACGAAGAGGGTCAGCATAAAAGACTACGTTCAATGAAAACAGCAGGCGTAATATTCCGTCGAGATAAGGTGCACCCAGTAACGCCATGATTACTCAGGAAACATCAAGAACTTTAAGCGAGAAAATTTCTCCACATTTTTTTCTTAATATATTCCAAACACGGTGCCGTTTATGCGTTTGTGTTTATGTTTGTGATCTCTACACAAAGCAACGTCGAAAAACTCGGGAAATACTCTGTTAAAAACTTAATTAAAAGATTGCTGCTATGGTCTGAACAGCTCAATCCCTTCTCCTAATAACAACAAACTGAATTCTAATTATCTGCAGTAAATTTTATCGAACGAACGGCTTCGTTCGTTTAATTAGTGTACCATCATAAACGTTATCTCTTGAATGACATAATTGGATCAATCGTGGCCAAAAACTAACGATATTTCAAATAAAATTAGGCATTTAAATTGTTAAATTAAGCTTAGAACGACAACGTCAAAAATAATACTTTAAAGCTTAGAATATTAAAATAGACAAGGTTTGACATGGAATTTAAATCTCTTTCAAGGATTAACACTAGAACTACCAAGGGGGTCAAAATGACTTATTCCACATTTCTTATTTTGTATTACAAAATTAAGTAAGCTGATTTTTATTATGTTAAGGAATCATTCTGTATTATAATTTATATTTCATCCTTTATTTAGGGCGTTGATAGTTCTAGTGTTAAATATAAAATATAAAATTATGTTTGCATATACCTGTGACAATTATTTCGAAAATCGCTGTAGCTCGAAAGCGTGATCAAGGATCCGCAACCGATTCCAAGCGAATAGAAAACTTGTGAGGCAGCCTGTCCCCAGATACTGGTGGATGCTAATTTGGACCAGTTGAACGTGACGAACCACATCGCACCCTCACCAGCACCATCCAGTGTGGCACCTGCATCAATAATTCTAATTTAACGAATCCATTTAATAACTATCAATCATATCGATCAGTTCATGAATTTTGAAACAAGGTAATTGTATTAACTATAGTCTGTCTAAGTTGCGTTCAAGAATAGGCTCTGAATAATTTTAGTTGCCAGCTTAATAATTATAGTTCGGTAAAAGAGAATCATCTTACTTTATGCATATTTCACGCGATCGAACTTATCAATTAGCCGTTTCATCTCTATCGATTCGACGATACGTTTCACGTCGGGTTCGTTCAAACATTAATAATCACTTCGCCGTGCGCCAAAGGTATCCCGAATCCCGTGTAACATCGAAAGGAAGGAGCAGACGGTTAAATCGTATCGATCGAGAATTTTCTATTACACGAAAAGCGTTTCTGGGTACCTCTTACCTCGTATCAGTAGCGCCGTGAGCATGACGTAAGGGAAAAGGGCGGTGAAGTAGACGACCTTCCCAATGGACTGGACACCACGCATCAGGCACAGGAAGCAGATTATCCAGGCCAGGGTGAGACATCCCAACAATTCCCATCTTATGCCTCCGAAATGTTCCCACGTGGCTCCTCGCAGACCCAGCACGTAGTCGCTGGATTCGATCAACGATAATATCCGATCACGACTACATGTTTTACCTTTCTTCCTAACTTTCGCGTTCATCGCCACTCCCCCCCTCTGGATCAGACGGACGACTGTATCTCGTCATCCGATTAGAAAGCATCGTACCGTGAAACGAATTGATTCGATTAAACGCGGATAAATTTACGACGATGTTCCTGGCCGGAGATCTGTTTCGATCTTTGTATCAGGACTCGTTTCGAGCAATCGCAATTACGATACGACAGGGTGGAAAAATTGCGACAAACCTCCCCTGACACGATTTCCGTACGACGTTGAATTATCGACGAAGCATTGTTTAAAATATGCGTGGACGTACTTGTAATATTCTTCCGAGGATAAAACGCGTCGATAAAGTTGCCGAAGGGGTTGTACCTTGTCACCATCGAAACAATACGTGATGTTGCCTCCTTGAGGAAAACCGAGACTCTGACAAACCTCGGTCGCGTACATGCAGGTTCTGTTGTAAAATATCGTCGCCGAGTCGGTCTGTTGACACTCCAGCTCTTGCAGGCCGCTGTAACAACCTACAACAATCGATGTTATGGCTTTATATCGTTGATCCGACATCGTTTAACCCGGTTACGCGATAATTGTGAGGCTGCGATAAAGTTGATCGAGCTATCACAGAACACGATGGATTTATATTTACACGGTACAGGCTGTTCAAAAGTGCCGGGTTTTAAAAAGAATACAGTGTTTATTTTAAAATTGCCAAAATTTTACTTTTAAAATTGTGATACCATGATCTGAAATTTAGGAATCTTGCTTTATTGAATTATCGATTACAAAAATATTCTATTACAATTTTCAAGATAACTACAGACTTGAATTATTAACACTAGAACTACCTTTCTTTTAAATTGAAAATAAAATAGAGAAAGAAATAAATAAGGGATGAAATATGAATTCCTTATCTTAATGAAAATCGTTTACTTTGTAAGTCTTGATAAATTTTGTAATATAAAATAAAAAATGTGGAACAAGTCATTTTGACCACTTTGTTCCAGCGTTAAAGGATCTTTTTGAATGTTAAAAATGGTACAAAAAACATTTCGCGTTTGGTTTGACGAGCGTTATGTATCACTAATTTGGCACCAAGTCTCTGAACAGCTTGTACATATTAGCGGAGATACTTTGTTATGATCGTCAGGAGACCAGGACTAATTATACTAGCTCTTTGTTGTCCTCCACCGTTTATTTTAGAGCTACCCGGTTTCTACAAGGGATTTCCGGTTTGAAGAGCTCCCTTATGCGTTAGCACGCGCGCACATTTGAACGATAATGTCATTAGACGTGGCAATAAGCGGCTCGGCAGAACCTTTGCTATTTAACCCAAGAAAAATCGGATAAGCATCCTCGAACCACTTTATTACTAATTAAAACGTTTGAATATTTTGTTTAACCCCTTAAACCCCTTTTATTACGGTACTGTTCGAGTCTAGAAGTTCTGGTTTGAAGAGAAAAAATTACAAACGATTGTTATCTTATTTATCTACTTGTATTTCTTCTGCCAATTTGACACATTTAAAAATTCTCTGATAAATTACACGTGTTAGAAAAATAAGAAATTAAATTAAAAATACAATGCAATTAAGAAATTGAATGGACGAGGAAAATGTAATCGAGGAAATTTATAGAAACCTTGCAACTTTTCTCACATTATCGATTTACTGATTAATTGATCATATATGCTTTCGAATATAAACTTCAGAATCGCTTTGAAACAATTCATTTCCGGAGTTTATTTTCTCATCGCGACGGTGCGTGGATGTTCAGTTTCGCAATTTATGATTTCAAGAATTAATGAGAGGAAAATAGAAAAATAACAAGAATGTAGGGTAGAACAGAGATAAAATGGTAATGTTAATACCGACGTATCACTTTCATACTTTTAACGAAATATAATTTTTTTAAACAAATTCTATGTTACTAAATAGAATAAGATTGTATTTTAATTAGGTTAATTTGATTACATCGTGCACTTACTGTTTGTGTTAAAGTCGTTGTCGCAGTAGGCCCAGTTCAATTTTGGCATGAAGGAAACGAAAGTGTAGAAAAGAGTCCAGGCCACAATCACCATGTAGTAGACCATGACCAGCAGAATGACGACGAGGGTGCAATAACCGACACCCTGAAAAGCTGGCGCGATACGTGCGAAGGCCTGGTTAGGGCCGAGACCAGAATACTGTCCAATTGCGAGTTCCAGAAAAAATATCGGTAATCCCATGGTTATTAGCATTAAAATGAATGGTATTAAAAAAATTCCTGCAAGGATAAATAAATAGTCATGAAAATATTTCAAAATGTTTCTACAAAGTGACGAGAAGTGTATTCTAATGACATATCGAAATTAAAAAGATCTAATAAACTTATTAAAAATTGTAAAATACTGAATCGACGAGGATTGGAAATAGTATTCTGATAATCAAATGTAAATTTATTCGTTAAGAAATATTTCCTTTCCGTGCTTTCTGAAGCGGCATTATTTGAAAAGAAGAAAAATTTCCTTCAATCCAACAGTTATTTGTTAACAAATACAAAAGTAACATCCAGCTTAACGTACGATATTGCAAAGTCATTAGCAAACTTGACTCATCGACGTGGTTTTCAGGGTGCCGGACAGATAAACATCCGCGAGTCGATTAAATTCATCACGTCACCGCCGATTGGTATTAATTAAAATTTATCAGATCGTTGATTAACGCGTTGGAGTACGTTACGATGAAAAGGTCGAAACCGCCCCCGTCTGTGCTCTCTATTTTCACCCCCACCGACTTTCGTTAGAGGCCGGCGGTGAAACAATGAAGAGCCAGGGTCTGCGTAAACAGAAAAGAACAAAACGGCAGAAGTGGAAGTAAAATAGAATAATTAAAAGCCAAGTGTTCTCCGGAACGCGAGGTCGTCTCTCTTTTTCATCGTTCAGCAAATAAAGAGTAGCGCGCGCTCGTATCAACAGGCATAACCGCGCGCAGGAAAGATTTATTAAATTTCCCCAAACGACCCGGTGTCACCGGCTGCCAAACTAACGCTTAACTGTTCGAATTAACCGCTTCGTCGCGGTGTCACCTTTTGTTCTCCATTTTTTTTCCCCCCCTCCCCCGCAAGAAACGAGCTACGCTAGGAATAAATCATTCCGCGTAATCCAGTAGTGCGTTTGCTAACCCGCGGTTGTTTGTTTAACTAGCTGAGATAGACGTTTTTCTTGTCGACACGCGTAACCGCGTGCTCGCAATCCGCTGAGCAACGCGTATGTACAGGATGTACCATAACATGTGGCCGATAACCTAATTCCAGAAGTCTGCGAACGCTTAGATCATACTTTTTCTTGTAGGAAAATTGAAGAAATGGGAACCACTGGCGTAAGTCATGTGCGTTTTCAAGGCCTTGGTCGTAAGGACTTGGGACTTTCCAAGAGGGGAAGTGCCCTCAAGTGTCCTCGCGGCTAGCTTTTGCCTGGAAAAGGGCACACTCTTGTACTAACTTCAGTACAGGCGACTGTTTTCCAATAAAGTATATTTTTTATAAAACGACACTCTATTTTACGCCCACAATTCACGGATTCCTTACACATTTGAATACAGTCTGAACGTTAAATAATTTTCAGAAACGTACCGTGATCGTAAAAACAGAAGACACAACGAAACGCAAAAAGTTTTTTGAACTGCTCTTTTAAAGGACTCGACGTATGCCCATATATTATGGTCCAGCCTGTACGCAGGAACATGTGTATATACGTACCGCCATCGTTAAGATATACAAGGTAAGGGAAACGCCAAACATTGCCAATGCCAACGGCATACCCGATGCAGGATAAAACAAACTCGATGGGGTTGGCCCAGCTACCCCGTGCAGGATCCTGTGCCAGCTCCACCAAGGCACCGCCGACCCCGAGTGAAATTCTCTTTACCTGTCAATAACACGGCCACGTCATATTTGCGTCATAGAAATTATCACGGTGGCTGTACAAAGGGGAAGAGGCCGTGAAATCGAGGCCACGGCGAAGAACATTTTAAAAGGGAGCCAGCCCCCGAAACGGGGCGGGCGAACGCGCGAGACAATACAGCCGGAAGAGCGTAAACATTCCCGGCGAACCGCTCCCGGTGTTTACGTAACGAGATTAGGGGAACGAATGAATTTATCTCGAAAGTTGAAACGATTATGGAACATCGGTAGTTTAATCTGATCGAGGTAAGATAAGGGACGTTGTTCTTTTCCGTACGTCGCGTCGAAATCAACTGGTGAAACTTCGGTATCTTGCAGCAGCGCTCGTAACTCTCGTCCGCTCGGGAGACACGCTCGGTCCTCGGGCGTTCGACGAAACGTCTGTGTACACGACGAGAACTCCGGTAAACCGAAATTCCCGTCGAGGTTTCGTTTGTACGCTTGATTGGATACACTGTTCCTTTCGAGGCTCCGATTCAACGCTGTTCTTTCTTCAAAAACTTGATAACAATAGGTCCCCGGATCTCAAACAAAACTGCGATCGAACGTTCCGTTACGGTCCATAAGTATCGAACACGGTGTGGAACGATATTTGAGATACATTAATCTTTCGAAGCAGAATTTCACTTTTTAATGCTTCAGCTTTAGTAACACGTTGAATGCCACGTTGAAAATACCTAAATTCTAATTATTAAGGATATTATCGATTCATTTTCAAATGTAACCATTCCAATTACTGTTTTGCACTACCAGCATAATCCTAACAATATCCAAGGTTTACTTTATCCTTCGTTTTGTTAATTATTCCACCGTGGCAGTGAACGTGTTAAATGCAAAATTATTCCCTTTCAAAGATGAAATACACCCCTAATGAGTTTACCAGGTAGCTGTGTCGCGAGAATCAAGCAATGACGGATATAGTCGTCGAACACAGCTGACTGGTTAAGAAGTACAGTATCGCGAACAATTCAACACCCAAAGGACCACTGTCAATATAATACACTCTAACTCAGGACTAAGCGTAACGGCAAATAAATAAACGTCCCCGGCAATCGTCAGCGCCGGTTGAACGACGTCCGCGCGCGTAAAGCTTCGCACTCAAAGAGTTGACGAGCTGCCGACACGAGATACGGCGCGTGCACTGTTTTTCACACCAGGATCGCGAGGCAGGATTTTAGCGCGATACATGTATCCTGACAGCTGACAGTCCATCGATCAATGACCGGTTTTCTTGTTGTTGTTGTTGCACCCCTTCTCCTCGGATCGCGAAAAATTGCGATGAAACTTGGCGTGCTTACCTTCGGTGCGTTCTCCTTGACACTTGTCATGACGATTGGTGAGATGAAAAAACAGGTGACGATAAAAGTGGAACCTTCTCAGACGGGACGAGATATCACGGATCCGACGAGGTCGTCCGCCTCGCCGCGTTCGACACCGCGATCGCGATTGTCTGAACAGCCTCGTGCCTCTTAGACAACTATATAACGTGACAGATAATCAAGATAATCGGCAGCGCGTATCGTCGAGCGCTGGATTCCCAGATTCAATTCAATATAACGTCGTGGTCGCGAATGAACGCTCAAAATCTAGTATCAACCCCCTGGACGATGGACCATGGAGGAAGGCAACAATATAACATTAATTGTGACAGACAGTGCTAATTAACTTAAGCCAACAAGGTAAGCTTTTTTGAAATCTAATGGATTTTCCATAATTAATAACCATTCAAATTACTAGCTTGCACTATTAGTCTAATACTAGCAATATCCACGGTCTGTTTTATCCTTTCTTTTATTAATTATTTAATTATATAAAACTTGAACCGTCAGTGCTCACTGTGACTATCGCATCGAACCGAATTCTGGATACTTTCCATTCGTATTTACAAAATTTCCAAACATTCCTTTGAATATTTCGTTACTCGAAATACCTGTCTGGGTCACGATTGACCCGACTGAAAGCGCGGTTCGTGCATCGTGTTAGCGGCGCGACAAGTATTCGACAGCCTCGCGTTCCCGGGATTTCGTTCGATTATATCAAGCGTAGTTTCGAAGCTGTTGAATGGTAATCGACGCGTCTCACGATAAAACTGTGACAGAAACGCTTGAAAAGATTCATTACCGGCGATAATGATCTGTTCGGTGCTGATAAGAGATACGCGAGATGCACACGAGTTCTATGGTAGATTTTTTTTTGTTCAACCGGCGCGCAACGAATAAAGCGTCAATAATCTCGGCAATTGTGAACGAACGCGCGTTAATCGATCGGCTTTTGGATCGTTCGAAATGCGTCCAAGATTAATGATGAATAAGGAAATCCAGGAAAGAAGCATTAGATAAGATGGTATGAACGAGTTCCGCGAATTTTGACACAGAAAAAGTATGAAATAAAATATGTTGCGTTGGTTATCCGACGATAATCTAATCAAATAATCGTAAAAAGAGGAAATGAAGATCATGGTTACTTAACGCTGCAAATATGTTTCAATCAGTTGATTAAAAGAAAGAAATATTAAGAAAGAAGTGTTATAATTAATATTATAATTAATAGCAACACAGAGTTCTGAAAAACTGAAGTATTTCGACGAATTAAATTGCCCCGATTAATTATCACAGGTATCGATTGTACTTTCAATTACTCTCCGTTAATTACTCGCAGCGACAATAATGTAACAATTAAAATTATTCGACGTTGCAATCGTTTTATTTATCAATTTAAACTTTCTGTTTGCTAAATTATACAAGTGTATCCGCGCAGCGTCGAATAAAATTTTAATTGTTTTTCGTTCGTTTATTCGATACTTTCCAAATCGAAACACTCGACACGACCTTCGGTTAATCGCGATACAAAAGAAAAGGAATCGATACGATTACAAACACGAAAATTGTTAATCAACCGATATCGTGTTTCGAATCGAAAGATGAAACGATGCTTGGCAAAAAATAAAGAAAGTCGAAACTTCCGCCGTTTTAATATCTGTCTCCATTAAAATCGATTGTTTCAATATTAGCGATTATACCCTTCGATAAAACGATCGTTCTCGATGCTCAGTCGAATTGGCAATAAAGTACGAACACGACTCGAACACGGCCATTAATACGTTCATTATTGAAAAGGTAAGCTCGGTAGTTATCAACGCGAAAGTTTCGCCAGAACGAGTCGAAAGTTTGCGGTAGAAAATGTGTCACGTTATCGACAAATCGGTTGTTTAAATGGCCGGATTCATAACACCGGCGGGGGGACGTGAAATATAAATCTCCGGAAACGTTTTGTACCACTCTCAGAAATGTATTTCAATATTTCAACGACGTTTAACGCGGCTCGACACCACTCGGCTTCCATTTATATCAAACTATCAAGATCTTTCAATATTTATACATAATATTTAAAAAACTCTCCCCCGGCTGTAGCTCGCTCGTTTGGAAATTCACTGTCAGCCGCTTTAATCATCGATCAAAAAATGTTGAATCCGAAAGATTAATTCGTGACCTCATCAACGGATGTGTCAATCACAATTAGATATTTATTGCTGTAATGTTCAAGCAAATAAAGAAAATTTGAATATTGTATTTTACTTATTAATAAAATTTCAATTAAACATTGAACAAACGCTTTAATAACTCGAATAACTAAATTTGATTTTCATAGAAAATTGTTTCACAAGTCTTAAAAATCAATATTAGCAACATTTTGTAAAAATGACAACTTACATTTTAAAAGTGTATTAACAATACAAATCTATTTGAAATGCCAATAAAAGGACGCTTCAATTAAAGTAATAAATAATGAAGCTGCCAATTACAATTAGAATTACGCTTAAAATTTAATTGTTCTAAAAATACAAGCTAGACTTTTCGCTTTCGAGCTGTATGAAAAATCCTAATTGGAATTATTGATAAACGAGAAACTAGAATAAATAAATTCATTACAACTCGAACAAAACGTTTCGCCATGTTTCATTCGATGGAGTAATAATTATATTTTTGTAAGAGTTTCTGGACACGGCGCATGGGCGCAATGAAATTTGAAGGATAAATTGAATTGACAAATTTCGAACGGGAACTAAACGCTATTGGCAGAAAATTCCATCCAGACTCGAAATGCAATTCTTGGAAGTGCAGTGTAAACAACGGGCACGCAAGTGCAATGGGTGAATATTTTGCGCCCTGAAATATATGTCGCGTTTGAAAACGTACGAATGATTAAAATTAAAATATCGGAACGGCACGGGCACGGAACGCGACTGGGACAGATAATGTGTCGATAAAACGTGCGTTTTAAAACCTATCAATTTTATCTGGTGACATTTTGCAGCATCGTCAATATTTCTGTAAATACTCCCCCGTTAGATATTGCTTGGGCCATAAAAATGCGAATACCGCACCTCTGCCATTTTCTTATCAAAATACTAAGTTAACATCGTTCAATAAATTACATTCAGAGAGCGAGAAGGGGACGAGTCGTTTTTGTCCAAAATTAATGGTTTGTTATTTTGATAATTCTTAAAGAACTTGCAAGAGAGGATTCTGTTAGAACATTAAAGAACCGGGAACCACCTTTTGGCGAGATAGTTTCCTTGTTTATAAGGACTTGGGGTTTTCCGAAGGGGAAGTGCCATTGAACGGTCAGACAAGGGCCAGGGTGACGTAGTCATACTTCCGGCTAAAGTTTTTGCCTGAAAAAGGGCACCCTTTTGTGAACCTCAGCCGCGAGCACATCTCGGCTGAGTTTAATAAAGAACAAATTGTAAAACGTCCACCATTCTAGATTTATGAAATTTTGGTTAATTTGGATTAGAAAATGCTGGGGAACCAATATAAATAAATATCACCAATAATTATTTTAAATTTTTGTTACAACACAAGAAATGATTCTTAGAATTTACTATGAAGTAATACAAAAAGAAATAGAGATATATTGTGAGCAGTTTCTTTCCTTTTTTAAGCAAATCAAACTATTGTCCTCCGTTGATTAGGTGCGGGGAGAGGGGGAAAAAAGGTAGCGATCCCGTGTCTCGTACAATAATCTCGGATGATTTCCCAGACGATTTACGGGCCGGGGGCTGTTTGAAATTCAGAAAGTTGAATTCCGGGACGAAAGTACGTCGAAAGGAAAAACTGCGTGCTATTTTATCGCGGATACGCCCGCCTCAAAGAAAGGACAAGAAAGAAAAGGAAAAAGGTTTTTATATCCGGGGCGAACAAGCGAAGGATGATCACGCTATCGCCCGATCATGTATGCAGGAACGTCGCGAGTAAAGGGGGAAAAGGCTTTTGAATTGGGAAAGCGAACAAATCTGCTCTACGAGTTCCGGATAAAAGGGACGATTTGCAAACTTGTTTCCCCCCCGCGTGTATGAAACCGCGGCTTATCGTTTACAAAGATCCGACCGATAACTCAAAAGTTTCGCGAAATTACCGAGCGTGCCGCGCATAAAGAATTCCTGTATTAGCTTCACTAATTATATTTATTGAATAACAAAAATAAAAGAAACAGAATTGCCGTGAAAATCGTACAACTGTGCAAAAACCGAGTACGAGATAACTGACCCTCGCAATAAAACTGGGTGTCGCTACGTACGGTCCCTGGCCATCGAATTAGGACCACGTACGAAAATTCCACTTTTATAGCTATAACATTAAGAAAAACGTGAAAAACACCGAAAATTTGCAGTGGTCCTTTGGTCGTTTTTGTCCATTGAACATCGTTTCCCTTACATTCGAAATAAATTTTGAACAAACTGATCGTAGCATCGATGAAAAATGATGAAACGTTAATTGCAATACGAATAATAAATCGTGAAATATCGAAACGAGCGGCGAACCAATCCTTTACAGTGCCATTCTCCCTAAGGAAACCTATCATGTCCCATAATATTCCTTTCAAACGCGATCCTTCCGGATTCAAAGCATACAAAATATATAAATTGGAAAACGACGTCGTCAAAGGCAGCGAGCCAGTAATGTGACCATAAATGAATTTTTAAAACACTGCCTTTGAATGTGTCATTCGAGCGGACGCGAGTGTCCCGGAAACGATTCGAACGTCGTTGTATCAAAAGATTTCGAAGGTTCGTATCCTGTGCAGAATTACGGGCACAGAAATTCAATCCAGACCCTGTGCCACGGGTAATATCGTTGAAAATCTGTACGGAACCCCGGGAGCAGAGGTTCGGTCCCTCGGTTTTCTTCGCGGGCGTCGCGACAAAAGCTTCGAAAATCGCGCGGAAAGCAGCCGTTTTTCGAATATTAAGCTCAGCAGCGAGGGAGAATCCGTGGAGAATAACTCAATCGACGACGAAGGCGTCCGACAAACAGAAGAAGAATCCGGGCTCGAATCACAGCCGTGGTAATCCGATCAGTCGATCTCTCTCTCTCTCTCTCTCTCCCTCCACCCCCGTGGTATTCGTACAAAAGGGTGCGAAAAATTCTTTCACGAGCGAGCTGACGCTTTTGATTTTGCACGTGGCACCCGGGCGATCGGTTAATTTCGAAAGGGCCAATCGACCGCGAGACATGGCAGGGGATGAGGAACAAACGTTAGGCAAACAAACAAGCAAACAAGCGGCCGAACAAACGGCCGAACAAACGGGCAAACGAACAAAAATCGTAGCCGCGGGCTCGTTATTGCAACGGGGAACGATGTAATACCTCAAGAACAAAAAACGATACCCGGCCACCGCTCTTTGTGTCAATAGACACAATGTTTGGTTTATCGTGGCGAGCTGTATTACGATTGATCGTGTGCTTTATATCGGTCGCGGCACGGCGATCATACGGCCGATAAATTCGACTACATACGTAAATGATTACGACAGGACGGCCACGGTAAGCTGTACTTCAAATTAATGAGCCACCGCCGGCTTTGAACGTTCGATGCACTCGAACGCAAATGTACCGAGGCGAATTTTCGGTGGTCGGAAAAAAGGGAACGATTTGTTAATAGCCGCAATATGGGTTTCTTTCCTATTTGGAGGAAAATACGTTTTTGAACTGTTGATTTGAACATAATTAACTTGTAATATTTAACATTATACAAGAATTGTAATCTTGTAGTTTCTACATTTACTTTGTAAAATTTAAAGTGCGTTAAAATGACGAGTTTCGTAAGCCGAATGTTAACAAAATAACCTCTGCCACATTGTAACTTGAAAATAATTAAAATGTGGAAATGTAATTCCTTGCTTTCAATTTATTCTTTGACGTAGCACATCTAACTTTCATTGTAAACAATGTTATAATCGAAAAAATAATAATCAATGGTTTATTAATCGCTTTTCAATCAACAATCCATAATATTGAAAAGCCGATTAATAGGCTTCCGGTCGATAAAGTGTTAATAATGTAGCTCGGATGTACTGTAGTACAGAACCGAATGAAAATATGGTGATGAAATATGTAGCTCTTGATGTACATTAGTATTGAGTCTGAATTATAAATAATTTTCCTATGGGTTTTAAATTGAATATAATTAATAATAATTTTATACCCAATATGCCGGTGTTCTTATACTATTTTGTGAGTACGAGAGGGTGCAATCAGCCTCTTATCTTTAAGCATGAATAATTTATCAATAATTGTGAAAATAACATTTTTTTAATTTTTATAATAGATCGAAAACAGCGCCGCTATGTTGGAAATGACAATAGTTCAGCGGAGCACCAGCTGATGAATCTTAGGGTATCTTAGTTCCCAGTAATTTCGAGAAGTGGCACGAAGGATACCTCCTGGCAAGTTTTGTTCTCCTGATACAAAATTTTTATTTCAGGATTCAGATTTTAGGAGTGGAAAATTGTTGGAATTCAGTTTGAAAGGTATGTTAAATAAATAAATTGTTATTACATTTCATTTGTTTATTTTTAACTTTCTTTCTACATTATTTTAATACTTAATATATAATTGTTAAACCATTATAGCAAAATTCGAAGTATGTAATGCGCTACGATCGACTGTCGATTCATTTGTAACGTTTCTCTGTATACTCCTTGAAAATGATGACCAGATGTACGCCGGAGTAACGGGTGCCGCTGTTGCAGAGCGCCAGGGGCATGCCCCTTGAGGATGATGACCAGGATAACACAGAAGTACAGCGATACTATGACTTCCAGGGACAGTTGTCAAATTTCGGAAACTAAAGTCCCTACGTCACGTACACTTCTTTAAAATACGCTATCGGTAATTCCTGGAATTTGACGTCACTACAACCGAAATTACTTTCTTGTCAGCCCAATAATTGTCTGTAGGTATAAAAGTATGTCCTACTTATAAAATTCAAAAGTAGGGAAAGTTTCTGTCCAATGGAATGAATGAAATTGTGGGTGCTTTTAGGTAAAGTCCAAACGTCCTGTCAGATATTGTCAGATGGGGTGAAATGTGTCATCACTCTGTCTATTTAAAATTGGTTTGCCGATTGCCTTTTATGATAACTCTATTTGTATTAGGTAAACGTGGTTAAGGTTGTATGAATAAATTATCAGATTGTCAAGGTTTTTCTTTCCTTGTAAAGTTCAATGTCCCTTAGCTGTAAAATAAAAACTAATCTAGTATATCTCATCTATCTTTAGTATATCTCGATAATTTGCTCTGGGATTAAAAATTGAACGACCGTCTCGAAGGGGAGAAGATTTGAGTGTGAACGTAATGGATGTTACCGATAAATTGACCGTTAAATCACCGGAAATCTAATAGATTCGAGCGAAGTCGCGGAGGGTTGGATCTGCGAATGAAATTAACAGAAGCGGCCAGGGCGGAAGAGACACTATTGGCGAAACTTGGTAAGCTTGCGTCAGGGTCAATATAGTGTTGTTGCTGGGACCATAGCTATCTACGGCGGTCTACAGGGTGTCCCAGAACTCTTGTAGGAGCCGGAAATGGGGGGTAGCTGAGACTATTCTGAACAACAATTTCCTTTGCAAAAATATCGGATGGGGCTTCGTTTTTGAATTATTAAGCAAAAACACTGACCAATCAGAGCGATTGGTACCGTCAGTGTAGCGTCGAGCCTAGTCGCCCCGGGACAAGCGCCTCGGTAGAACAGGAAGCGTTAAACACAAGTAATATTGAACATAAAAGTAAAAAACAAATGGTAGAATGTTATGAGAGTAATCGTACCTTAGAATAAAGGGAATGACTGAATGGCTGGATATCCCAACAGAAGGAATAAGTAAAAATTGCAGAATATTTTTCGGTATTATAAATACAGTCCTGGGGTCATCTAATTTGAATAGTAGAAAGATAAAACATTGTATTATTATAAAATAATGAATTTAATATCGTTCAAGCTTTATTTTTCAATTGTTTTAAAGAGCAACTGAGGACGGTACATTGTCGAGGAAACTTTATCCAATAGAAGAGATAGGTACGAATTTTGAAATAAAAATTTTGTAATTATAGTGTAGAGGTATTCATCAGTTAGAACACCTAAATGATTAGGGTTTTTAATGCTAATTTTAAGAAAATTTGTGTATTACAGGAGACTGCATCGAAATTGCAGTGAAATTAATATCGAAATGGCACAAACCCTCGAACACGTCAAGCATTAACAGAATAAGAAATGGAAGGATATAACTTGTAATTACCATTAGAAATTATAATTGACCATAATTAATTGAAATTTGTTGAGATTAAAATACTGAAACAAATGTTAAATATACCATTTTTATAGCACTGTTATATTAAGAGAAATATATACTCCCCGTTGTATTTTCTTCATTTTGCAAGAACTAAATGATAAAAAATACTTAAATTGTTTATATTTAATGATTTTTTTCATTAAAATCGTTGTATTTTGCATAAATAATTAAAAATTAAAAAATATTTTTAAATTTTTACCTCTAGCGCCATCTCTTCGAAAACTGCTGAAACTGCTCAAAAATTGATAGGAATCTGCCGTACCTACAATGATTATTTTTTAAGAAAATAATTTTTTGCTGTTTTCGCGTGTTTGAAGCATCTAATCGCTTCTATTTTACACTAATTATCGATTCCAATTGTCCGATTAATCCTAGAAGCCCGAAATATTGAAATATTAAAGATTAAATCGCACATTGAGAGAGTGAGAGGTGAGATTGGCGGACTAGTGTTCACTCTCTCGCACATTGTGGGAGTGAGAGGTCCGAGCATCTAGTCTCTCACTCTCTCTACGCCAAACTCGCGCCTGCGCACAACACCAATGTGCGAGAGAGTGAACACTAGTCCGCCAATCTCACCTCTCACTCTCTCAATGTGCGATTTAATCTTTAATATTTCAATATTTCGGGCTTCTAGGATTACTCGGACAATTGGAATCGATAATTAGTGTAAAATAGAAGCGATTAGATGCTTCAAACACGCGAAAACAGCAAAAAATTATTTTCTTAAAAAATAATCATTGTAGGTACGGCAGATTCCTGTCAATTTTTGAGCAGTTTCAGCACTTTTCGAAGAGATGGCGCTAGAGGTAAAAAATATAATTATTTTAAAAATTGTAAAAATAATAAAAAATAGAGCTTGTACGGTGACAAATTGATACTTTTATGATAATATAAAGTTTCCCCTTCCTTTAGTTCAAATTTGGTGATCCTAGAACATCATTTAAGTATATAAATCGATATAAACCTGCGCTTGATTACGAGACTCGAAGACTACATTTCAGAGCCTTTATTTATTATTTTCTTGCTTTATCGCGATTGTTAATTAATTAGAAACGTTCATGGTACTAAAAAGCTGCATTTATTCAATAAACTACATGATTCATACATTCAGCTTTACAATAGTTATTATATTATTTATAACTAACGTTTACAATTGTAACTTTGCGAGATTGCTGCGGAGGGAGTGGGAGGTCCGATAGGCGGACTAGTGTTCACTCTCTCGCACATTGGTGTTGTGCGCAGGCGCGAGTTTGGCGTAGAGGGAGTGAGAGACTAGATGCTCGGTGCTCTCACTCGCACATTGAGAGAGTGAGAGGTGAGATTGGTGGACTAGTGTTCTCTCTCTCGCACATTGAGAGAGTGAGAGGTGAGATTGGCGGACTAGTGTTCACTCTCTCGCACATTGGTGTTGTGCGCAGGCGCGAGTTTGGCGTAGAGGGAGTGAGAGACTAGATGCTCGGTGCTCTCACTCGCACATTGAGAGAGTGAGAGGTGAGATTGGTGGACTAGTGTTCTCTCTCTCGCACATTGAGAGAGTGAGAGGTGAGATTGGCGGACTAGTGTTCACTCTCTCGCACATTGTGGAAGTGAGAGGTCCGAATGGCGGACTAGTGTTCACTCTCTCGCACATTGGTGTTGTGCGCAGGCGCGAGTTTGGCGTAGAGGGAGTGAGAGACTAGATGCTCGGTGCTCTCACTCGCACATTGAGAGAGTGAGAGGTCCGATTGGCGGACGAGTGTTCTCTCCCTCTTACGCATTAGCATACTGCGTTGGCTTGGTGCGAGTGAGAGGGCTGACGCTCTCGCGGAATCTTTCCACTCGCTGGTGCATCGGCGTACCTGGCGCGGGCTGTGATGTATAATTTTTAATTGTTGCGTTACAATAATTAATAGTATGAGTTATTCGAGGTTCAGACTATTGTAGATCGGTTTTTCGTGTTCGAAAATGTAAAATTTGATACCAAATTAGCCAGTGCTTCTACGTTTTCTATTATTCATTAATGGTCGGGTAGTTACGTTCATCCCTTTTGTGTGAGGTTATGACTAAGCTATGACTGACTCTGTAAATTTATGTACAAGCTGCCTTAGTTTAATGATACATGACTAGAGAAATACAATTTTGCAAACTCGAGATCATTGGTTTCTGAGTCTAGTTTCATGTTACCAATAAACAATGGGAAGGATTTATCTACTGAGAGTAAACATAATCCATCAAATTCAAACCTGATTGAAAATGATCAATTTTGTTATATCGTATGTAAGTATAAAGTATTATAATTTTATTCAAGTAGTTAATAATAACGTATTTTGCTGTGTTGCAGATTAGAAGATGTATTTGTTATACATTTCTACACCACATAAGCTGCACATTAACATCATCAAATCAACAGGAAACTTTCTGGCAGTTTCTCAGATATCAGTGTTCGGTAATTTTTGGAATTGGACACTACTAAAATTTCAAGAAATGGCACGAAGAATACTTCCTGTCACATCATGTTCTAATACAAATCTGCAAACTTGAGATCCTTGGTTTCTGAGTCTAATTTCATTTTACCAATAAACAATGGAAAGGATTTATCTACGGAGAGTAAACTGTTCTTCAATAGTTATACTGAATATATAAGTACATATGTAATTGTAGAATGTCTTTATTTCATAAGAATATTGTACTGCGCTTAAGCTATATGTTAAATAATTATAAAAATATGTTGTATGTAAAAATACTGATATGTAAGTTTTACAATTTGTAATTATAAGTGCGTTAAAGTTAAGAATCTAATATTTAAGTAAGTTTTACAGTTAGTAGGTATAAGTGCGTTAGAACTGTGAATGTAATATTTAAGTAAATTTTACAGTTAGTAGTTATAAGTGCGTTAGAATTGTGAATGTAATATTTAAGTAAGTTTTACAGTTAGTAGTTATAAGTGCATTAGAATTGTGTATGTAATATTTAAGTAAATTTTACAATTTGTAATTATAAGTGCATGGAAGTTATGAATGTAATATTTAAGTAAGTTTTACAGTTAGTAGTTAGAAGTGCGTTAGAATTGTGAATGTAATATTTAAGTAAATTTTATAATTTGTAATTATAAGTGCATTGAAGTTATGAATGTAATATTTAAGTAAGTTTTACAGTTAGTAGTTATAAGTGCGTTAGAATTAACAATGTAACATTTATGTAACATGTATAATTGAAAGAATTTTCAATAAACATAGAGTTAAACTAAAGCAATTGTTTATTCATTTATAAACCTAACTCCCTTATCCAGCCTTTACAAAATTTCACTTAAAAAGCAAGAAATAATGTAGAAAAACATTGCACAGAAGTTTCGAAATACAAAAGTAGGAAAAGAAACGAAAAATATCGGTTTGATACAGAGAAGAACAAAATTCGGTACAAACGGTTTCCAGGAATTCCTGGAATTCGACGTCACTAAAATTCTGGGAAGTGGCACGAAGAATACCTCCTGGCACATCATATTCTCCTGATACAAAGTTCTTATGTCAAGATTCTGATTTTAGGAGTGCGAAATTTTTGGATACCATTTTGGAAGGTATGTTAAATAAATACATTTATATCACACTTTATTTGTTTATTTTTATCTTTCTTTCTACATTATTTTAATACTTAATATATAATTTGTATAATTTATACTATTTACAAAATACGTACTATCTCTATAGACACTGACTAATAAAAGTAAAAATTATAAACTATTATAGCAAAATTCTATATAGAGAAATACGGCGGTACTATTGTTCTTCTGATACATTTTTAAAAATCCTGGAACTTGGTTTCGCAAAAGGGGATCCCGGAAATTCCTGGAATTCGACGTCACTAAAATTCTGGGAAGTGGCACGAAGAATACCTCCTGGCACATCATATTCTCCTGATACAAAGTTCTTATGTCAAGATTCTGATTTTAGGAGTGCGAAATTTTTGGAAACCATTTTGGAAGGTATGTTAAATAAATACATTTATATCACACTTTATTTGTTTATTTTTATCTTTCTTTCTACATTATTTTAATACTTAATATATAATTTGTATAATTTATACTATTTACAAAATACGTACTATCTCTATAGACACTGACTAATAAAAGTAAAAATTATAAACTATTATAGCAAAATTCTATATAGAGAAATACGGCGGTACTATTGTTCTTCTGATACATTTTTAAAAATCCTGGAACTTGGTTTCGCAAAAGGGGATCCCGGAAATTCCTGGAATTCGACGTCACTAAAATTCTGGGAAGTGGCACGAAGAATACCTCCTGGCACATCATATTCTCCTGATACAATTTCTCAAAATCTGGATTTTGATTCCGCAAAAGGGGCTCCCGAAAATTCTGATACCAAATTCTTATTTCACGATGCTGTTTTTAGGTTTTTTACATACATTCACCTTTATCCAAATCAGAATACCAACATGTAGCATATGGTTGAATTCGTCTCGGTGCCTGCTGTTACATTCTGGAGAGAAAATTATAGCATCCCATTTAAAATAGTTACATTGACCTTCAGATCTCCTCTACTACTCCACCCAGAAGAAAATAATTATTACCACACGATGCACCCCATTTTGTCGAACAACTTTTGTACGAACACATTTTTAATAACTACAACCCCTTCCGAAATATCTTAGAATATTGCTATAATAGTTGATTATAGAAGATTACCTCCTGGCACATCATATTCTCCTGATACAATTTCTCAAAATCTGGATTTTGATTCCACAAAAGGGGCTCCCGAAAATTCTGATACCAAATTCTTATTTCACGATGCTGTTTTTAGGTTTTTTACATACATTCACCTTTATCCAAATCAGAATACCAACATGTAGCATATGGTTGAATTCGCCTCGGTGCCTGCTGTTACATTCTGAAGAGAAAATTATAGCATCCCATTTAAAAAAGTTACATTGACCTTCAGATCTCCTCTACTACTCCACCCAGAAGAAAATAATTATTACCACACGATGCACCCCATTTTGTCGAACAACTTTTGTACGAACACATTTTTAATAACTACAACCCCTTCCGAAATATCTTAGAATATTGCTATAATAGTTTATTATAGAAGATTACCTCCTGGCACATCATATTCTCCTGATACAATTTCTCAAAATCTGGATTTTGATTCCGCATAAGGGGCTCCCGAAAATTCTGATACAAAATTCTTATTTCACGATGCTGTTTTTAGGTTTTTTACATACATTCACCTTTATCCAAATCAGAATACCAACATGTAGCACATGGTTGAATTCGCCTCGGTGCCTGCTGTTACATTCTGAAGAGAAAATTATAGCATCCCATTTAAAAAAGTTACATTGACCTTCAGATCTCCTATACTGCTCCACCCAGAAGAAAATAATTATTACCACACGATGCACCCCATTTTGTCGAACAACTTTTGTACGAACACATTTTTAATAACTACAACCCCTTCCGAAATATCTTAGAATATTGCTATAATAGTTGATTATAGAAGATTACCTCCTGGCACATCATATTCTCCTGATACAATTTCTCAAAATCTGGATTTTGATTCCGCAAAAGGGGCTCCCGAAAATTCTGATACCAAATTCTTATTTCACGATGCTGTTTTTAGGTTTTTTACATACATTCACCTTTATCCAAATCAGAATACCAACATGTAGCATATGGTTGAATTCGTCTCGGTGCCTGCTGTTACATTCTGGAGAGAAAATTATAGCATCCCATTTAAAATAGTTACATTGACCTTCAGATCTCCTCTACTACTCCACCCAGAAGAAAATAATTATTACCACACGATGCACCCCATTTTGTCAAGCAACTTTTGTACGAACACATTTTTAATAACTACAACCCCTTCCGAAATATCTTAGAATATTGCTATAATAGTTTATTATAGAAGATTACCTCCTGGCACATCATATTCTCCTGATACAATTTCTCAAAATCTGGATTTTGATTCCGCAAAAGGGGCTCCCGAAAATTCTGATACCAAATTCTTATTTCACGATGCTGTTTTTAGGTTTTTTACATACATTCACCTTTATCCAAATCAGAATACCAACATGTAGCATATGGTTGAATTCGTCTCGGTGCCTGCTGTTACATTCTGAAGAGAAAATTATAGCATCCCATTTAAAAAAGTTACATTGACCTTCAGATCTCCTATACTGCTCCACCCAGAAGAAAATAATTATTACCACACGATGCACCCCATTTTGTCAAGCAACTTTTGTACGAACACATTTTTAATAACTACAACCCCTTCCGAAATATCTTAGAATATTGCTATAATAGTTTATTATAGAAGATTACCTCCTGGCACATCATATTCTCCTGATACAATTTCTCAACATCTGGATTTTGATTCCGCAAAAGGGGCTCCCGAAAATTCTGATACCAAATTCTTATTTCACGATGCTGTTTTTAGGTTTTTTACATACATTCACCTTTATCCAAATCAGAATACCAACATGTAGCACATGGTTGAATTCGTCTCGGTGCCTGCTGTTACATTCTGAAGAGAAAATTATAGCATCCCATTTAAAAAAGTTACATTGACCTTCAGATCTCCTCTACTACTCCACCCAGAAGAAAATAATTATTACCACACGATGCACCCCATTTTGCCAAGCAACTTTTGTACGAACACATTTTTAATAACTACAACCCCTTCCGAAATATCTTAGAATATTGCTATAATAGTTTATTATAGAAGATTACCTCCTGGCACATCATATTCTCCTGATACAATTTCTCAAAATCTGGATTTTGATTCCGCAAAAGGGGCTCCCGAAAATTCTGATACCAAATTCTTATTTCACGATGCTGTTTTTAGGTTTTTTACATACATTCACCTTTATCCAAATCAGAATACCAACATGTAGCATATGGTTGAATTCGTCTCGGTGCCTGCTGTTACATTCTGAAGAGAAAATTATAGCATCCCATTTAAAAAAGTTACATTGACCTTCAGATCTCCTATACTGCTCCACCCAGATGAAAATAATTATTACCACACGATGCACCCCATTTTGTCGAACAACTTTTGTACGAACACATTTTTAATAACTACAACCCCTTCCGAAATATCTTAGAATATTGCTATAATAGTTTATTATAGAAGATTACCTCCTGGCACATCATATTCTCCTGATACAATTTCTCAACATCTGGATTTTGATTCCGCAAAAGGGGCTCCCGAAAATTCTGATACCAAATTCTTATTTCACGATGCTGTTTTTAGGTTTTTTACATACATTCACCTTTATCCAAATCAGAATACCAACATGTAGCACATGGTTGAATTCGTCTCGGTGCCTGCTGTTACATTCTGAAGAGAAAATTATAGCATCCCATTTAAAAAAGTTACATTGACCTTCAGATCTCCTCTACTACTCCACCCAGAAGAAAATAATTATTACCACACGATGCACCCCATTTTGCCAAGCAACTTTTGTACGAACACATTTTTAATAACTACAACCCCTTCCGAAATATCTTAGAATATTGCTATAATAGTTTATTATAGAAGATTACCTCCTGGCACATCATATTCTCCTGATACAATTTCTCAAAATCTGGATTTTGATTCCGCAAAAGGGGCTCCCGAAAATTCTGATACAAAATTCTTATTTCACGATGCTGTTTTTAGGTTTTTTACATACATTCACCTTTATCCAAATCAGAATACCAACATGTAGCATATGGTTGAATTCGTCTCGGTGCCTGCTGTTACATTCTGAAGAGAAAATTATAGCATCCCATTTAAAAAAGTTACATTGACCTTCAGATCTCCTCTACTGCTCCACCCAGAAGAAAATAATTATTACCACACGATGCACCCCATTTTGCCAAGCAACTTTTGTACGAACACATTTTTAATAACTACAACCCCTTCCGAAATATCTTAGAATATTGCTATAATAGTTTATTATAGAAGATTACCTCCTGGCACATCATATTCTCCTGATACAATTTCTCAAAATCTGGATTTTGATTCCGCAAAAGGGGCTCCCGAAAATTCTGATACCAAATTCTTATTTCACGATGCTGTTTTTAGGTTTTTTACATACATTCACCTTTATCCAAATCAGAATACCAACATGTAGCACATGGTTGAATTCGTCTCGGTGCCTGCTGTTACATTCTGAAGAGAAAATTATAGCATCCCATTTAAAAAAGTTACATTGACCTTCAGATCTCCTCTACTACTCCACCCAGAAGAAAATAATTATTACCACACGATGCACCCCATTTTGCCAAGCAACTTTTGTACGAACACATTTTTAATAACTACAACCCCTTCCGAAATATCTTAGAATATTGCTATAATAGTTTATTATAGAAGATTACCTCCTGGCACATCATATTCTCCTGATACAATTTCTCAAAATCTGGATTTTGATTCCGCAAAAGGGGCTCCCGAAAATTCTGATACAAAATTCTTATTTCACGATGCTGTTTTTAGGTTTTTTACATACATTCACCTTTATCCAAATCAGAATACCAACATGTAGCATATGGTTGAATTCGTCTCGGTGCCTGCTGTTACATTCTGAAGAGAAAATTATAGCATCCCATTTAAAAAAGTTACATTGACCTTCAGATCTCCTCTACTGCTCCACCCAGAAGAAAATAATTATTACCACACGATGCACCCCATTTTGCCAAGCAACTTTTGTACGAACACATTTTTAATAACTACAACCCCTTCCGAAATATCTTAGAATATTGCTATAATAGTTTATTATAGAAGATTACCTCCTGGCACATCATATTCTCCTGATACAATTTCTCAAAATCTGGATTTTGATTCCGCAAAAGGGGCTCCCGAAAATTCTGATACCAAATTCTTATTTCACGATGCTGTTTTTAGGTTTTTTACATACATTCACCTTTATCCAAATCAGAATACCAACATGTAGCACATGGTTGAATTCGTCTCGGTGCCTGCTGTTACATTCTGAAGAGAAAATTATAGCATCCCATTTAAAAAAGTTACATTGACCTTCAGATCTCCTCTACTACTCCACCCAGAAGAAAATAATTATTACCACACGATGCACCCCATTTTGCCAAGCAACTTTTGTACGAACACATTTTTAATAACTACAACCCCTTCCGAAATATCTTAGAATATTGCTATAATAGTTTATTATAGAAGATTACCTCCTGGCACATCATATTCTCCTGATACAATTTCTCAAAATCTGGATTTTGATTCCGCAAAAGGGGCTCCCGAAAATTCTGATACAAAATTCTTATTTCACGATGCTGTTTTTAGGTTTTTTACATACATTCACCTTTATCCAAATCAGAATACCAACATGTAGCACATGGTTGAATTCGTCTCGGTGCCTGCTGTTACATTCTGAAGAGAAAATTATAGCATCCCATTTAAAAAAGTTACATTGACCTTCAGATCTCCTCTACTGCTCCACCCAGAAGAAAATAATTATTACCACACGATGCACCCCATTTTGCCAAGCAACTTTTGTACGAACACATTTTTAATAACTACAACCCCTTCCGAAATATCTTAGAATATTGCTATAATAGTTTATTATAGAAGATTACCTCCTGGCACATCATATTCTCCTGATACAATTTCTCAAAATCTGGATTTTGATTCCGCAAAAGGGGCTCCCGAAAATTCTGATACAAAATTCTTATTTCACGATGCTGTTTTTAGGTTTTTTACATACATTCACCTTTATCCAAATCAGAATACCAACATGTAGCACATGGTTGAATTCGTCTCGGTGCCTGCTGTTACATTCTGAAGAGAAAATTATAGCATCCCATTTAAAAAAGTTACATTGACCTTCAGATCTCCTCTACTACTCCACCCAGAAGAAAATAATTATTACCACACGATGCACCCCATTTTGCCAAGCAACTTTTGTACGAACACATTTTTAATAACTACAACCCCTTCCGAAATATCTTAGAATATTGCTATAATAGTTTATTATAGAAGATTACCTCCTGGCACATCATATTCTCCTGATACAATTTCTCAAAATCTGGATTTTGATTCCGCAAAAGGGGCTCCCGAAAATTCTGATACAAAATTCTTATTTCACGATGCTGTTTTTAGGTTTTTTACATACATTCACCTTTATCCAAATCAGAATACCAACATGTAGCACATGGTTGAATTCGTCTCGGTGCCTGCTGTTACATTCTGAAGAGAAAATTATAGCATCCCATTTAAAAAAGTTACATTGACCTTCAGATCTCCTCTACTGCTCCACCCAGAAGAAAATAATTATTACCACACGATGCACCCCATTTTGCCAAGCAACTTTTGTACGAACACATTTTTAATAACTACAACCCCTTCCGAAATATCTTAGAATATTGCTATAATAGTTTATTATAGAAGATTACCTCCTGGCACATCATATTCTCCTGATACAATTTCTCAAAATCTGGATTTTGATTCCGCAAAAGGGGCTCCCGAAAATTCTGATACAAAATTCTTATTTCACGATGCTGTTTTTAGGTTTTTTACATACATTCACCTTTATCCAAATCAGAATACCAACATGTAGCACATGGTTGAATTCGTCTCGGTGCCTGCTGTTACATTCTGAAGAGAAAATTATAGCATCCCATTTAAAAAAGTTACATTGACCTTCAGATCTCCTCTACTACTCCACCCAGAAGAAAATAATTATTACCACACGATGCACCCCATTTTGCCAAGCAACTTTTGTACGAACACATTTTTAATAACTACAACCCCTTCCGAAATATCTTAGAATATTGCTATAATAGTTTATTATAGAAGATTACCTCCTGGCACATCATATTCTCCTGATACAATTTCTCAAAATCTGGATTTTGATTCCGCAAAAGGGGCTCCCGAAAATTCTGATACAAAATTCTTATTTCACGATGCTGTTTTTAGGTTTTTTACATACATTCACCTTTATCCAAATCAGAATACCAACATGTAGCACATGGTTGAATTCGTCTCGGTGCCTGCTGTTACATTCTGAAGAGAAAATTATAGCATCCCATTTAAAAAAGTTACATTGACCTTCAGATCTCCTCTACTGCTCCACCCAGAAGAAAATAATTATTACCACACGATGCACCCCATTTTGCCAAGCAACTTTTGTACGAACACATTTTTAATAACTACAACCCCTTCCGAAATATCTTAGAATATTGCTATAATAGTTTATTATAGAAGATTACCTCCTGGCACATCATATTCTCCTGATACAATTTCTCAAAATCTGGATTTTGATTCCGCAAAAGGGGCTCCCGAAAATTCTGATACAAAATTCTTATTTCACGATGCTGTTTTTAGGTTTTTTACATACATTCACCTTTATCCAAATCAGAATACCAACATGTAGCACATGGTTGAATTCGTCTCGGTGCCTGCTGTTACATTCTGAAGAGAAAATTATAGCATCCCATTTAAAAAAGTTACATTGACCTTCAGATCTCCTCTACTGCTCCACCCAGAAGAAAATAATTATTACCACACGATGCACCCCATTTTGCCAAGCAACTTTTGTACGAACACATTTTTAATAACTACAACCCCTTCCGAAATATCTTAGAATATTGCTATAATAGTTTATTATAGAAGATTACCTCCTGGCACATCATATTCTCCTGATACAATTTCTCAAAATCTGGATTTTGATTCCGCAAAAGGGGCTCCCGAAAATTCTGATACAAAATTCTTATTTCACGATGCTGTTTTTAGGTTTTTTACATACATTCACCTTTATCCAAATCAGAATACCAACATGTAGCACATGGTTGAATTCGTCTCGGTGCCTGCTGTTACATTCTGAAGAGAAAATTATAGCATCCCATTTAAAAAAGTTACATTGACCTTCAGATCTCCTCTACTGCTCCACCCAGAAGAAAATAATTATTACCACACGATGCACCCCATTTTGCCAAGCAACTTTTGTACGAACACATTTTTAATAACTACAACCCCTTCCGAAATATCTTAGAATATTGCTATAATAGTTTATTATAGAAGATTACCTCCTGGCACATCATATTCTCCTGATACAATTTCTCAAAATCTGGATTTTGATTCCGCAAAAGGGGCTCCCGAAAATTCTGATACAAAATTCTTATTTCACGATGCTGTTTTTAGGTTTTTTACATACATTCACCTTTATCCAAATCAGAATACCAACATGTAGCACATGGTTGAATTCGTCTCGGTGCCTGCTGTTACATTCTGAAGAGAAAATTATAGCATCCCATTTAAAAAAGTTACATTGACCTTCAGATCTCCTCTACTACTCCACCCAGAAGAAAATAATTATTACCACACGATGCACCCCATTTTGCCAAGCAACTTTTGTACGAACACATTTTTAATAACTACAACCCCTTCCGAAATATCTTAGAATATTGCTATAATAGTTTATTATAGAAGATTACCTCCTGGCACATCATATTCTCCTGATACAATTTCTCAAAATCTGGATTTTGATTCCGCAAAAGGGGCTCCCGAAAATTCTGATACAAAATTCTTATTTCACGATGCTGTTTTTAGGTTTTTTACATACATTCACCTTTATCCAA
This sequence comes from Anthidium xuezhongi, assembly GCA_022405125.1. Taxonomy (NCBI): domain Eukaryota; kingdom Metazoa; phylum Arthropoda; class Insecta; order Hymenoptera; family Megachilidae; genus Anthidium; species Anthidium xuezhongi. The sequence goes on along the minus strand of CM039650.1, from coordinate 3,668,917 downwards.
ATCAGAATACCAACATGTAGCACATGGTTGAATTCGTCTCGGTGCCTGCTGTTACATTCTGAAGAGAAAATTATAGCATCCCATTTAAAAAAGTTACATTGACCTTCAGATCTCCTCTACTGCTCCACCCAGAAGAAAATAATTATTACCACACGATGCACCCCATTTTGCCAAGCAACTTTTGTACGAACACATTTTTAATAACTACAACCCCTTCCGAAATATCTTAGAATATTGCTATAATAGTTTATTATAGAAGATTACCTCCTGGCACATCATATTCTCCTGATACAATTTCTCAAAATCTGGATTTTGATTCCGCAAAAGGGGCTCCCGAAAATTCTGATACAAAATTCTTATTTCACGATGCTGTTTTTAGGTTTTTTACATACATTCACCTTTATCCAAATCAGAATACCAACATGTAGCACATGGTTGAATTCGTCTCGGTGCCTGCTGTTACATTCTGAAGAGAAAATTATAGCATCCCATTTAAAAAAGTTACATTGACCTTCAGATCTCCTCTACTACTCCACCCAGAAGAAAATAATTATTACCACACGATGCACCCCATTTTGCCAAGCAACTTTTGTACGAACACATTTTTAATAACTACAACCCCTTCCGAAATATCTTAGAATATTGCTATAATAGTTTATTATAGAAGATTACCTCCTGGCACATCATATTCTCCTGATACAATTTCTCAAAATCTGGATTTTGATTCCGCAAAAGGGGCTCCCGAAAATTCTGATACAAAATTCTTATTTCACGATGCTGTTTTTAGGTTTTTTACATACATTCACCTTTATCCAAATCAGAATACCAACATGTAGCACATGGTTGAATTCGTCTCGGTGCCTGCTGTTACATTCTGAAGAGAAAATTATAGCATCCCATTTAAAAAAGTTACATTGACCTTCAGATCTCCTCTACTACTCCACCCAGAAGAAAATAATTATTACCACACGATGCACCCCATTTTGCCAAGCAACTTTTGTACGAACACATTTTTAATAACTACAACCCCTTCCGAAATATCTTAGAATATTGCTATAATAGTTTATTATAGAAGATTACCTCCTGGCACATCATATTCTCCTGATACAATTTCTCAAAATCTGGATTTTGATTCCGCAAAAGGGGCTCCCGAAAATTCTGATACAAAATTCTTATTTCACGATGCTGTTTTTAGGTTTTTTACATACATTCACCTTTATCCAAATCAGAATACCAACATGTAGCACATGGTTGAATTCGTCTCGGTGCCTGCTGTTACATTCTGAAGAGAAAATTATAGCATCCCATTTAAAAAAGTTACATTGACCTTCAGATCTCCTCTACTACTCCACCCAGAAGAAAATAATTATTACCACACGATGCACCCCATTTTGCCAAGCAACTTTTGTACGAACACATTTTTAATAACTACAACCCCTTCCGAAATATCTTAGAATATTGCTATAATAGTTTATTATAGAAGATTACCTCCTGGCACATCATATTCTCCTGATACAATTTCTCAAAATCTGGATTTTGATTCCGCAAAAGGGGCTCCCGAAAATTCTGATACAAAATTCTTATTTCACGATGCTGTTTTTAGGTTTTTTACATACATTCACCTTTATCCAAATCAGAATACCAACATGTAGCACATGGTTGAATTCGTCTCGGTGCCTGCTGTTACATTCTGAAGAGAAAATTATAGCATCCCATTTAAAAAAGTTACATTGACCTTCAGATCTCCTCTACTGCTCCACCCAGAAGAAAATAATTATTACCACACGATGCACCCCATTTTGCCAAGCAACTTTTGTACGAACACATTTTTAATAACTACAACCCCTTCCGAAATATCTTAGAATATTGCTATAATAGTTTATTATAGAAGATTACCTCCTGGCACATCATATTCTCCTGATACAATTTCTCAAAATCTGGATTTTGATTCCGCAAAAGGGGCTCCCGAAAATTCTGATACAAAATTCTTATTTCACGATGCTGTTTTTAGGTTTTTTACATACATTCACCTTTATCCAAATCAGAATACCAACATGTAGCACATGGTTGAATTCGTCTCGGTGCCTGCTGTTACATTCTGAAGAGAAAATTATAGCATCCCATTTAAAAAAGTTACATTGACCTTCAGATCTCCTCTACTACTCCACCCAGAAGAAAATAATTATTACCACACGATGCACCCCATTTTGCCAAGCAACTTTTGTACGAACACATTTTTAATAACTACAACCCCTTCCGAAATATCTTAGAATATTGCTATAATAGTTTATTATAGAAGATTACCTCCTGGCACATCATATTCTCCTGATACAATTTCTCAAAATCTGGATTTTGATTCCGCAAAAGGGGCTCCCGAAAATTCTGATACAAAATTCTTATTTCACGATGCTGTTTTTAGGTTTTTTACATACATTCACCTTTATCCAAATCAGAATACCAACATGTAGCACATGGTTGAATTCGTCTCGGTGCCTGCTGTTACATTCTGAAGAGAAAATTATAGCATCCCATTTAAAAAAGTTACATTGACCTTCAGATCTCCTCTACTACTCCACCCAGAAGAAAATAATTATTACCACACGATGCACCCCATTTTGCCAAGCAACTTTTGTACGAACACATTTTTAATAACTACAACCCCTTCCGAAATATCTTAGAATATTGCTATAATAGTTTATTATAGAAGATTACCTCCTGGCACATCATATTCTCCTGATACAATTTCTCAAAATCTGGATTTTGATTCCGCAAAAGGGGCTCCCGAAAATTCTGATACCAAATTCTTATTTCACGATGCTGTTTTTAGGTTTTTTACATACATTCACCTTTATCCAAATCAGAATACCAACATGTAGCACATGGTTGAATTCGTCTCGGTGCCTGCTGTTACATTCTGAAGAGAAAATTATAGCATCCCATTTAAAAAAGTTACATTGACCTTCAGATCTCCTCTACTACTCCACCCAGAAGAAAATAATTATTACCACACGATGCACCCCATTTTGCCAAGCAACTTTTGTACGAACACATTTTTAATAACTACAACCCCTTCCGAAATATCTTAGAATATTGCTATAATAGTTTATTATAGAAGATTACCTCCTGGCACATCATATTCTCCTGATACAATTTCTCAAAATCTGGATTTTGATTCCGCAAAAGGGGCTCCCGAAAATTCTGATACCAAATTCTTATTTCACGATGCTGTTTTTAGGTTTTTTACATACATTCACCTTTATCCAAATCAGAATACCAACATGTAGCATATGGTTGAATTCGTCTCGGTGCCTGCTGTTACATTCTGAAGAGAAAATTATAGCATCCCATTTAAAAAAGTTACATTGACCTTCAGATCTCCTCTACTACTCCACCCAGAAGAAAATAATTATTACCACACGATGCACCCCATTTTGCCAAGCAACTTTTGTACGAACACATTTTTAATAACTACAACCCCTTCCGAAATATCTTAGAATATTGCTATAATAGTTTATTATAGAAGATTACCTCCTGGCACATCATATTCTCCTGATACAATTTCTCAAAATCTGGATTTTGATTCCGCAAAAGGGGCTCCCGAAAATTCTGATACAAAATTCTTATTTCACGATGCTGTTTTTAGGTTTTTTACATACATTCACCTTTATCCAAATCAGAATACCAACATGTAGCACATGGTTGAATTCGTCTCGGTGCCTGCTGTTACATTCTGAAGAGAAAATTATAGCATCCCATTTAAAAAAGTTACATTGACCTTCAGATCTCCTCTACTGCTCCACCCAGAAGAAAATAATTATTACCACACGATGCACCCCATTTTGCCAAGCAACTTTTGTACGAACACATTTTTAATAACTACAACCCCTTCCGAAATATCTTAGAATATTGCTATAATAGTTTATTATAGAAGATTACCTCCTGGCACATCATATTCTCCTGATACAATTTCTCAAAATCTGGATTTTGATTCCGCAAAAGGGGCTCCCGAAAATTCTGATACCAAATTCTTATTTCACGATGCTGTTTTTAGGTTTTTTACATACATTCACCTTTATCCAAATCAGAATACCAACATGTAGCATATGGTTGAATTCGTCTCGGTGCCTGCTGTTACATTCTGAAGAGAAAATTATAGCATCCCATTTAAAAAAGTTACATTGACCTTCAGATCTCCTCTACTACTCCACCCAGAAGAAAATAATTATTACCACACGATGCACCCCATTTTGCCGAACAACTTTTGTACGAACACATTTTTAATAACTACAACCCCTTCCGAAATATCTTAGAATATTGCTATAATAGTTTATTATAGAAGATTACCTCCTGGCACATCATATTCTCCTGATACAATTTCTCAAAATCTGGATTTTGATTCCGCAAAAGGGGCTCCCGAAAATTCTGATACCAAATTCTTATTTCACGATGCTGTTTTTAGGTTTTTTACATACATTCACCTTTATCCAAATCAGAATACCAACATGTAGCACATGGTTGAATTCGTCTCGGTGCCTGCTGTTACATTCTGAAGAGAAAATTATAGCATCCCATTTAAAAAAGTTACATTGACCTTCAGATCTCCTCTACTACTCCACCCAGAAGAAAATAATTATTACCACACGATGCACCCCATTTTGCCAAGCAACTTTTGTACGAACACATTTTTAATAACTACAACCCCTTCCGAAATATCTTAGAATATTGCTATAATAGTTTATTATAGAAGATTACCTCCTGGCACATCATATTCTCCTGATACAATTTCTCAAAATCTGGATTTTGATTCCGCAAAAGGGGCTCCCGAAAATTCTGATACAAAATTCTTATTTCACGATGCTGTTTTTAGGTTTTTTACATACATTCACCTTTATCCAAATCAGAATACCAACATGTAGCACATGGTTGAATTCGTCTCGGTGCCTGCTGTTACATTCTGAAGAGAAAATTATAGCATCCCATTTAAAAAAGTTACATTGACCTTCAGATCTCCTCTACTACTCCACCCAGAAGAAAATAATTATTACCACACGATGCACCCCATTTTGCCAAGCAACTTTTGTACGAACACATTTTTAATAACTACAACCCCTTCCGAAATATCTTAGAATATTGCTATAATAGTTTATTATAGAAGATTACCTCCTGGCACATCATATTCTCCTGATACAATTTCTCAAAATCTGGATTTTGATTCCGCAAAAGGGGCTCCCGAAAATTCTGATACCAAATTCTTATTTCACGATGCTGTTCTTAGGTTTTTTACATACATTCAATTTACATACATTCTTCATAAAATAATGTAGAAAGAAAGATAAAAATAAACAAATAAAGTGTGATATAAATGTATTTATTTAACATACCTTCCAAAATGGTTTCCAAAAATTTCGCACTCCTAAAATCAGAATCTTGACATAAGAACTTTGTATCAGGAGAATATGATGTGCCAGGAGGTATTCTTCGTGCCACTTCCCAGAATTTTAGTGACGTCGAATTCCAGGAATTTCCGGGATCCCCTTTTGCGAAACCAAGTTCCAGGATTTTTAAAAATGTATCAGAAGAACAATAGTACCGCCGTATTTCTCTATATAGAATTTTGCTATAATAGTTTATAATTTTTACTTTTATTAGTCAGTGTCTATAGAGATAGTACGTATTTTGTAAATAGTATAAATTATACAAATTATATATTAAGTATTAAAATAATGTAGAAAGAAAGATAAAAATAAACAAATAAAGTGTGATATAAATGTATTTATTTAACATACCTTCCAAAATGGTTTCCAAAAATTTCGCACTCCTAAAATCAGAATCTTGACATAAGAACTTTGTATCAGGAGAATATGATGTGCCAGGAGGTATTCTTCGTGCCACTTCCCAGAATTTTAGTGACGTCGAATTCCAGGAATTTCCGGGATCCCCTTTTGCGAAACCAAGTTCCAGGATTTTTAAAAATGTATCAGAAGAACAATAGTACCGCCGTATTTCTCTATATAGAATTTTGCTATAATAGTTTATAATTTTTACTTTTATTAGTCAGTGTCTATAGAGATAGTACGTATTTTGTAAATAGTATAAATTATACAAATTATATATTAAGTATTAAAATAATGTAGAAAGAAAGATAAAAATAAACAAATAAAGTGTGATATAAATGTATTTATTTAACATACCTTCCAAAATGGTTTCCAAAAATTTCGCGCTCCTAAAATCAGAATCTTGACATAAGAACTTTGTATCAGGAGAATATGATGTGCCAGGAGGTATTCTTCGTGCCACTTCCCAGAATTTTAGTGACGTCGAATTCCAGGAATTTCCGGGATCCCCTTTTGCGAAACCAAGTTCCAGGATTTTTAAAAATGTATCAGAAGAACAATAGTACCGCCGTATTTCTCTATATAGAATTTTGCTATAATAGTTTATAATTTTTACTTTTATTAGTCAGTGTCTATAGAGATAGTACGTATTTTGTAAATAGTATAAATTATACAAATTATATATTAAGTATTAAAATAATGTAGAAAGAAAGATAAAAATAAACAAATAAAGTGTGATATAAATGTATTTATTTAACATACCTTCCAAAATGGTATCCAAAAATTTCGCACTCCTAAAATCAGAATCTTGACATAAGAACTTTGTATCAGGAGAATATGATGTGCCAGGAGGTATTCTTCGTGCCACTTCCCAGAATTTTAGTGACGTCGAATTCCAGGAATTCCTGGAAACCGTTTGTACCGAATTTTGTTCTTCTCTGTATCAAACCGATATTTTTCGTTTCTTTTCCTACTTTTGTATTTCGAAACTTCTGTGCAATGTTTTTCTACATTATTTCTTGCTTTTTAAGTGAAATTTTGTAAAGGCTGGATAAGGGAGTTAGGTTTATAAATGAATAAACAATTGCTTTAGTTTAACTCTATGTTTATTGAAAATTCTTTCAATTATACATGTTACATAAATGTTACATTGTTAATTCTAACGCACTTATAACTACTAACTGTAAAACTTACTTAAATATTACATTCATAACTTCAATGCACTTATAATTACAAATTATAAAATTTACTTAAATATTACATTCACAATTCTAACGCACTTCTAACTACTAACTGTAAAACTTACTTAAATATTACATTCATAACTTCCATGCACTTATAATTACAAATTGTAAAATTTACTTAAATATTACATACACAATTCTAATGCACTTATAACTACTAACTGTAAAACTTACTTAAATATTACATTCACAATTCTAACGCACTTATAACTACTAACTGTAAAATTTACTTAAATATTACATTCACAGTTCTAACGCACTTATACCTACTAACTGTAAAACTTACTTAAATATTAGATTCTTAACTTTAACGCACTTATAATTACAAATTGTAAAACTTACATATCAGTATTTTTACATACAACATATTTTTATAATTATTTAACATATAGCTTAAGCGCAGTACAATATTCTTATGAAATAAAGACATTCTACAATTACATATGTACTTATATATTCAGTATAACTATTGAAGAACAGTTTACTCTCCGTAGATAAATCCTTTCCATTGTTTATTGGTAAAATGAAATTAGACTCAGAAACCAAGGATCTCAAGTTTGCAGATTTGTATTAGAACATGATGTGACAGGAAGTATTCTTCGTGCCATTTCTTGAAATTTTAGTAGTGTCCAATTCCAAAAATTACCGAACACTGATATCTGAGAAACTGCCAGAAAGTTTCCTGTTGATTTGATGATGTTAATGTGCAGCTTATGTGGTGTAGAAATGTATAACAAATACATCTTCTAATCTGCAACACAGCAAAATACGTTATTATTAACTACTTGAATAAAATTATAATACTTTATACTTACATACGATATAACAAAATTGATCATTTTCAATCAGGTTTGAATTTGATGGATTATGTTTACTCTCAGTAGATAAATCCTTCCCATTGTTTATTGGTAACATGAAACTAGACTCAGAAACCAATGATCTCGAGTTTGCAAAATTGTATTTCTCTAGTCATGTATCATTAAACTAAGGCAGCTTGTACATAAATTTACAGAGTCAGTCATAGCTTAGTCATAACCTCACACAAAAGGGATGAACGTAACTACCCGACCATTAATGAATAATAGAAAACGTAGAAGCACTGGCTAATTTGGTATCAAATTTTACATTTTCGAACACGAAAAACCGATCTACAATAGTTTGAACCTCGAATAACTCATACTATTAATTATTGTAACGCAACAATTAAAAATTATACATCACAGCCCGTGCCAGGTATGCCGATGCACCAGCGAGTGGAAAGATTCCGCGAGAGCGTCAGCCCTCTCACTCGCACCAAGCCAACGCAGTATGCTAATGCGTAAGAGGGAGAGAACACTCGTCCGCCATTCGGACCTCTCACTTCCACAATGTGCGAGAGAGTGAACACTAGTCCGCCATTCGGACCTCTCACTCCCACAATGTGCGAGAGAGTGAACACTAGTCCGCCAATCGGACCTCTCACTCTCTCAATGTGCGAGTGAGAGCACCGAGCATCTAGTCTCTCACTCCCTCTACGCCAAACTCGCGCCTGCGCACAACACCAATGTGCGAGAGAGTGAACACTAGTCCGCCATTCGGACCTCTCACTTCCACAATGTGCGAGAGAGTGAACACTAGTCCGCCATTCGGACCTCTCACTCCCACAATGTGCGAGAGAGTGAACACTAGTCCGCCATTCGGACCTCTCACTCCCACAATGTGCGAGAGAGTGAACACTAGTCCACCAATCTCACCTCTCACTCTCTCAATGTGCGAGTGAGAGCACCGAGCATCTAGTCTCTCACTCCTTCTACGCCAAACTCGCGCCTGCGCACAACACCAATGTGCGAGAGAGTGAACACTAGTCCGCCAATCTCACCTCTCACTCTCTCAATGTGCGATTTAATCTTTAATATTTCAATATTTCGGGCTTCTAGGATTAATCGGACAATTGGAATCGATAATTAGTGTAAAATAGAAGCGATTAGATGCTTCAAACACGCGAAAACAGCAAAAAATTATTTTCTTAAAAAATAATCATTGTAGGTACGGCAGATTCCTGTCAATTTTTGAGCAGTTTCAGCACTTTTCGAAGAGATGGCGCTAGAGGTAAAAAATATAATTATTTTAAAAATTGTAAAAATAATAAAAAATAGAGCTTGTACGGTGACAAATTGATACTTTTATGATAATATAAAGTTTCCCCTTCCTTTAGTTCAAATTTGGTGATCCTAGAACATCATTTAAGTATATAAATCGATATAAACCTGCGCTTGATTACGAAACTCAAAGACTACATTTCAGAGCCTTTATTTATTATTTTCTTGCTTTATCGCGATTGTTAAATAATTAGAAACATTCATGGTACTAAAAAGCTGTATTTATTCAATAAACTACATGATTACGTTAACGCTTCTTGTTCTACCGAGGCGCTTGTCCCGGGGCGACTAGGCTCGACGCTACACTGACGGTACTGAGCGCGCGCCCGAGACGCGCTCTGATTGATCAGTGTTTTTGCTAAATAATTCAAAAACGAAGCCCCATCCGATATTTTTGCAAAGGAAATTGTTGTTCAGAATAGTCTCAGCTACCCCCCATTTTCGGCTCCTACAGGAGTTCTGGGACACCCTGTAGATACCTGAAAATTACTAGAATCCATTTTACTTTGTTATTGAATCAATCAACTTTCCTTAAAACGATTGCTAACTTAAATATACACTGTATTATAATTTTTTAATTTTAAACTGTTATACAATAGTATTATTTTTCTAAAAGATTCAAGTTACACTACTATTATTGTGTAAGATTTTGTACCACTGTAAATATTCATACCATCACAAGAGAGGATTGTATATTTTTTTTAACAAATATATATTTGGACTGATTAAACACAGTCTATAATAGTTTGTAAAATTAATTTAGTTCACCGAAATGTATATTAGGCAGATAATTGAACTTCTGAGTTTTGGGATCGGAATATGCAAGAAATTAATTTGAGTAGCGCTTGCTTTGATTGGAAATTTTTATTTGTTGGAAAATTATGAAGGCTTCGAAATTAATTAAATAATAATCCCAAAAAAAGAGTACTTACAATGGAATAATGAGAATAATGCTGCTTCATAAACACCTCAAATATAAGAATTATTTAGCAAATATTAAAGATAATACTGTAGGAAATCAGAAAACAAATTAAATAAACTGAATATATTTTTAAGTTTTTCAATTTTATATTACCGCGCGCGTTGAAAACGATGCTATCAGTTCCATCTAGCAATGAACGAAGACACCAACAGCAACTAAATAAAAGTTGTAATACAACGGTGCTGTTATCACCAGACCAGTACAAACCAGATCAATAAGTTGGTTTCAGACATATCAACCGTCGGTTAGAGTAAGAAACAAAAAACATTTTTCAAATTTAAATCGCTAAAAATCCTTCCCACAATAATTTATCAATAATTGTAAAAATAAAACTTAAAAAATTTTTATAACAGATCGAAAATCTAAACTAATTTTCAACATTATCGACGCGCACCATCAGGTGGCGCGAATGGCTCTGTTTTCGATCTATTACAAAAATTTTTAAAATTTTATTGAACCTTATATTTCTGGCTACATCCTTTCCCGAGGGATTATGTGGATCTTCAAATCATCACTCTTTTATTTATAACGTTTCAAGATTTATTGGTGTAATATCATTCAGTAATTCCTTCAAGTGCTTATATTTTCTCGTTTTCTTTCAATAGAAATAAAAAAATAACTATTTTAGTAAAACTGGCTGTGAATTAATTCGGTAAATACAGTTATAAAAATTAGTTACAATGTAAACAACATTTAATTACATTTCCATACAAACGAATATTTTTTAAACAGTGAAAATCCTTGAATCGTAACTCGTTCACGATCCCTTGCAATTGCTAATGTTCCATCGCTGATATTAGTAATAATACAACATCTTTATACTTCCTAACACCTGAACTGTACTCCTAAATATATAATACTTCTTAAAGAGTATACAAAACGTTTGCTTCGCGTTCGTCAATAATCATTCCTCTTTTTTAATCTGGCTGACATTGTCCGCCGAAATTCCCCTCCTATCGCCGCCGTCCAAAGATGCCTGGACCTCGTTTCGAACATCGATCAGCAAACTTTGTCTGCACAGTTTAGAAATCGTGCTCATATTCCCTTCCTCGGTGTCCTTACCGCGTATCAGTTTTGTAAACTTGAGCTTGTTAACGATCTTTGCGAGCGCGCCCAAAGGTTCCTGCTGCTTCACGATCGATCTTGGCAGTGATTCGCATCCGCGATTCGTTTCCGTGAGCCTCACGAAGGTGTCGGGATCGACGTTTATCATCCCAACGCTGGCGGACTTTACCCGATCGGGTCGAGAAACGACCGAGTTATCGGTTAGTTCCTCCGCGTCGTAATCGTTTCGAAACAGCTGCATCTTCGTCTCCTTCGTCGTCTCCTGTCTCGCCCCGCGATTACTTGGTGTCTCTTGCAGCGGTGGGTTTTCGTTCTTCTTTGGTTGTTCCAGAATCTCCTCGCAGCGAAAGGCGGACGTTTTCGGAAAATCGTGATCCCTGAGCGATCTGGGCTCCAGCACGGAATGACAAAGCGGACCGCCGCGGCGCGACAGGAAATCTTCCTTCGCGCGACGTATCCTCAAGGAATGCGACTCGACGGACGATTCCTCGGAGATCGTGTTCGTTCGACCGTCCCTTCTCGCCACCGCGTTGGACAAGATTCTTAGCTTGTGGATCAGATCGGACGAGTTCGGATCAAACTTTAAAGAGCATGTCTCGCTTTTCAAATTGGAGGAACCGATCTGCTGCTGGTCCGGCGTCGCCTGTACCGATACGCTTACGCGTTGCTCGTTTCGTTCAGGAGATCGTTTCGACTCGTTACTCTTTTCCATTTGTTCGACGTGTGTTTCCTTTAAGATTCGCGTTTCAGACGATTTGCTCGCACTTTCGATCGTCTTACATCCTTCGACGTTCTGATTCTCCTCCTTGTCCTCCTCTTTGATCCTGGTTTCCCTCAATTCCCGGTCCTTGGAGGAGGGACGAAGAGGCCACGGTAGCGAGAGAGACATCCTCAGCAGCACGTCTTGGCGGTTTATTTTAGGGGACGCTGACCTGGATTTGCTCTTGCCTTTCATCGACAACGCATGATCGTCCTCGAAGCTCTCTTTCCTGCCAGCCGGATGCTCCTCCGCTCGACGAAACGGTGAGAATATTATGCGTTTTGTTTTAATGAAGACGTTTCGACTGGGAGAACCAGAGACTCGCTTCTTGCCGTTTCCTTCCTGGTTCTTCGGGACTTCGCGATCGGCGCTCGATCGATCCTCCGCAGGTGCTTCGGCCTCGACACCTTCTACGGACTGCTTCGAGGATTTTAATTTGTCCACGCAGCCAGTGCTGGCTGTGGGCACGACGATCTTGTTCAAGGTCTCTTCGTTGATGATTATCCTCTCGAAGCAACGCTCCTCGCGGCAAGGGGAGACGGTGCAGGACGTCGTCCTGATGGTCGGTTCGCGGTGGTACTCGCCGACGCACGGATTCGTGGAACGCAACATTAGGGATCCCAAAGCGTTTTCGAAATTGCGATACTGACGATCTCTCGTTTCCGTTTGCAGATTTGACTGGATTTTGGAAGGTTCGTAACATTTGGAGTGGTTGTGGATCTCCTCCCTGATCACGCCGTAGTTCCTCTCGTGCTTATTGAAACGTTCTTCCTCCTGGTTCGCGCGACGGAGACCCATTTCGGACAGGGAAAACTTGGCTTCATCTGAAAACAATTATTGTTACTTATATTTTAATGACTGATACTTGATAATCCAAGTATGGAGTGTTTGAAAAATAAAGGACTAAGTTAAAAAATGTTAAAATTGTAATTTTTAATATCATTAGAAGATCTGGATGGTACTTGAGTAGTATGAAATTATCAAGTATAATTTTAATTTATTATATTTAAATTAAACGAGGATCACCTAAATTATAGTTGGTTGGTGAATCTGACAACGCTTTCGCACGTTCTTCGCCGTAATTTAGCCACATCTTAGCCGAGTAACAGCAACGAGGGTTGACGGGACTTATTTCAATTTCCTCGTATTCGTGGTCGCATTTCATCTTAGCCTCAGCCACGGCCTCACCGTTGGTGCTGGCTCGATCATTTCTGGCCCCACGGGTGTCACCTTCTTGCTTCTTATCGCTCGACAAGTCCTGGTTGTACCGACAGGTCGCTAATTGTGAATGCGCTATGATAAAACTTACTTTTGAAGAAAATGCTTTTTCCATTGTTGCTTTCTTCCTTCCCGTCTTTCGGTGAAAATCGAGTCGAAAGCAAAAGAAATAACATTTAAAATCGTGATTTTCTAACTTTCTAACCGGGGCTTCTACGTTATACGTGATAAGAAAAAAGAAAGGGACAACGAGACAAAATAATATTCAGAAGCATCAAATAGTAAACTGCATTGATTCGATATGAAAGTTTACAAAATCTACCATCGTCTGTTTTATGGTCGCAGTAAAATTCCTTTCGTACGTGGTTCCGTTTTCGTCTATACCTGAAACAAAGGAACCCACAATTCTTTGTTTAATATCCGTACAAAAAAGTGATCTCTGTAATTTTAAATTTACCCTGAAGCCCGTGTTTCTTCACGAATGTTCTGATCACGTTATCTGTGTCATTTCGCACCGCAGAAATATCTTCCCTGAAAGCATACAAGTCCATGATGGTACAGCTGTATCTTTAAGGGGGCAGACCAGTCAACATGCAAGGGTTCGATAAATTAATTATTTGCATTTAGACTAGTCTGCCCCCTTAAAACACGTTTTATACTTGTAGTGTACCTCTGGCAGTTGGTGTGACTTTGTTCGACCATTGTTTTCGTGATTTTGCATTTCTGATCCAGCTCCATGGAATACATCGAACTGTCCGACTTGATCGATTCTTTGTCCAAATCTAGATCGAAATTTCCGCTTTTACTTCCATTCGATGCCTCCACGATCGAGGATCGATCAGAATTTGTGTTATCATCCACGGGCACGTTCTCCTTGTTCCATATTTTCGTTGACTCGGAGTGCTCCGTGCTGGAGCTGTCCTCGCTCGAGAAGCTTTTCCTTCGATTCCATTTCTTCGACTCCCAGTGCTTCCGGTCGTCGTTCTCCTCGATCTCGATCAGAAACACAGGGGATGGCTCGTGGCTGGACGTGACCGTTCCAAGCGGCACAGCGATGCTGGTTGTTTCGCTGGCGGCGACCGAGTACACGGGTGTCTGATGGGGTTGAACTCTTTCCAAAGGGCTCGCCGTCTCCTCGATTACGTCCTCGATGTCGACGATCATCGCTTCCGGCTCCGAATCGTCCATGACGATGTCCTCTGTTCTTTGAGAATCGACTGTGGATGGAATTGAAAGTAACGGGTTACTAATTGCAATCATTCGTGGACCACTTTGTAACAAAATTAACCCATTGCTGCTGCGGCGACAACGGAGTGTAAAGGGTTAATATTAATTTCTTTCATATCTTGATACTCACTGGATAATGGTAAAATATTAGCGCATTTGTTGTCCTTTAATTTTGCGCAATGGCTCAATGTTCGTAAGCTGGCAGAACGACGTACGAAAAATTCGTCCTGCGCGGTCCCTTTGATCACGCTGCCGGCGGATTTCGATCTTTTTAGGGCGTTGACTTTGAACAACGATGGTTCGTCGTTTCCAGCTTCTAGAAATATGAATCACGTTAATATATACACTTTTGTGTTGATTCTACTTGCGAGAGATTGGTATCGTACTCGTTGCAGGGGGTGCGACGGTCGACGTTTCGATGGTCGGGTTTCTGGTGAATGGATCGTAAGCTGGTCCGAGGAGACGAAACGTTGAGGACGTGGGTGATATTCCACGATATCTTTCCCAATCGTACAATTTTCTGGTGAATTCCCGTGAAATACCTTCGAATCTGTACGATCCCACGGATGTTCGGATCAGTACCTCGTTGCTATCGTTCGCATCGACAAATGGCCTTGAATGAACATAAAGTTTGTTAATTACTGAGTAGCTATATTGCGGAAGTTCCTGTTATTACTAAAACTCTTCAAAATACTGGATAGGGAAAATAGTAGATAAGTTTTGATTTTGTATATTTTATATCGAGACGTCAGTGAGGTTTTCACGAACAACCATTTTCTAATAATATAAGTTTGTTAACCCTTTTCATTCGATTGTCCCCTCTGAGGAGATATGAAAATTGAAATAGAAAGAATTGAAAGAATTTAAATAATTCATTTAAAGAATTTAATTAATTAAAAGTCAACAAATTTAAA